>JAVRKA010000093.1:1200000-1522540 GCA_034508555.1 Venustoraphidia nigricollis | reverse complement strand
GATAGGCATTTCAAATATAGGTGCCGATAGGTATTCCAATTATGGTTGCCGATAGGCATTTCAAATACAGGTGCTGATAGGCATTTCAGATGTAGTTTCCGATAGGCATTTCAAAAATAGGTGCCTATAGGCATTTCAGATATAGGTGCCGATAGGCATTTCAGATATAGTAGCCGATTGGCATTTTAAAAATAGGTGTCGATAGGCATTTTAGATATAGAAGCCGATAGGCGTTTCAAATATAGGTGCCGATAGGCATTCCAGATATGGTTGCCGATAGGCATTTCAAATATAGGTGCTAATAAGCATTTCAGATGTGGTTTCCGATAGGCATTTCAAAATAGGTGCCGATAGGCATTTCAGATATAGGTGCCGATAGGCATTTCAGATATAGTTGCCGATTGGCATTTTAAAAATAGGTGTCGATAGGCGTTTCAGTTATAGAAGCCGATAGGCAATTCAAATATAGGTGCCGACAGGCATTCCAGATATGGTTGCCGATAGGCATTTTAAATATAGGTGCTGATAGGCATTTCAGATGTAGTTTCCGATAGGCATTTCAAAAATAGGTGCCGATAGGCATTTCAGATATAGGTGCCGATAGGAATTTCAGATATAGTTGCCAATTGGCATTTTAAAAATAGGTGCCGATAGGCATTTCAGATATAGAAGCCGATATGCATTTCAAATATAGGTGCCGATAGTCATTCCAGATATGGTTGCCGATAGGCATTTCAAAAATAGGTGCTGATAGGCATTTTAGATGTAGTTTCCGATAGGCATTTCAAAAATTGATGCCGTTAGGCGTTTCAGATATAGGTGCCGATAGGCATTTTAGATATAGTTGCCGATTAGCATTTTAAAAAAAGGTGCCGATAGGCATTTCAGATATAGAAGCCGATAGGTATTTCAATTATAGGTGTCGATAGGCATTTCAGATATGGTTGCCGATAGGCATTTCAAATATAGGAGCAGATAGGCATTTTAGATGTAGGTTCCGAAGGCATTTCAAAAATAGGTGCCGATAGGCATTTCAGATATAGGTGCCGATAGGCACTTTAGATATAGTTTCCGATTGGCACTTTAAAAATAGGTGCCGATAGGCATTTCAGATATAGAAGCCGATAGGCATTTCAAATATAGGTGCCGATAGGCTTTCCAGATATGGTTGCCGAGTGGCATTTAAAATATAGGTGCTGATAGGCATTTAAGATGTAGTTTCCGATAGGCATTTCAAAAATTGGTGCCGATAGGCATTTCAGATATAGGTGCCGATAGGCATTTCAGATATAGTTGCCGATTGGCATTTTAAAAATAGGTGCCGACAGGCATTTTAGATGTAGTTTCCGATAGGCATTTCAAAAATAGGTGCCGATAGGCATTTCAGATATAGGTGCCGATAGGCATATCGGATATAGTTGCCGATGAGTATTTAAAATATAGGTGCCGATAGGCATTTCAAATATAGGTGTCGATAGGCATTTCAGATATAAATGCCGAAAGGCATTTCGGATATAGGTGCCGATAGGCATTTCTGATGTGGTTGCCGATGGGCATTTCAAATATAGGTGCTGATAGGCATTTCAGATGTAGTTTCCGAAGGCATTTCAAAAATAGGTGCCGATAGGCATTTCAGATATAGGTGCCGATAGGCACTTCAGATATAGTTGCCGATTGGCATTTTAAAAATAGGTGCCGATAGGCATTTCAGATATAGAAGCCGATAGGCATTTCAAATATAGGTGCCGATAGGCATTCCAGATATGGTTGCAAAAGGCATTTAAAATATAGGTGCTGATAGGCATTTTAGATGTAGTTTCCGATAGGCATTTCAAAAATTGGTGCCTATAGGCATTTCAGATATAGGTGCCGATAGGCATTTCAGATATAGTTGCCGATTGGCATTTTAAAAATAGGTGCCGATAGGCATTTTAGATGTAGTTTCCGATAGGCATTTCAAAAATAGGTGCCGATAGGCATTTCAGATATAGGTGCCGATAGGCATATCAGATATAGTTGCCGATGAGCATTTAAAATATAGGTGCCGATAGGCATTTCAAATATAGGTGTCGATAGGCATTTCAGATATAAATGCCGAAAGGCATTTCGGATATAGGTGCCGATAGGCATTTCAGATATGGTTGCCGATAGGCATTTCAAATATAGGTGCTGATAGGCATTTCAGATGTAGTTTCCGATAGGCATTTCAAAAATAGGTGCCGATAGGCATTTAAGATATAGGTGCCGATAGGCATTTCAGATATAGAAGCCGATAGGCATTTCAGATATAGTTGCCGATTGGCATTTTTAAAATAGGTGCCGATAGGCATTTCAGATATAGAAGCCGATAGGTATTTCAAATATAGGTGTCGATAGGCATTTCAGATATGTTTGCCGATAGGCATTTCAAATATTGGTGCTGATAGGCATTTCAGATGTAGTTTTCGATTGGCATTTCAAAAATAGGTGCCGATAGGCATTTCAGATATAGGTGCCGATAGGCATTTCAGATATAGGTGCCGATTGGCATTTTAAAAATAGGTGCCGATAGGCATTTCAGACATAGATGCCGATAGGCATTTCAAATATAGGTGCCGATAGGCATTTCAGATATAGAAGCCGATAGGCATTTCAAATATAGGTGCCGATAGGCATTCCAGATATGGTTGCCGAGAGGCATTTAAAATATAGGTGCTGATAGGCATTTTAGATGTAGTTTCCGATAGGCATTTCAAAAATTGGTGCCTATAGGCATTTCAGATATAGGTGCCGATAGGCATATCCGATATAGTTGCCGATGAGCATTTAAAATATAGGTGCCGATAGGCATTTCAAATATAGGTGTCGATAGGCATTTCAGATATAAATGCCGAAAGGCATTTCGGATATACGTGCCGATAGGCATTTCTGATGTGGTTGCCGATAGGCATTTCAAATATAGGTGCGGATAGGCATTTCAGATGTAGTTTTCGATAGGTATTTCAAAAATAGGTACCGATAGGCATTTCAAATATAGGTGCCGATAGGCACTTCAGATATAGTTGCCGTTTGGCATTTTAAAAATAGGTGCCGATAGCATTTCAGATATAGAAGCCGTTAGGCATTTCAAATATAGGTGCTGATAGGCATTTTAGATGTAGTTTCCGATAGGCATTTCAAAAATTGGTGCCGATAGGCATTTCAGATATAGGTGCCGATAGGCATTTCAAATATAGTTGCCGATTGGCATTTTAAAAGTAGGTGCCGATAGGCATTTTAGATGTAGTTTCCGATAGGCATTTCAAAAATAGGTGCCGATAGGCATTACAGATATAGGTGCCGATAGGCATATCAGATATAGTTGCCGATAGGCATTTAAAATATAGGTGCCGATAGGCATTTCAAATATAGGTGTCGATAGGCATTTCAGATATAAATCCCGAAAGGCATTTCGGATATAGGTGCCGATAGGCATTTCTGATGTGGTTGCCGATAGGCATTTCAAATATAGGTGCTGATAGGCATTTGAGATGTAGTTTTCGATAGGTATTTCAAAAAAAGGTACCGATAGGCATTTCAAATATAGGTGCCGATAGGCACTTCAGATATAATTGCCGATTGGCATTTCAAAAATAGGTGCTGATAGGCATTTCAGATATAGAAGCCGATAGGCATTTCAAATATAGGTGCCGATAGGCATTCCAGATATGGTTGCCGATAGGCATTTCAAATAAAGGTGCTGATAGGCCTTTCAGATGTAGTTTCCGATAGGCATTTCAAAAATTGGTGCCGATAGGCATTTCAGATTTAGGTGCCGATAGGCATTTCAGATATAGTTTCCGATTGGCATTTTAAAAATAGGTGCCGATAGGCATTTCGGATATAGAAGCCGATAGGTATTTCAAATATAGGTGTCGATAGGCATTTCAGATATGGTTGCCGATAGGCATTTTAAATATTGGTGCTGATAGGCATTTTAGATGTAGTTTCCGATAGGCATTTCAAAAATAGGTGCCGATAGGCATTTCAGATATAGGTGCCGATAGGCATTACAGATATAGTTGCCGATTGGCATTTTAAAATAGGTGCCGATAGGCATTTCAGATATAGAAGCCGATAGGCATTTCAAATATAGGTGCCGATAGGTATTCCAATTATGGTTGCCGATAGGCATTTCAAATACAGGTGCTGATAGGCATTTCAGATGTAGTTTCCGATAGGCATTTCAAAAATAGGTGCCTATAGGCATTTCAGATATAGGTGCCGATAGGCATTTCAGATATAGTAGCCGATTGGCATTTTAAAAATAGGTGTCGATAGGCATTTTAGATATAGAAGCCGATAGGCGTTTCAAATATAGGTGCCGATAGGCATTCCAGATATGGTTGCCGATAGGCATTTCAAATATAGGTGCTAATAAGCATTTCAGATGTGGTTTCCGATAGGCATTTCAAAAATAGGTGCCGATAGGCATTTCAGATATAGGTGCCGATAGGCATTTCAGATATAGTTGCCGATTGGCATTTTAAAAATAGGTGTCGATAGGCGTTTCAGTTATAGAAGCCGATAGGCAATTCAAATATAGGTGCCGACAGGCATTCCAGATATGGTTGCCGATAGGCATTTTAAATATAGGTGCTGATAGGCATTTCAGATGTAGTTTCCGATAGGCATTTCAAAAATAGGTGCCGATAGGCATTTCAGATATAGGTGCCGATAGGAATTTCAGATATAGTTGCCAATTGGCATTTTAAAAATAGGTGCCGATAGGCATTTCAGATATAGAAGACGATATGCATTTCAAATATAGGTGCCGATAGTCATTCCAGATATGGTTGCCGATAGGCATTTCAAAAATAGGTGCTGATAGGCATTTTAGATGTAGTTTCCGATAGGCATTTCAAAAATTGATGCCGTTAGGCGTTTCAGATATAGGTGCCGATAGGCATTTTAGATATAGTTGCCGATTAGCATTTTAAAAAAAGGTGCCGATAGGCATTTCAGATATAGAAGCCGATAGGTATTTCAATTATAGGTGTCGATAGGCATTTCAGATATGGTTGCCGATAGGCATTTCAAATATAGGAGCAGATAGGCATTTTAGATGTAGGTTCCGAAGGCATTTCAAAAATAGGTGCCGATAGGCATTTCAGATATAGGTGCCGATAGGCACTTTAGATATAGTTTCCGATTGGCACTTTAAAAATAGGTGCCGATAGGCATTTCAGATATAGAAGCCGATAGGCATTTCAAATATAGGTGCCGATAGGCTTTCCAGATATGGTTGCCGAGTGGCATTTAAAATATAGGTGCTGATAGGCATTTAAGATGTAGTTTCCGATAGGCATTTCAAAAATTGGTGCCGATAGGCATTTCAGATATAGGTGCCGATAGGCATTTCAGATATAGTTGCCGATTGGCATTTTAAAAATAGGTGCCGACAGGCATTTTAGATGTAGTTTCCGATAGGCATTTCAAAAATAGGTGCCGATAGGCATTTCAGATATAGGTGCCGATAGGCATATCGGATATAGTTGCCGATGAGTATTTAAAATATAGGTGCCGATAGGCATTTCAAATATAGGTGTCGATAGGCATTTCAGATATAAATGCCGAAAGGCATTTCGGATATAGGTGCCGATAGGCATTTCTGATGTGGTTGCCGATGGGCATTTCAAATATAGGTGCTGATAGGCATTTCAGATGTAGTTTCCGAAGGCATTTCAAAAATAGGTGCCGATAGGCATTTCAGATATAGGTGCCGATAGGCACTTCAGATATAGTTGCCGATTGGCATTTTAAAAATAGGTGCCGATAGGCATTTCAGATATAGAAGCCGATAGGCATTTCAAATATAGGTGCCGATAGGCATTCCAGATATGGTTGCAAAAGGCATTTAAAATATAGGTGCTGATAGGCATTTTAGATGTAGTTTCCGATAGGCATTTCAAAAATTGGTGCCTATAGGCATTTCAGATATAGGTGCCGATAGGCATTTCAGATATAGTTGCCGATTGGCATTTTAAAAATAGGTGCCGATAGGCATTTTAGATGTAGTTTCCGATAGGCATTTCAAAAATAGGTGCCGATAGGCATTTCAGATATAGGTGCCGATAGGCATATCAGATATAGTTGCCGATGAGCATTTAAAATATAGGTGCCGATAGGCATTTCAAATATAGGTGTCGATAGGCATTTCAGATATAAATGCCGAAAGGCATTTCGGATATAGGTGCCGATAGGCATTTCAGATATGGTTGCCGATAGGCATTTCAAATATAGGTGCTGATAGGCATTTCAGATGTAGTTTCCGATAGGCATTTCAAAAATAGGTGCCGATAGGCATTTAAGATATAGGTGCCGATAGGCATTTCAGATATAGAAGCCGATAGGCATTTCAGATATAGTTGCCGATTGGCATTTTTAAAATAGGTGCCGATAGGCATTTCAGATATAGAAGCCGATAGGTATTTCAAATATAGGTGTCGATAGGCATTTCAGATATGGTTGCCGATAGGCATTTCAAATATTGGTGCTGATAGGCATTTCAGATGTAGTTTTCGATTGGCATTTCAAAAATAGGTGCCGATAGGCATTTCAGATATAGGTGCCGATAGGCATTTCAGATATAGGTGCCGATTGGCATTTTAAAAATAGGTGCCGATAGGCATTTCAGACATAGATGCCGATAGGCATTTCAAATATAGGTGCCGATAGGCATTTCAGATATAGAAGCCGATAGGCATTTCAAATATAGGTGCCGATAGGCATTCCAGATATTGTTGCCGAGAGGCATTTAAATATAGGTGCTGATAGGCATTTTAGATGTAGTTTCCGATAGGCATTTCAAAAATTGGTGCCTATAGGCATTTCAGATATAGGTGCCGATAGGCATATCCGATATAGTTGCCGATGAGCATTTAAAATATAGGTGCCGATAGGCATTTCAAATATATGTGTCGATAGGCATTTCAGATATAAATGCCGAAAGGCATTTCGGATATATGTGCCGATAGGCATTTCTGATGTGGTTGCCGATAGGCATTTCAAATATAGGTGCGGATAGGCATTTCAGATGTAGTTTTCGATAGGTATTTCAAAAATAGGTACCGATAGGCATTTCAAATATAGGTGCCGATAGGCACTTCAGATATAGTTGCCGTTTGGCATTTTAAAAATAGGTGCCGATAGCATTTCAGATATAGAAGCCGTTAGGCATTTCAAATATAGGTGCTGATAGGCATTTTAGATGTAGTTTCCGATAGGCATTTCAAAAATTGGTGCCGATAGGCATTTCAGATATAGGTGCCGATAGGCATTTCAAATATAGTTGCCGATTGGCATTTTAAAAGTAGGTGCCGATAGGCATTTTAGATGTAGTTTCCGATAGGCATTTCAAAAATAAGTGCCGATAGGCATTACAGATATAGGTGCCGATAGGCATATCAGATATAGTTGCCGATAGGCATTTAAAATATAGGTGCCGATAGGCATTTCAAATATAGGTGTCGATAGGCATTTCAGATATAAATCCCGAAAGGCATTTCGGATATAGGTGCCGATAGGCATTTCTGATGTGGTTGCCGATAGGCATTTCAAATATAGGTGCTGATAGGCATTTCAGATGTAGTTTTCGATAGGTATTTCAAAAAAAAGTACCGATAGGCATTTCAAATATAGGTGCCGATAGGCACTTCAGATATAATTGCCGATTGGCATTTCAAAAATAGGTGCTGATAGGCATTTCAGATATAGAAGCCGATAGGCATTTCAAATATAGGTGCCGATAGGCATTCCAGATATGGTTGCCGATAGGCATTTCAAATAAAGGTGCTGATAGGCCTTTCAGATGTAGTTTCCGATAGGCATTTCAAAAATTGGTGCCGATAGGCATTTCAGATTTAGGTGCCGATAGGCATTTCAGATATAGTTTCCGATTAGCATTTTAAAAATAGGTGCCGATAGGCATTTCGGATATAGAAGCCGATAGGTATTTCAAATATAGGTGTCGATAGGCATTTCAGATATGGTTGCCGATAGGCATTTTAAATATTGGTGCTGATAGGCATTTTAGATGTAGTTTCCGATAGGCATTTCAAAAATAGGTGCCGATAGGCATTTCAGATATAGGTGCCGATAGGCATTACAGATATAGTTGCCGATTGGCATTTTAAAATAGGTGCCGATAGGCATTTCAGATATAGAAGCCGATAGGCATTTCAAATATAGGTGCCGATAGGTATTCCAATTATGGTTGCCGATAGGCATTTCAAATACAGGTGCTGATAGGCATTTCAGATGTAGTTTCCGATAGGCATTTCAAAAATAGGTGCCTATAGGCATTTCAGATATAGGTGCCGATAGGCATTTCAGATATAGTAGCCGATTGGCATTTTAAAAATAGGTGTCGATAGGCATTTTAGATATAGAAGCCGATAGGCGTTTCAAATATAGGTGCCGATAGGCATTCCAGATATGGTTGCCGATAGGCATTTCAAATATAGGTGCTAATAAGCATTTCAGATGTGGTTTCCGATAGGCATTTCAAAAATAGGTGCCGATAGGCATTTCAGATATAGGTGCCGATAGGCATTTCAGATATAGTTGCCGATTGGCATTTTAAAAATAGGTGTCGATAGGCGTTTCAGTAAATGAAGCCGATAGGCAATTCAAATATAGGTGCCGACAGGCATTCCAGATATGGTTGCCGATAGGCATTTTAAATATAGGTGCTGATAGGCATTTCAGATGTAGTTTCCGATAGGCATTTCAAAAATAGGTGCCGATAGGCATTTCAGATATAGGTGCCGATAGGAATTTCAGATATAGTTGCCAATTGGCATTTTAAAAATAGGTGCCGATAGGCATTTCAGATATAGAAGCCGATATGCATTTCAAATATAGGTGCCGATAGTCATTCCAGATATGGTTGCCGATAGGCATTTCAAAAATAGGTGCTGATAGGCATTTTAGATGTAGTTTCCGATAGGCATTTCAAAAATTGATGCCGTTAGGCGTTTCAGATATAGGTGCCGATAGGCATTTTAGATATAGTTGCCGATTAGCATTTTAAAAAAAGGTGCCGATAGGCATTTCAGATATAGAAGCCGATAGGTATTTCAATTATAGGTGTCGATAGGCATTTCAGATATGGTTGCCGATAGGCATTTCAAATATAGGAGCAGATAGGCATTTTAGATGTAGGTTCCGAAGGCATTTCAAAAATAGGTGCCGATAGGCATTTCAGATATAGGTGCCGATAGGCACTTTAGATATAGTTTCCGATTGGCACTTTAAAAATAGGTGCCGATAGGCATTTCAGATATAGAAGCCGATAGGCATTTCAAATATTGGTGCTGATAGGCATTTTAGATGTAGTTTCCGATAGGCATTTCAAAAATAGGTGCCGATAGGCATTTCAGATATAGGTGCCGATAGGCATTACAGATATAGTTGCCGATTGGCATTTTAAAATAGGTGCCGATAGGCATTTCAGATATAGAAGCCGATAGGCATTTCAAATATAGGTGCCGATAGGTATTCCAATTATGGTTGCCGATAGGCATTTCAAATACAGGTGCTGATAGGCATTTCAGATGTAGTTTCCGATAGGCATTTCAAAAATAGGTGCCTATAGGCATTTCAGATATAGGTGCCGATAGGCATTTCAGATATAGTAGCCGATTGGCATTTTAAAAATAGGTGTCGATAGGCATTTTAGATATAGAAGCCGATAGGCGTTTCAAATATAGGTGCCGATAGGCATTCCAGATATGGTTGCCGATAGGCATTTCAAATATAGGTGCTAATAAGCATTTCAGATGTGGTTTCCGATAGGCATTTCAAAAATAGGTGCCGATAGGCATTTCAGATATAGGTGCCGATAGGCATTTCAGATATAGTTGCCGATTGGCATTTTAAAAATAGGTGTCGATAGGCGTTTCAGTTATAGAAGCCGATAGGCAATTCAAATATAGGTGCCGACAGGCATTCCAGATATGGTTGCCGATAGGCATTTTAAATATAGGTGCTGATAGGCATTTCAGATGTAGTTTCCGATAGGCATTTCAAAAATAGGTGCCGATAGGCATTTCAGATATAGGTGCCGATAGGAATTTCAGATATAGTTGCCAATTGGCATTTTAAAAATAGGTGCCGATAGGCATTTCAGATATAGAAGCCGATATGCATTTCAAATATAGGTGCCGATAGTCATTCCAGATATGGTTGCCGATAGGCATTTCAAAAATAGGTGCTGATAGGCATTTTAGATGTAGTTTCCGATAGGCATTTCAAAAATTGATGCCGTTAGGCGTTTCAGATATAGGTGCCGATAGGCATTTTAGATATAGTTGCCGATTAGCATTTTAAAAAAAGGTGCCGATAGGCATTTCAGATATAGAAGCCGATAGGTATTTCAATTATAGGTGTCGATAGGCATTTCAGATATGGTTGCCGATAGGCATTTCAAATATAGGAGCAGATAGGCATTTTAGATGTAGGTTCCGAAGGCATTTCAAAAATAGGTGCCGATAGGCATTTCAGATATAGGTGCCGATAGGCACTTTAGATATAGTTTCCGATTGGCACTTTAAAAATAGGTGCCGATAGGCATTTCAGATATAGAAGCCGATAGGCATTTCAAATATTGGTGCTGATAGGCATTTTAGATGTAGTTTCCGATAGGCATTTCAAAAATAGGTGCCGATAGGCATTTCAGATATAGGTGCCGATAGGCATTACAGATATAGTTGCCGATTGGCATTTTAAAATAGGTGCCGATAGGCATTTCAGATATAGAAGCCGATAGGCATTTCAAATATAGGTGCCGATAGGTATTCCAATTATGGTTGCCGATAGGCATTTCAAATACAGGTGCTGATAGGCATTTCAGATGTAGTTTCCGATAGGCATTTCAAAAATAGGTGCCTATAGGCATTTCAGATATAGGTGCCCATAGGCATTTCAGATATAGTAGCCGATTGGCATTTTAAAAATAGGTGTCGATAGGCATTTTAGATATAGAAGCCGATAGGCGTTTCAAATATAGGTGCCGATAGGCATTCCAGATATGGTTGCCGATAGGCATTTCAAATATAGGTGCTAATAAGCATTTCAGATGTGGTTTCCGATAGGCATTTCAAAAATAGGTGCCGATAGGCATTTCAGATATAGGTGCCGATAGGCATTTCAGATATAGTTGCCGATTGGCATTTTAAAAATAGGTGTCGATAGGCGTTTCAGTTATAGAAGCCGATAGGCAATTCAAATATAGGTGCCGACAGGCATTCCAGATATGGTTGCCGATAGGCATTTTAAATATAGGTGCTGATAGGCATTTCAGATGTAGTTTCCGATAGGCATTTCAAAAATAGGTGCCGATAGGCATTTCAGATATAGGTGCCGATAGGAATTTCAGATATAGTTGCCAATTGGCATTTTAAAAATAGGTGCCGATAGGCATTTCAGATATAGAAGCCGATATGCATTTCAAATATAGGTGCCGATAGTCATTCCAGATATGGTTGCCGATAGGCATTTCAAAAATAGGTGCTGATAGGCATTTTAGATGTAGTTTCCGATAGGCATTTCAAAAATTGATGCCGTTAGGCGTTTCAGATATAGGTGCCGATAGGCATTTTAGATATAGTTGCCGATTAGCATTTTAAAAAAAGGTGCCGATAGGCATTTCAGATATAGAAGCCGATAGGTATTTCAATTATAGGTGTCGATAGGCATTTCAGATATGGTTGCCGATAGGCATTTCAAATATAGGAGCAGATAGGCATTTTAGATGTAGGTTCCGAAGGCATTTCAAAAATAGGTGCCGATAGGCATTTCAGATATAGGTGCCGATAGGCACTTTAGATATAGTTTCCGATTGGCACTTTAAAAATAGGTGCCGATAGGCATTTCAGATATAGAAGCCGATAGGCATTTCAAATATAGGTGCCGATAGGCTTTCCAGATATGGTTGCCGAGTGGCATTTAAAATATAGGTGCTGATAGGCATTTAAGATGTAGTTTCCGATAGGCATTTCAAAAATTGGTGCCGATAGGCATTTCAGATATAGGTGCCGATAGGCATTTCAGATATAGTTGCCGATTGGCATTTTAAAAATAGGTGCCGACAGGCATTTTAGATGTAGTTTCCGATAGGCATTTCAAAAATAGGTGCCGATAGGCATTTCAGATATAGGTGCCGATAGGCATATCGGATATAGTTGCCGATGAGTATTTAAAATATAGGTGCCGATAGGCATTTCAAATATAGGTGTCGATAGGCATTTCAGATATAAATGCCGAAAGGCATTTCGGATATAGGTGCCGATAGGCATTTCTGATGTGGTTGCCGATGGGCATTTCAAATATAGGTGCTGATAGGCATTTCAGATGTAGTTTCCGAAGGCATTTCAAAAATAGGTGCCGATAGGCATTTCAGATATAGGTGCCGATAGGCACTTCAGATATAGTTGCCGATTGGCATTTTAAAAATAGGTGCCGATAGGCATTTCAGATATAGAAGCCGATAGGCATTTCAAATATAGGTGCCGATAGGCATTCCAGATATGGTTGCAAAAGGCATTTAAAATATAGGTGCTGATAGGCATTTTAGATGTAGTTTCCGATAGGCATTTCAAAAATTGGTGCCTATAGGCATTTCAGATATAGGTGCCGATAGGCATTTCAGATATAGTTGCCGATTGGCATTTTAAAAATAGGTGCCGAGAGGCATTTTAGATGTAGTTTCCGATAGGCATTTCAAAAATAGGTGCCGATAGGCATTTCAGATATAGGTGCCGATAGGCATATCAGATATAGTTGCCGATGAGCATTTAAAATATAGGTGCCGATAGGCATTTCAAATATAGGTGTCGATAGGCATTTCAGATATAAATGCCGAAAGGCATTTCGGATATAGGTGCCGATAGGCATTTCAGATATGGTTGCCGATAGGCATTTCAAATATAGGTGCTGATAGGCATTTCAGATGTAGTTTCCGATAGGTATTTCAAAAATAGGTGCCGATAGGCATTTAAGATATAGGTGCCGATAGGCATTTCAGATATAGAAGCCGATAGGCATTTCAGATATAGTTGCCGATTGGCATTTTTAAAATAGGTGCCGATAGGCATTTCAGATATAGAAGCCGATAGGTATTTCAAATATAGGTGTCGATAGGCATTTCAGATATGGTTGCCGATAGGCATTTCAAATATTGGTGCTGATAGGCATTTCAGATGTAGTTTTCGATTGGCATTTCAAAAATAGGTGCCGATAGGCATTTCAGATATAGGTGCCGATAGGCATTTCAGATATAGGTGCCGATTGGCATTTTAAAAATAGGTGCCGATAGGCATTTCAGACATAGATGCCGATAGGCATTTCAAATATAGGTGCCGATAGGCATTTCAGATATAGAAGCCGATAGGCATTTCAAATATAGGTGCCGATAGGCATTCCAGATATGGTTGCCGAGAGGCATTTAAAATATAGGTGCTGATAGGCATTTTAGATGTAGTTTCCGATAGGCATTTCAAAAATTGGTGCCTATAGGCATTTCAGATATAGGTGCCGATAGGCATATCCGATATAGTTGCCGATGAGCATTTAAAATATAGGTGCCGATAGGCATTTCAAATATAGGTGTCGATAGGCATTTCAGATATAAATGCCGAAAGGCATTTCGGATATATGTGCCGATAGGCATTTCTTATGTGGTTGCCGATAGGCATTTCAAATATAGGTGCGGATAGGCATTTCAGATGTAGTTTTCGATAGGTATTTCAAAAATAGGTACCGATAGGCATTTCAAATATAGGTGCCGATAGGCACTTCAGATATAGTTGCCGTTTGGCATTTTAAAAATAGGTGCCGATAGCATTTCAGATATAGAAGCCGTTAGGCATTTCAAATATAGGTGCTGATAGGCATTTTAGATGTAGTTTCCGATAGGCATTTCAAAAATTGGTGCCGATAGGCATTTCAGATATAGGTGCCGATAGGCATTTCAAATATAGTTGCCGATTGGCATTTTAAAAGTAGGTGCCGATAGGCATTTTAGATGTAGTTTCCGATAGGCATTTCAAAAATAGGTGCCGATAGGCATTACAGATATAGGTGCCGATAGGCATATCAGATATAGTTGCCGATAGGCATTTAAAATATAGGTGCCGATAGGCATTTCAAATATAGGTGTCGATAGGCATTTCAGATATAAATCCCGAAAGGCATTTCGGATATAGGTGCCGATAGGCATTTCTGATGTGGTTGCCGATAGGCATTTCAAATATAGGTGCTGATAGGCATTTCAGATGTAGTTTTCGATAGGTATTTCAAAAAAAGGTACCGATAGGCATTTCAAATATAGGTGCCGATAGGCACTTCAGATATAATTGCCGATTGGCATTTCAAAAATAGGTGCTGATAGGCATTTCAGATATAGAAGCCGATAGGCATTTCAAATATAGGTGCCGATAGGCATTCCAGATATGGTTGCCGATAGGCATTTCAAATAAAGGTGCTGATAGGCCTTTCAGATGTAGTTTCCGATAGGCATTTCAAAAATTGGTGCCGATAGGCATTTCAGATTTAGGTGCCGATAGGCATTTCAGATATAGTTTCCGATTGGCATTTTAAAAATAGGTGCCGATAGGCATTTCGGATATAGAAGCCGATAGGTATTTCAAATATAGGTGTCGATAGGCATTTCAGATATGGTTGCCGATAGGCATTTTAAATATTGGTGCTGATAGGCATTTTAGATGTAGTTTCCGATAGGCATTTCAAAAATAGGTGCCGATAGGCATTTCAGATATAGGTGCCGATAGGCATTACAGATATAGTTGCCGATTGGCATTTTAAAATAGGTGCCGATAGGCATTTCAGATATAGAAGCCGATAGGCATTTCAAATATAGGTGCCGATAGGTATTCCAATTATGGTTGCCGATAGGCATTTCAAATACAGGTGCTGATAGGCATTTCAGATGTAGTTTCCGATAGGCATTTCAAAAATAGGTGCCTATAGGCATTTCAGATATAGGTGCCGATAGGCATTTCAGATATAGTAGCCGATTGGCATTTTAAAAATAGGTGTCGATAGGCATTTTAGATATAGAAGCCGATAGGCGTTTCAAATATAGGTGCCGATAGGCATTCCAGATATGGTTGCCGATAGGCATTTCAAATATAGGTGCTAATAAGCATTTCAGATGTGGTTTCCGATAGGCATTTCAAAAATAGGTGCCGATAGGCATTTCAGATATAGGTGCCGATAGGCATTTCAGATATAGTTGCCGATTGGCATTTTAAAAATAGGTGTCGATAGGCGTTTCAGTTATAGAAGCCGATAGGCAATTCAAATATAGGTGCCGACAGGCATTCCAGATATGGTTGCCGATAGGCATTTTAAATATAGGTGCTGATAGGCATTTCAGATGTAGTTTCCGATAGGCATTTCAAAAATAGGTGCCGATAGGCATTTCAGATATAGGTGCCGATAGGAATTTCAGATATAGTTGCCAATTGGCATTTTAAAAATAGGTGCCGATAGGCATTTCAGATATAGAAGCCGATATGCATTTCAAATATAGGTGCCGATAGTCATTCCAGATATGGTTGCCGATAGGCATTTCAAAAATAGGTGCTGATAGGCATTTTAGATGTAGTTTCCGATAGGCATTTCAAAAATTGATGCCGTTAGGCGTTTCAGATATAGGTGCCGATAGGCATTTTAGATATAGTTGCCGATTAGCATTTTAAAAAAAGGTGCCGATAGGCATTTCAGATATAGAAGCCGATAGGTATTTCAATTATAGGTGTCGATAGGCATTTCAGATATGGTTGCCGATAGGCATTTCAAATATAGGAGCAGATAGGCATTTTAGATGTAGGTTCCGAAGGCATTTCAAAAATAGGTGCCGATAGGCATTTCAGATATAGGTGCCGATAGGCACTTTAGATATAGTTTCCGATTGGCACTTTAAAAATAGGTGCCGATAGGCATTTCAGATATAGAAGCCGATAGGCATTTCAAATATAGGTGCCGATAGGCTTTCCAGATATGGTTGCCGAGTGGCATTTAAAATATAGGTGCTGATAGGCATTTAAGATGTAGTTTCCGATAGGCATTTCAAAAATTGGTGCCGATAGGCATTTCAGATATAGGTGCCGATAGGCATTTCAGATATAGTTGCCGATTGGCATTTTAAAAATAGGTGCCGACAGGCATTTTAGATGTAGTTTCCGATAGGCATTTCAAAAATAGGTGCCGATAGGCATTTCAGATATAGGTGCCGATAGGCATATCGGATATAGTTGCCGATGAGTATTTAAAATATAGGTGCCGATAGGCATTTCAAATATAGGTGTCGATAGGCATTTCAGATATAAATGCCGAAAGGCATTTCGGATATAGGTGCCGATAGGCATTTCTGATGTGGTTGCCGATGGGCATTTCAAATATAGGTGCTGATAGGCATTTCAGATGTAGTTTCCGAAGGCATTTCAAAAATAGGTGCCGATTGGCATTTCAGATATAGGTGCCGATAGGCACTTCAGATATAGTTGCCGATTGGCATTTTAAAAATAGGTGCCGATAGGCATTTCAGATATAGAAGCCGATAGGCATTTCAAATATAGGTGCCGATAGGCATTCCAGATATGGTTGCAAAAGGCATTTAAAATATAGGTGCTGATAGGCATTTTAGATGTAGTTTCCGATAGGCATTTCAAAAATTGGTGCCTATAGGCATTTCAGATATAGGTGCCGATAGGCATTTCAGATATAGTTGCCGATTGGCATTTTAAAAATAGGTGCCGATAGGCATTTTAGATGTAGTTTCCGATAGGCATTTCAAAAATAGGTGCCGATAGGCATTTCAGATATAGGTGCCGATAGGCATATCAGATATAGTTGCCGATGAGCATTTAAAATATAGGTGCCGATAGGCATTTCAAATATAGGTGTCGATAGGCATTTCAGATATAAATGCCGAAAGGCATTTCGGATATAGGTGCCGATAGGCATTTCAGATATGGTTGCCGATAGGCATTTCAAATATAGGTGCTGATAGGCATTTCAGATGTAGTTTCCGATAGGCATTTCAAAAATAGGTGCCGATAGGCATTTAAGATATAGGTGCCGATAGGCATTTCAGATATAGAAGCCGATAGGCATTTCAGATATAGTTGCCGATTGGCATTTTTAAAATAGGTGCCGATAGGCATTTCAGATATAGAAGCCGATAGGTATTTGAAATATAGGTGTCGATAGGCATTTCAGATATGTTTGCCGATAGGCATTTCAAATATTGGTGCTGATAGGCATTTCAGATGTAGTTTTCGATTGGCATTTCAAAAATAGGTGCCGATAGGCATTTCAGATATAGGTGCCGATAGGCATTTCAGATATAGGTGCCGATTGGCATTTTAAAAATAGGTGCCGATAGGCATTTCAGACATAGATGCCGATAGGCATTTCAAATATAGGTGCCGATAGGCATTTCAGATATAGAAGCCGATAGGCATTTCAAATATAGGTGCCGATAGGCATTCCAGATATGGTTGCCGAGAGGCATTTAAAATATAGGTGCTGATAGGCATTTTAGATGTAGTTTCCGATAGGCATTTCAAAAATTGGTGTCTATAGGCATTTCAGATATAGGTGCCGATAGGCATATCCGATATAGTTGCCGATGAGCATTTAAAATATAGGTGCCGATAGGCATTTCAAATATAGGTGTCGATAGGCATTTCAGATATAAATGCCGAAAGGCATTTCGGATATATGTGCCGATAGGCATTTCTGATGTGGTTGCCGATAGGCATTTCAAATATAGGTGCGGATAGGCATTTCAGATGTAGTTTTCGATAGGTATTTCAAAAATAGGTACCGATAGGCATTTCAAATATAGGTGCCGATAGGCACTTCAGATATAGTTGCCGTTTGGCATTTTAAAAATAGGTGCCGATAGCATTTCAGATATAGAAGCCGTTAGGCATTTCAAATATAGGTGCTGATAGGCATTTTAGATGTAGTTTCCGATAGGCATTTCAAAAATTGGTGCCGATAGGCATTTCAGATATAGGTGCCGATAGGCATTTCAAATATAGTTGCCGATTGGCATTTTAAAAGTAGGTGCCGATAGGCATTTTAGATGTAGTTTCCGATAGGCATTTCAAAAATAGGTGCCGATAGGCATTACAGATATAGGTGCCGATAGGCATATCAGATATAGTTGCCGATAGGCATTTAAAATATAGGTGCCGATAGGCATTTCAAATATAGGTGTCGATAGGCATTTCAGATATAAATCCCGAAAGGCATTTCGGATATAGGTGCCGATAGGCATTTCTGATGTGGTTGCCGATAGGCATTTCAAATATAGGTGCTGATAGGCATTTGAGATGTAGTTTTCGATAGGTATTTCAAAAAAAGGTACCGATAGGCATTTCAAATATAGGTGCCGATAGGCACTTCAGATATAATTGCCGATTGGCATTTCAAAAATAGGTGCTGATAGGCATTTCAGATATAGAAGCCGATAGGCATTTCAAATATAGGTGCCGATAGGCATTCCAGATATGGTTGCCGATAGGCATTTCAAATAAAGGTGCTGATAGGCCTTTCAGATGTAGTTTCCGATAGGCATTTCAAAAATTGGTGCCGATAGGCATTTCAGATTTAGGTGCCGATAGGCATTTCAGATATAGTTTCCGATTGGCATTTTAAAAATAGGTGCCGATAGGCATTTCGGATATAGAAGCCGATAGGTATTTCAAATATAGGTGTCGATAGGCATTTCAGATATGGTTGCCGATAGGCATTTTAAATATTGGTGCTGATAGGCATTTTAGATGTAGTTTCCGATAGGCATTTCAAAAATAGGTGCCGATAGGCATTTCAGATATAGGTGCCGATAGGCATTACAGATATAGTTGCCGATTGGCATTTTAAAATAGGTGCCGATAGGCATTTCAGATATAGAAGCCGATAGGCATTTCAAATATAGGTGCCGATAGGTATTCCAATTATGGTTGCCGATAGGCATTTCAAATACAGGTGCTGATAGGCATTTCAGATGTAGTTTCCGATAGGCATTTCAAAAATAGGTGCCTATAGGCATTTCAGATATAGGTGCCGATAGGCATTTCAGATATAGTAGCCGATTGGCATTTTAAAAATAGGTGTCGATAGGCATTTTAGATATAGAAGCCGATAGGCGTTTCAAATATAGGTGCCGATAGGCATTCCAGATATGGTTGCCGATAGGCATTTCAAATATAGGTGCTAATAAGCATTTCAGATGTGGTTTCCGATAGGCATTTCAAAAATAGGTGCCGATAGGCATTTCAGATATAGGTGCCGATAGGCATTTCAGATATAGTTGCCGATTGGCATTTTAAAAATAGGTGTCGATAGGCGTTTCAGTTATAGAAGCCGATAGGCAATTCAAATATAGGTGCCGACAGGCATTCCAGATATGGTTGCCGATAGGCATTTTAAATATAGGTGCTGATAGGCATTTCAGATGTAGTTTCCGATAGGCATTTCAAAAATAGGTGCCGATAGGCATTTCAGATATAGGTGCCGATAGGAATTTCAGATATAGTTGCCAATTGGCATTTTAAAAATAGGTGCCGATAGGCATTTCAGATATAGAAGCCGATATGCATTTCAAATATAGGTGCCGATAGTCATTCCAGATATGGTTGCCGATAGGCATTTCAAAAATAGGTGCTGATAGGCATTTTAGATGTAGTTTCCGATAGGCATTTCAAAAATTGATGCCGTTAGGCGTTTCAGATATAGGTGCCGATAGGCATTTTAGATATAGTTGCCGATTAGCATTTTAAAAAAAGGTGCCGATAGGCATTTCAGATATAGAAGCCGATAGGTATTTCAATTATAGGTGTCGATAGGCATTTCAGATATGGTTGCCGATAGGCATTTCAAATATAGGAGCAGATAGGCATTTTAGATGTAGGTTCCGAAGGCATTTCAAAAATAGGTGCCGATAGGCATTTCAGATATAGGTGCCGATAGGCACTTTAGATATAGTTTCCGATTGGCACTTTAAAAATAGGTGCCGATAGGCATTTCAGATATAGAAGCCGATAGGCATTTCAAATATAGGTGCCGATAGGCTTTCCAGATATGGTTGCCGAGTGGCATTTAAAATATAGGTGCTGATAGGCATTTAAGATGTAGTTTCCGATAGGCATTTCAAAAATTGGTGCCGATAGGCATTTCAGATATAGGTGCCGATAGGCATTTCAGATATAGTTGCCGATTGGCATTTTAAAAATAGGTGCCGACAGGCATTTTAGATGTAGTTTCCGATAGGCATTTCAAAAATAGGTGCCGATAGGCATTTCAGATATAGGTGCCGATAGGCATATCGGATATAGTTGCCGATGAGTATGTAAAATATAGGTGCCGATAGGCATTTCAAATATAGGTGTCGATAGGCATTTCAGATATAAATGCCGAAAGGCATTTCGGATATAGGTGCCGATAGGCATTTCTGATGTGGTTGCCGATGGGCATTTCAAATATAGGTGCTGATAGGCATTTCAGATGTAGTTTCCGAAGGCATTTCAAAAATAGGTGCCGATAGGCATTTCAGATATAGGTGCCGATAGGCACTTCAGATATAGTTGCCGATTGGCATTTTAAAAATAGGTGCCGATAGGCATTTCAGATATAGAAGCCGATAGGCATTTCAAATATAGGTGCCGATAGGCATTCCAGATATGGTTGCAAAAGGCATTTAAAATATAGGTGCTGATAGGCATTTTAGATGTAGTTTCCGATAGGCATTTCAAAAATTGGTGCCTATAGGCATTTCAGATATAGGTGCCGATAGGCATTTCAGATATAGTTGCCGATTGGCATTTTAAAAATAGGTGCCGATAGGCATTTTAGATGTAGTTTCCGATAGGCATTTCAAAAATAGGTGCCGATAGGCATTTCAGATATAGGTGCCGATAGGCATATCAGATATAGTTGCCGATGAGCATTTAAAATATAGGTGCCGATAGGCATTTCAAATATAGGTGTCGATAGGCATTTCAGATATAAATGCCGAAAGGCATTTCGGATATAGGTGCCGATAGGCATTTCAGATATGGTTGCCGATAGGCATTTCAAATATAGGTGCTGATAGGCATTTCAGATGTAGTTTCCGATAGGCATTTCAAAAATAGGTGCCGATAGGCATTTAAGATATAGGTGCCGATAGGCATTTCAGATATAGAAGCCGATAGGCATTTCAGATATAGTTGCCGATTGGCATTTTTAAAATAGGTGCCGATAGGCATTTCAGATATAGAAGCCGATAGGTATTTCAAATATAGGTGTCGATAGGCATTTCAGATATGGTTGCCGATAGGCATTTCAAATATTGGTGCTGATAGGCATTTCAGATGTAGTTTTCGATTGGCATTTCAAAAATAGGTGCCGATAGGCATTTCAGATATAGGTGCCGATAGGCATTTCAGATATAGGTGCCGATTGGCATTTTAAAAATAGGTGCCGATAGGCATTTCAGACATAGATGCCGATAGGCATTTCAAATATAGGTGCCGATAGGCATTTCAGATATAGAAGCCGATAGGCATTTCAAATATAGGTGCCGATAGGCATTCCAGATATTGTTGCCGAGAGGCATTTAAAATATAGGTGCTGATAGGCATTTTAGATGTAGTTTCCGATAGGCATTTCAAAAATTGGTGCCTATAGGCATTTCAGATATAGGTGCCGATAGGCATATCCGATATAGTTGCCGATGAGCATTTAAAATATAGGTGCCGATAGGCATTTCAAATATATGTGTCGATAGGCATTTCAGATATAAATGCCGAAAGGCATTTCGGATATATGTGCCGATAGGCATTTCTGATGTGGTTGCCGATAGGCATTTCAAATATAGGTGCGGATAGGCATTTCAGATGTAGTTTTCGATAGGTATTTCAAAAATAGGTACCGATAGGCATTTCAAATATAGGTGCCGATAGGCACTTCAGATATAGTTGCCGTTTGGCATTTTAAAAATAGGTGCCGATAGCATTTCAGATATAGAAGCCGTTAGGCATTTCAAATATAGGTGCTGATAGGCAGTTTAGATGTAGTTTCCGATAGGCATTTCAAAAATTGGTGCCGATAGGCATTTCAGATATAGGTGCCGATAGGCATTTCAAATATAGTTGCCGATTGGCATTTTAAAAGTAGGTGCCGATAGGCATTTTAGATGTAGTTTCCGATAGGCATTTCAAAAATAGGTGCCGATAGGCATTACAGATATAGGTGCCGATAGGCATATCAGATATAGTTGCCGATAGGCATTTAAAATATAGGTGCCGATAGGCATTTCAAATATAGGTGTCGATAGGCATTTCAGATATAAATCCCGAAAGGCATTTCGGATATAGGTGCCGATAGGCATTTCTGATGTGGTTGCCGATAGGCATTTCAAATATAGGTGCTGATAGGCATTTCAGATGTAGTTTTCGATAGGTATTTCAAAAAAAGGTACCGATAGGCATTTCAAATATAGGTGCCGATAGGCACTTCAGATATAATTGCCGATTGGCATTTCAAAAATAGGTGCTGATAGGCATTTCAGATATAGAAGCCGATAGGCATTTCAAATATAGGTGCCGATAGGCATTCCAGATATGGTTGCCGATAGGCATTTCAAATAAAGGTGCTGATAGGCCTTTCAGATGTAGTTTCCGATAGGCATTTCAAAAATTGGTGCCGATAGGCATTTCAGATTTAGGTGCCGATAGGCATTTCAGATATAGAAGCCGATAGGTATTTCAAATATAGGTGTCGATAGGCATTTCAGATATGGTTGCCGATAGGCATTTCAAATATAGGTGCTGATAGGTATTTCAGATGTAGTTTCCGATAGGCATTTCAAAAATAGGTGCCGATAGGCATTTCAGATATAGGTGCCGATAGGCATTACAGATATAGTTGCCGATTGGCATTTTAAAAATAGGTGCCGATAGGCATTTCAGATATAGAAGCCGATAGGCATTTCAAATATAGGTGCCGATAGGCATTCCAGATATGGTTGCCGATAGGCATTTCAAATATAGGTGCTGATAGGCATTTCAGATGTAGTTTCCGATAAGCATTTCAAAAATAGGTGCCGATAGGCTTTTCAGATATAGGTGCCGATAGGCCTTTCAGATATAGTTGCCGATTGGCATTTTAAAAATAGGTGCCGATAGGCATTTCAGATATAGAAGCCGATAGGCATTTCAAATATAGGTGTTGATAGGCATTCCAGATATGGTTGCCGATAGGCATTTCAAATATAGGTGCTGATAGGCATTTCAGATGTAGTTTCCGAAAGGCATTTCAAAAATAGGTGCCGATAGGCATTTCAGATATAGGTGCCGATAGGCATTTCAGATATGGTTGCCGATAGGAATTTCAAATATAGGTGCTGATAGGCATTTCAGATGTAGTTTCCGATAGGCATTTCAAAAATAGGTGCCGATAGGCATTTCAGATATAGGTGCTGATAGGCATTTCAGATATAGTTGCCGATTGGCATTTTAAAAATAGGTGTCGATAGGCATTTTAGATGTAGTTTCCGATAGGCATTTCAAAAATAGGTGCCGATAGGCATTTTAGATATAGGTGCCGATATGAATATCAGATATAGTTGCCGATAGGCATTTCAAATATAGGTGTCGATAGGCATTTCAGATATAGTTGCCGATTGGCATTTTAAAAATAGGTGCCGAAAGACATTACAGATATAGAAGCCGATAGGTAGTTCAAATATAGGTGTCGATAGGCATTTCAGATATGGTTGCCGATAGGCATTTCAAATATAGGTGCTGATAGGCATTTCAGATGTAGTTTCCGATAGGCTTTTCAAAAATAGGTGCCGATAGGCATTTCAGATATAGGTGCCGATAGGCATTTCAGATATAGTTGCCGATTGGCATTTTAAAAATAAGTGCCGATAGGCATTTTAGATGTAGTTTCCGATAGGCATTTCAAAAATAGGTGCTGATAGGCATTTCAGATATAGGTGCCGATAGGCATATCAGATATAGTTGCCGATAGGCATTTAAAATATATGTGCTGATAGGCATTTTTGATGTGGTTGCCGATAGGCATTTCAAATATAGGTGCTGATAGGCATTTCAGAAGTAGTTTTCGATAGGCATTTCAAAAATAGGTGCCGATGAGCATTTCAGATATAGGTGCCGATGGGCACTTCAGATATAGTTGCCGATTGGCATTTAAAAATAGGTGCCGATAGGCATTTCAGATATAGAAGCCGATAGGCATTTCAGATATAGAAGCCGATAGGCATTTCAAATATAGGTGCCGATAGGCATTTCAAATATAGGTGCCGATAGGCATTTCAAATATAGGTGCTGATAGGCATTTCAGATGTAGTTTCCGATAGGCATTTCAAAAATAGGTGCCGATAGGCATTTCAGATATAGGCGCCGATAGGCATTTCAGATATATATGCCGATTGGCATTTTAAAAATAGGTGCCGATAGGCATTTCAGATATAGAAGCTGATAGGCATTTCAAATATAGGTGCCGATAGGCATTCCAGATATGGTTGCCGATAGGCATTTCAAATATAGGTGCTGATAGGCATTTTAGATGTAGTTTCCTTTAGGCATTTCAAAAATTGGTGCTGATAGGCATTTCAGATATAGGTGTCGATAGGCATTTCAGATACAGTTGCCGATTGGCATTTTAAAAATAGGTGCCGATAGGCATTTCAGATATAGAAGCCGATAGGTATTTCAAATATAGGTGTCGATAGGCATTTCAGATATGGTTGCCGATAGGCATTTCAAATATTTGTGCTGATAGGCATTTCAGATGTAGTTTCCGATAGGCATTTCAGATGTAGTTTCCGATAGGCATTTCAAAAATAGGTGCCGATAGGCATTTCAGATATAGGTGCCGATAGGCATTACAGATATAGTTGCCGATTGGCATTTTAAAAATAGGTGCCGATAGGCATTTCAGATATAGAAGCCGATAGGCATTTCAAATATAGGTGCCGATACGCATTCCAGATATGGTTGCCGATAGGCATTTCAAATATAGGTGCTGATAGGCATTTCAGATGTAGTTTCCGATAGGCATTTCAAAAATAGGTGCCGATAGGCATTTCAGATATAGGTGCCGATAGGCATTTCAGATATAGTTGCCGATTGGCATTTTAAAAATAAGTGCCGATAGGCATTCACAGATATAGAAGCCGATAGGCATTTCAAATATAGGTGCCGATAGGCATTCCAGATATGGTTGCCGATAGGCATTTCAAATATAGGTGCTGATAGGCATTTCAGATGTAGTTTCCGATAGGCATTTAAAAAATAGGTGCCGATAGGCATTTCAGATATAGGTGCCGATAGGCATTTCAGATATAGTTGCCGATTGGCATTTTAAAAATAGGTGCCGATAGGCATTTTAGATACAGAAGCCGATAGGCACTTCAAATATAGGTGCCGATAGGCATTCCAGGTAAGGTTGTCGATAGGCATTTCAAATATAGGTGCTAATAGGCATTTCAGATGTAGTTTCCGTTAGGCATTTCAAAAATAGGTGCCGATAGGCATTTCAAATATAGGTGCCGATAGGCATTTCAGATATAGTTGCCGATTGGCATTTTAAAAATAGGTGCCGATAGGCATTTCAGATATAGAAGCCGATAGGCATTTCAAATATAGGTGCCGATAAGCATTCCAGATATGTTTGCCGATAGTCATTTCAAATATAGGTGCTGATAGGCATTTCAGATGTAGTTTCCGATAGGCATTTCAAAAATTGGTGCCGATAGGCATTTCAGATATAGTTGCCGATTGGCATTTTAAAAATAGGTGCTAATAGGCATTTCAGATATAGAAGCCGATAGGTATTTCAAATATAGGTGTAGATAGGCATTTCAGATATGTTTGCCGATAGGCATTTCAAATATAGGTGCTGATAGGCATTTCAGATGTAGTTTCCGATAGGCATTTCAAAAATAGGTGCCGATAGGCATTTCAGATATAGGTGCCGATAGGCATTTCAGATATAGTTGCCGATTGGCATTTTAAAAATAGGTGTCGATAGGCATTTCAGATATAGAAGACGATAGGCATTTAAAATATAGGTGCCGATAGGCATTCCAGATACGGTTGCCGATAGGCATTTCAAATATAGGTGCTGATAGGCATTCCAGATGTAGTTTCCGATAGGCATTTCAAAAATTGGTCCGATAGGCATTTCAGATATAGAAGCCGATAGGCATTTCAAATATAGGTGCCGATAAGCATTCCAGATATAGAAGCCGATAGGTATTTCAAATATAGGTGTCGATAGGCATTTCAGATATGGTTGCCGATAGGCATTTCAAATATAGGTGCTGATAGGAATTTCAGATGTAGTTTCCGATAGGCATTTCAAAAATAGGTGCCGATAGGCATTTCAGATATAGGTGCCGATAGCCATTACAGATATAGTTGCCGATTGGCATTTTAAAAATAGGTTCCGATAGGCATTTCAGATAAAGAAGCCGATAGGATTTTCAAATATAGGTGCCGATAGGCATTCCAAATATGGTTGCCGATAGGCACTTCAAATATAGGTGCTGATAGGCATTTCAGATGTAGTTTCCGATAGGCATTTCAAAAATAGGTGCCGATAGGCATTTCAGATATAGGTGCTGATAGGCATTTCAGATATAGTTGCCAATTGGCAATTTAAAAATAGGTGCAGATATACATTTCAGATATAGAAGCCGATAGGCATTTCAAATATAGGTGCCGATAGGCATTCCAGATATGGTTGCCGATAGGCATTTCAAATATAGGTGCTGATAGGCATTTCAGATGTAGTTTCCGAAAGGCAATTCAAAAATAGGTGCCGATAGGAATTTCAGATATAGTTGCCGATAGGCATTTCAGATATAGTTGCCGATTGGCATTTTAAAAATAGGTGCCAATAGGCATTTTAGATGTAGTTTCCGATAGGCATTTCAAAAATAGGTGCCGATAGGCAGTTTAGATATAGGTGCCGATATGCATATCAGATATAGTTGCCGATAGGCATTTAAAATATAGGTGCCGACAGGCATTTCAAATATAGGTGCTGATAGGCATTTCAGATGTAGTTTGCGATAGGCTTTTCAAAAATAGGTGCCGATAGGCATTTCGATATAGGTGCCGATAGGCATTTCAGATATAGTAGCCGATTGGCATTTTAAAAATAGGTGCCGATAGGCATTTTAGATGTAGTTTCCGATAGGCATTTCAAAAATAGGTGCCCATAGGCATTTCAGATATAGGTGCCGATAGGCATATCAGATATAGTAGCCGTTAGGCATTTAAAATATAGGTGCCGATAGGCATTTCTGATGTGGTTGCCGATAGTCATATCAAATATAGGTGCCGATAGGCATTTCAAATATAGGTGCCGATAGGCATTTCAAATATAGGTGCTGATAGGCATTTCAGATGTAGTTTCCGATAGGCATTTCAAAAATAGGTGCCGATAGGCATTTCAGATATAGGCGCCCATAGGCATTTCAGATATATATGCCGATTGGCATTTTGAAAATAGGTGCCGATAGGCATTTCAGATATAGAAGCTGATAGGCATTTCAAATATAAGTGCCGATAGGCATTCCAGATATGGTTGCCGATAGGCATTTCAAATATAGGTGCTGATAGGCATTTCAGATGTAGTTTCCTTTAGGCATTTCAAAAATTGGTGCCGATAGGCATTTCAGATATAGGTGCCGATAGGCATTTCAGATATAGTTGCCGATTGGCATTTTAAAAATAGGTGCCGATAGGTATTTCAGATATAGAAGCCGATAGGTATTTCAAATATAGGTGTCGATAGGCATTTCAGATATGGTTACCGATAGGCATTTCATATATTTGTGCTGATAGGCATTTCAGATGTAGTTTCCGATAGGCATTTCAAAAATAGGTGCCGATAGGCATTTCAGATATAGGTGCCGATAGGCATTACAGATATAGTTGCCGATTGGCATTTTAAAAATAGGTGCCGATAGGCATTTCAGATATAGAAGCCGATAGGCATTTCAAATATAGGTGCCGATAAGCATTCCAGATATGGTTGCCGATAGGCATTTCAAATATAGGTGCTGATAGGCATTTCAGATGTAGTTTCCGATAGGCATTTCAAAAATTGGTGCCGATAGGCATTTCAGATATAGGTGCCGATAGGCATTTCAGATATAGTTGCTGATTGGCATTATAAAAATAAGTGCCGACAGGCATTTCAGATATAGAAGCCGATAGGTATTTCAAATATAGGTGTCGATAGGCATTTCAGATATGGTTGCCGATAGGCATTTCAAATATAGGTGCTGATAGGCATTTCAGATGTAGTTTCCGATAGGCATTTCAAAAATAAGTGCCGATAGGCATTTCAGATATAGGTGCCGATAGGCCTTTCAGATATAGTTGCCGATTGGTATTTTAAAAATAGGTGTCGATAGGCATTTCAGATATAGAAGCCGATAGGCATTTCAAATATAGGTGTTGATAGGCATTCCAAATATGGTTGCCGATAGGCATTTCAAATATAGGTGCTGATAGGCATTTCAGATGTAGTTTCCGAAAGGCATTTCAAAAATAGGTGCCGATAGGCATTTCAGATATAGGTGCCGATAGGCATTACAGATATAGTTGCCGGTTGGCATTTTAAAAATAGGTGCCGATAGGCATTTCAGATATAGAAGCCGATAGGCATTTTAAATATAGGTGCCGATAAGCATTCCAGATATGGTTGCCGATAGGCATTTCAAATATAGGTGCTGATAGGCATTTCAGATGTAGTTTCCGATAGGCATTTCAAAAATTGGTGCCGATAGGCATTTCAGATATAGGTGCCGATAGGCATTTCAGATATAGTTGCTGATTGGCATTATAAAAATAAGTGCCGATAGGCATTTCAGATATAGAAGCCGATAGGTATTTCAAATATAGGTGTCGATAGGCATTTCAGATATGGTTGCCGATAGGCATTTCAAATATAGGTGCTGATAGGCATTTCAGATGTAGTTTCCGATAGGCATTTCAAAAATAGGTGCCGATAGGCATTTCAGATATAGGTGCCGATAGGCCTTTCAGATATAGTTGCCGATTGGTATTTTAAAAATAGGTGTCGATAGGCATTTCAGATATAGAAGCCGATAGGCATTTCAAATATAGGTGCCGATAGGCATTCCAGATATGGTTGCCGATAGGCATTTCAAATATAGGTGCTGATAGGCATTCTAGATGTAGTTTCCGATAGGCATTTCAAAAATTGGTGCCGATAGGCATTTTAGATATATGTGCCTAAAAGCATTTCAGATATAGTTACCGATTGGCATTTTAAAAATAGGTGCCGATAGGCATTTCAGATATATAGAAGTCAATAGGTATTTCAAATATAGGTGTCGATAGGCATTTCAGATATGGTTGCCGATAGGCATTTCAAATACAGGTGCTGATAGGCATTTCAGATGTAGTTTCAGATAGGCATTTCAAAAATAGGTGCCGATAGGCAATTTAGATATAGGTGCCGATAGACTTTTCAGATATAGTTGCCGATTGGCATTTTAAAAATAGGTGCCGATAGGCATTTCAGATATAGAAGCCGATAGGCATTTCAAATATAGGTGCCGATAGGCATTCCAGATATGATTGCCGATAGGCATTTCAAATATAGATGCTGATAGGCATTTTAGATGTAGTTTCCGATAGGCATTTCAAAAATGTGTACCGATAGGCATTTCAGATATAGGTGCCGATAGGCATTTCAGATATAGTTGCCGATTGGCATTTTAAAAACAGGTGCCGATAGGCATTTCAGATATAGAAGCCGATAGGTATTACAAATATAGGTGTCGATAAGCATTTCAGATATGGTTGCCGATAGGCATTTCAAATATAGGAGCAGATAGGCATTTCAGATGTAGTTTCAGAAGGGCATTTCAAACATAGGTGCCGATAAGCATTTCAGATATAGGTGCCGATAGGCATTTCAGATATACTTGCCGATTGGCATTTTAAAAATAGGTCCCGATAGGCATTTCAGATAGAGAAGCCGATAGGCATTTCAAATATAGGTGCCGATAGGCATTCCAGGTATGGTTGCCGATAGGCATTTCAAATATAGGAGCAGATAGGCATTTCAGATGTAGTTTCCGAAAGGCATTTCAAAAATAGGTGCCGATAAGCATTTCAATTATAGGTGCCGATAGGCATTTTAGATATACTTGCCAATTGGCATTTTAAAAATAGGTGCCGATAGGCATTTCAGATAGAGAAGCAGATAGGCATTTCAAATATAGGTGCCGATAGGCATTCCAGGTATGGTTGCCGATAGGCATTTCAAATATAGGTGCTGATAGGCATTTCAGATGTAGTTTCCGATAGGCATTTCAAAAATTGGTGCCGATAGGCATTTCATATATAAATTCCGAAAGGCATTTCAGATATAGGTGCCGATAGGCATTTCTGATGTGGTTGCCGATAGGCTTTTCAAATATAGGTGCTGATAGGCATTTCAGATGTAGTTTCCGATAGACATTTCAAAAATTGGTGCCGATAGGCATTTCAGATATAGGTGCCGATAGGCATTTCAGATATAGAAGCCGATAGGCATTTCAAATATAGGTGCCGATAGGCATTCCAGATATGGTTGCCGATAGGCATTTCAAATATAGGTGCTGATAGGCATTTCAGATGTAGTTTCCGATAGGCATTTCAAAAATAGGTGCCGATAGGCATTTCAGATATAGGTGCCGATAGGCATTTCAGATGTAGTTTCCGATAGGCATTTCAAAAATTGGTGCCGATAAGCATTTCAGATATAGGTGCCGATAGGCATTTCAGATATAGTTGCCGATTGGCATTTTAAAAATAGGTGCCGATAGGCATTTCAGATATAGAAGCTGATAGGTATTTCAAATATAGGTGTCGATAGGCATTTCAGATATGGTTGCCGATAGGCATTTCAAATATAGGTGCTGATAGGCATTTCAGATGTAGTTTCCGATAGGCATTTCAAAAATAGGTGCCGATAGGCATTTCAGATATAGGTGCCGATAGGCCTTTCAGATATAGTTGCCGATTGGTATTTTAAAAATAGGTGTCGATAGGCATTTCAGATATAGAAGCCGATAGGCATTTCAAATATAGGTGTTGATAGGCATTCCAGATATGGTTGCCGATAGGCATTTCAAATATAGGTGCTGATAGGCATTTCAGATGTAGTTTCCGATAGGCATTTCAAAAATAGGTGCCGATAGGCATTTCAGATATAGGTGCCGATAGGCATTACAGATATAGTTGCCGGTTGGCATTTTAAAAATAGGTGCCGATAGGCATTTCAGATATAGAAGCCGATAGGCATTTCAAATATAGGTGCCGATAAGCATTCCAGATATGGTTGCCGATAGGCATTTCAAATATAGGTGCTGATAGGCATTTCAGATGTAGTTTCCGATAGGCATTTCAAAAATTGGTGCCGATAGGTATTTCAGATATAGGTGCCGATAGGCATTTCAGATATAGTTGCTGATTGGCATTATAAAAATAAGTGCCGATAGGCATTTCAGATATAGAAGCCGATAGGTATTTCAAATATAGGTGTCGATAGGCATTTCAGATATGGTTGCCGATAGGCATTTCAAATATAGGTGCTGATAGGCATTTCAGATGTAGTTTCCGATAGGCATTTCAAAAATAGGTGCCGATAGGCATTTCAGATATAGGTGTCGATAGGCCTTTCAGATATAGTTGCCGATTGGTATTTTAAAAATAGGTGTCGATAGGCATTTCAGATATAGAAGCCGATAGGCATTTCAAATATAGGTGCCGATAGGCATTCCAGATATGGTTGCCGATAGGCATTTCAAATATAGATGCTGATAGGCATTTTAGATGTAGTTTCCGATAGGCATTTCAAAAATTGGTGCCGATAGGCATTTTAGATATATGTGCCTAAAAGCATTTCAGATATAGTTACCGATTGGCATTTTAAAAATAGGTGCCGATAGGCATTTCAGATATATAGAAGTCAATAGGTATTTCAAATATAGATGTCGATAGGCATTTCAGATATGGTTGCCGATAGGCATTTCAAATACAGGTGCTGATAGGCATTTCAGATGTAGTTTCAGATAGGCATTTCAAAAATAGGTGCCGATAGGCAATTTAGATATAGGTGCCGATAGACTTTTCAGATATAGTTGCCGATTGGCATTTTAAAAATAGGTGCCGATAGGCATTTCAGATATAGAAGCCGATAGGCATTTCAAATATAGGTGCCGATAGGCATTCCAGATATGGTTGCCGATAGGCATTTCAAATATAGATGCTGATAGGCATTTTAGATGTAGTTTCCGATAGGCATTTCAAAAATTGATACCGATAGGCATTTCAGATATAGGTGCCGATAGGCATTTCAGATATAGTTGCCGATTGGCATTTTAAAAACAGGTGCCGATAGGCATTTCAGATATAGAAGCCGATAGGTATTACAAATATAGGTGTCGATAAGCATTTCAGATATGGTTGCCGATAGGCATTTCAAGTATAGGAGCAGATAGGCATTTCAGATGTAGTTTCAGAATGGCATTTCAAACATAGGAGCCGATAAGCATTTCAGATATAGGTGCCGATAGGCATTTCAGATATACTTGCCGATTGGCATTTTAAAAATAGGTGCCGATAGGCATTTCAGATAGAGAAGCCGATAGGCATTTCAAATATAGGTGCCGATAGGCATTCCAGGTATGGTTGCCGATAGGCATTTCAAATATAGGAGCAGATAGGCATTTCAGATGTAGTTTCCGAAAGGCATTTCAAAAATAGGTGCCGATAAACATTTCAATTATAGGTGGCGATAGGCATTTTAGATATAGTTGCCAATTGGCATTTTAAAAATAGGTGCCGATAGGCATTTCAGATAGAGAAGCAGATAGGCATTTCAAATATAGGTGCCGATAGGCATTCCAGGTATGGTTGCCGATAGGCATTTCAAATATAGGTGCTGATAGGCATTTCAGATGTAGTTTCCGATAGGCATTTCAAAAATTGGTGCCGATAGGCATTTCATATATAAATTCCGAAAGGCATTTCAGATATAGGTGCCGATAGGCATTTCTGATGTGGTTGCCGATAGGCTTTTCAAATATAGGTGCTGATAGGCATTTCAGATGTAGTTTCCGATAGACATTTCAAAAATTGGTGCCGATAGGCATTTCAGATATAGGTGCCGATAGGCATTTCAGATATAGAAGCCGATAGGCATTTCAAATATAGGTGCCGATAGGCATTCCAGATATGGTTGCTGATAGGCATTTCAAATATAGGTGCTGATAGGCATTTCAGATGTAGTTTCCGATAGGCATTTCAAAAATAGGTGCCGATAGGCATTTCAGATATAGGTGCCGATAGGCATTTCAGATGTAGTTTCCGATAGGCATTTCAAAAATTGGTGCCGATAAGCATTTCAGATATAGGTGCCGATAGGCATTTCAGATATAGTTGCCGATTGGCATTTTAAAAATAGGTGCCGATAGGCATTTCAGATATAGAAGCCGATAGGCATTTCAAATATAGGTGCCGATAGGCATTCCAGATATGGTTGCCGATAGGCATTCCAGATATGGTTGCCGATAGGCATTTTAAATATAGGTGCTGATAGGCATTTCAGATGTAGTTTCCGATAGGCATTTCAAAAATTGGTGCCGATAAGCATTTCAGATATAGGTGCCGATAGGCATTTCAGATATAGTTGCCGTTTGGCATTTTAAAAATAGGTGCCGATAGGCATTTCAGATATAGAAGCCGATAGGTATTTCAAACATAGGTGTCGATAAGCATTTCAGATATGGTTGCCGGTAGGCATTTCAAATATTGGTGCTGATAGGCATTTTAGATGTAGTTTCCGATAGGCATTTCAAAAATAGGTGCCGATAGGCATTTCAGATATAGGTGCCGATAGGCATTACAGATATAGTAGCCGATTGGCATTTTAAAAATAGGTACCGATAGGCATTTCAGATATAGGAGCCGATAGGCTTTTCAAATATAAGTGCCGATAAGCATTCCAGATATGGTTGCCGATAGACATTTCAAATATAGGTGCTGATAGGCATTTCAGATGTAGTTTCCGATAGGGATTTCAAAAATAGGTGCCGATAGGCATTTCAGATATAGTTGCCGATTGGCATTTTAAAAATAGGTGCCGATAGGCATTTTAGATATAGAAGCCGATAGGTATTTCAAATATAGGTGTCGATAGGCATTTCAGATATGGTTGCCGATAGGCCTTTCAAATATAGGTGCTGATAAGCATTTAAGATGTAGTTTCCGATAGGCATTAAAAAAAATAGGTGCCGATAGGCATTTCAGATATAGGTGCCGATAGGCAGTTCAGATATAGTTGCCGATTGGCATTTTAAAACTAGGTGCCGATAGGCATTACAGATATAGAAGCCGATAGGCATTTCAAATATAGGTGCCGATAAGCATTCTAGATATAGAAGCCGATAGGTATTTCAAATATAGGTGTCGATAGGCATTTCAGATATGGTTGCCGATAGGCATTTCAAATATAGGTGCTGATAGGCATTTCAGATGTAGTTTCCGATAGGCATTTCAAAAATAGGTGCCGATAGGCATTTCAGATATAGGTGCCGATAGGCATTACAGATATAGTTGCCGATTGGCATTTTAAAAATAGGTGCCGATAGGCATTTCAGATATAGAAGCCGATAGGCATTTCAAATATAGGTGTTGATAGGCATTCCAGATATGGTTGCCGATAGGCATTTCAAATATAGGTGCTGATAGGCATTTCAGATGTAGTTTCCGAAAGGCATTTCAAAAATAGGTGCCGATAGGCATTTCAGATATAGGTGCCGATAGGCATTTCAGATATGGTTGCCGATAGGAATTTCAAATATAGGTGCTGATAGGCATTTCAGATGTAGTTTCCGATAGGCATTTCAAAAATAGGTGCCGATAGGCATTTCAGATACAGTTGCCGATTGGCATTTTAAAAATAGGTGCCGATAGGCATTTCAGATATAGAAGCCGATAGGTATTTCAAATATAGGTGTCGATAGGCATTTCAGATATGGTTGCCGATAGGCATTTCAAATATTTGTGCTGATAGGCATTTCAGATGTAGTTTCCGATAGGCATTTCAGATGTAGTTTCCGATAGGCATTTCAAAAATAGGTGCCGATAGGCATTTCAGATATAGGTGCCGATAGGCATTACAGATATAGCTGCCGATTGGCATTTTAAAAATAGGTGCCGATAGGCATTTCAGATATAGAAGCCGATAGGCATTTCAAATATAGGTGCCGATACGAATTCCAGATATGGTTGCCGATAGGCATTTCAAATATAGGTGCTGATAGGCATTTCAGATGTAGTTTCCGATAGGCATTTCAAAAATAGGTGCCGATAGGCATTTCAGATATAGGTGCCGATAGGCATTTCAGATATAGTTGCCGATTGGCATTTTAAAAATAGGTGCCGATAGGCATTTCAGATATAGAAGCCGATAGGCACTCCAAATATAGGTGCCGATAGGCATTCCAGGTACGGTTGTCGATAGGCATTTCAAATATAGGTGCTAATAGGCATTTCAGATGTAGTTTCCGTTAGGCATTTCAAAAATAGGTGCCGATAGGCATTTCAAATATAGGTGCCGATAGGCATCTCAGATATAGTTGCCGATTAACATTTTAAAAATAGATGCCGATAGGCATTTCAGATATAGAAGCCGATAGACATTTCAAATATAGGTGGCGATAAGCATTCCAGATATGATTGCCGATAGTCATTTCAAATATAGGTGCTGATAGGCATTTCAGATGTAGTTTCCGATAGGCATTTCAAAAATTGGTGCCGATAGGCATTTCAGATATAGGTGCCGATAGGCATTTCAGATATAGTTGCCGATTGGCATTTTGAAAATAGGTGCCGATAGGCATTTCAGATATCGAAGCCGATAGGTATTTCAAATATAGGTGTAGATAGGCATTTCAGATATGGTTGCCGATAGGCATTTCAAATATAGGTGCTGATAGGCATTTCAGATGTAGTTTCCGATAGGCATTTCAAAAATAGGTGCCGATAGGCATTTCAGATATAGGTGCCGATAGGCATTTCAGATATAGTTGCCGATTGGCATTTTAAAAATAGGTATCGATAGGCATTTCAGATATAGAAGCCGATAGGCATTTAAAATATAGGTGCCGATAGGCATTCCTGATATGGTTGCCGATAGGCAATTCAAATATAGGTGCTGATAGGCATTCCAGATGTAGTTTCCGATAAGCATTTCAAAATTTGGTGCCGATAGGCATTTCAGATATAGGTGCCGATAGGCATTTCAGATATAGTTACCGATTGGCATTTTAAAAATAGGTGCCAATAGGCATTTAAGATATAGAAGCCGATAGGTATTTCAAATATAGGTGTCGATAGGCATTTCAGATATGGTTGCCGATAGGCATTTCAAATATTAGTGCCAATAGGCATTTCAGATATAGGTGCCGATAGGCATTTCAGATATAATTGCCGATTGGCATTTAAAAATAGGTGCCGATAGGCATTTCAGATATAGATGCCGATAGGCATTTCAAATATAGGTGCCGATAGGCATTTCAGATATAGGTGCCGATAGGCATTTCAGATATAGTTGCCGATTGGCATTTTAAAAATAGGTGCCGATAGGCATTTTAGATGTAGTTTCCGATAGGCATTTCAAAAATAGGTGCCGATAGGCAGTTTAGATATAGGTGCCGATATGCATATCAGATATAGTTGCCGATAGGCATTTAAAATATAGGTGCCGATAGGCATTTCAAATATAGGTGTCGATAGGCATTTCAGATATAGTTGCCGATTGGCATTTTAAAAATAGGTGCCGATAGGCATTTTAGATGTAGTTTCCGATAGGCATTTCAAAAATAGGTGCCCATAGGCATTTCAGATATAGGTGCCGATAGGCATTTCAGATATAGTTGCCGAATGGCATTTTAAAAATAGGTGCCGATAGGCATTTTAGATGTAGTTTCCGATAGGCATTTCAAAAATAGGTGCCCATAGGCATTTCAGATATAGGTGCCGATAGGCATATCAGATATAGTTGCCAATAGACATTTAAAATATAGGTGCCGATAGGCATTTCTGATGTGGTTGCCGATAGTCATTTCAAATATAGGTGCCGATAGGCATTGCAAATATAGGTGCCGATAGGCATTTCAAATATAGGTGCTGATAGGCATTTCAGATGTAGTTTCCGATAGGCATTTCAAAAATAGGTGCCGATAGGCATTTCAGATATAGGCGCCGATAGGCATTTCAGATATATATGCCGATTGGCATTTTAAAAATAGGTGCCAATAGGCATTTCAGATATAGAAGCTGATAGGCATTTCAAATATAGGTGCCGATAGGCATTCCAGATATGGTTGCCGATAGGCATTTCAAATATAGGTGCTGATAGGCATTTCAGATGTAGTTTCCTTTAGGCATTTCAAAAATTTGTGCCGATAGGCATTTCAGATATAGGTGCCGATAGGCATTTGAGATATAGTTGCCGATTGGCATTTTAAAAATAGGTGCCGATAGGCATTTCAGATATAGAAGCCGATAGGTATTTCAAATATAGGTGTCGATAGGCATTTCAGATATGGTTGCCGATAGGCATTTCAAATATTTGTGCTGATAGGCATTTCAGATGTAGTTTCCGATAGGCATTTCAAAAATATGTGCCGATAGGCATTTCAGATATAGAAGCCGATAGGCATTTAAAATATAGGCGGCGATAGGCATTCCAGATATGGTTGCCGATAGGCATTTCAAATATAGGTGCTGATAGGCATTCCAGATGTAGTTTCCGATAGGCATTTCAAAAATTGGTGCCGATAGGCATGTCAGATATAGTTGCCGATTGGCATTTTAAAAATAGGTGCTAATAGGCATTTCAGATATAGAAGCCGATAGGTATTTCAAATATAGGTGTAGATAGGCATTTCAGATATGTTTGCCGATAGGCATTTCAAATATAGGTGCTGATAGGCATTTCAGATGTAGTTTCCGATAGGCATTTCAAAAATAGGTGCCGATAGGCATTTCAGATATAGGTGCCGATAGGCATTTCAGATATAGTTGCCGATTGGCATTTTAAAAATAGGTGCCAATAGGCATTTAAGATATAGAAGCCGATAGGTATTTCAAATATAGGTGTCGATTGGCATTTCAGATATGGTTGCCGATAGGCATTTCAAATATAGGTGCCGATAGGTATTTCAGATATAGGTGCCGATAGGCATTTCAGATATAATTGCCGATTGGCATTTTAAAAATAGGTGCCGATAGGCATTTCAGATATAGATGCCGATAGGCATTTCAAATATAGGTGCCGATAGGTATTCCAGATATAGTTGCCGATAGGCATTTTAAATATAAGTGCTGATAGACATTTTAGATGTAGTTTCCGATAGGCATTTCAAAAATTGGTGCCGATAGGCATTTCAGATATAGGTGCCGATAGGCATTTCAGATATAGTTGCCAATTGGCATTTTAAAAATAGGTGTCGATAGGCATTTCAGATATAGAAGCCGATAGGCATTTCAAATATAGGTTGCCGATAGGCATTCCAGATATGGTTGCCGATAGGCATTTCAAATATAGGTGCTGATAGGCATTTCAGATGTAGTTTCCGATAGGCATTTCAAAAATTGGTGCCGATAGGCATTTTAGATATAGACGCCGATAGGCATTTCAGATATAGTTGCCGATTGGCATTTTAAAAATAGGTGCCGATAGGCATTTCAGATATAGAAGCCGATAGGTATTTCAAATATAGGTGTCGATAGGCATTTCAGATATGGTTGCCGATAGGCATTTCTAATATAGGTGCTGATAGGCATTTCAGATGTAGTTTTCGATAGGCATTTCAAAAATAGGTGCCGATAGGCATTTTAGATATAGGTGCCGATAGGCATTTCAGATATAGTTGCCGATTGGCATTTTAAAAATAGGTGCCGATAGGCATTTTAGATGTAGTTTCCGATAGGCATTTCAAAAATACGTGCCGATAGGCATTTCAGATATAGGTGCCGATAGGCATATCAGATATAGTTGCCGATAGGCATTTAAAATATAGGTGCCGATAGGCATTTCAAATATAGGTGTCGATAGGCATTTCAGATATAAATGCCGTAAGGCATTTCAGATATAGGTGCCGATAGGCATTTCTGATGTGGTTGCCGATAGGCATTTCAAATATAGGTGCTGATAGGCATTTTAGATGAAGTTTTCGATAGGCATTTCAAAAATAGGTGCCGATAGGCATTTCAGATATAGAAGCCGTTAGGCATTTCAAATATAGGTACAGCTAGGCATTCCAGATATGGTTGCCGATAGGCATTTCAAATATAGGTGCTGATAGGCATTTCAGATGTAGTTTCCGATAGGCATTTCAAAAATAGGTGCCGATAGGCATTTAATGTATATAGGCGCCGATAGGCATTTCAGATATAGTTGCCGATTGGCATTTTAAAAATAGGTGCCGGTAGGCATTTCAGATATAGAAGCCGATAGGCATTTCAAATATAGGTGCCGATAGGCATTTCAGATATGGTTGCCGATAGGCATTTCAAATATTGGTGCTGATAGGCATTTCAGATGTAGTTCCCGATGCGCATTTCAAAAATAGGTGCCGATAGGCATTTCTGATATAGGTGCCGATAGCCATCACAGATACAGTTGCCAATTGGCATTTTAAAAATTGGTGCCGATAGGAATTTCAGATATAGAAGCCGATAGGCATTTCAAATATAGGTGCCGATAAGCATTCCAGATATGGTTGCCGATAGGCATTTCAAATATAGGTGCTGATAGGCATTTCAGATGTAGTTTCCGATAGGCATTTCAAAAATTGGTGCCGATAGGCATTTCAGATATAGTTGCTGATTGGCATTTTAAAAAAAGGTTCCGATAGGCATTTCAGATATAGAAGCCGATAGGTATTTCAAATATAGGTGTCGATAGGTATTTCAGATATGGTTGCCGATAGGCATTTAAAATATAGGTGCTGATAGGCATTTCAGATGTAGTTTCCGATAGGCATTTCAAAAATAGGTGCCGATAGGCATTTCAGATATAGGTGCCGATAGACCTTTCAGATATAGTTGCCGATTGGCATTTTAAAAATAGGTGTCGATAGGCATTTCAGATATAGAAGCCGATAGGCATTTCAAATATAGGTGCCGATAGGCATTCCAGATATGGTTGCCGATAGGCATTTCAAATATAGGTGCTGATAGGCATTTCAAAAATTGGTACCAATAGGCATTTTAGATATATGTGCCGATAAGCATTTCAGATATAGTTACCGATTGGCATTTTAAAAATAGGTGCCGATAGACATTTCAGATATATAGAAGTCAATAGGTATTTCAAATATAGGTGTCGATAGGCATTTCAGATATGGTTGCCGATAGGCATTTCAAATATAGGTGCTGATAGGCATTTCAGATGTAGTTTCAGATAGGCATTTCAAAAATAGGTGCCGATAGGCATTTCAGATATAGGTGCCGATAGGCATTTCAGATATAGTTGCCGATTGGCATTTTAAAAATAGGTGTCGATAGGCATTTAGGATATAGAAGCCGATAGGCATTTCAAATATAGGTGCCGATAGGCATTCCAGATATGGTTGCCGATAGGCATTTCAAATATAGGTGCTGATAGGCATTTCAGATGTAGTTTCCTTTAGGCATTTTAAAAATTGGTGCCGATAGGCATTTCAGATATAGGTGCCGATAGGCATTTCAGATATAGTTGCCGATTGGCATTTTAAAAATAGGTGCCGATAGGCATTTCAGATATAGAAGCTAAAGGTATTTCAAATATAGGTGTCGATAGGCATTTCAGATATGGTTGCCGATAGGCATTTCAAATATTTGTGCTGATAGGCATTTCAGATGTAGTTTCCGATAGGCATTTCAAAAATAGGTGCCGATAGGCATTTCAGATATAGGTGCCGATAGGCATTACAGATATAGTTGCCGATTGGCATTTTAAAAATAGGTGCCCATAGGCATTTCAGATATAGAAGCCGATAGGCATTTCAAATATAGGTGCCGATAGGCATTCCAGATATGGTTGCCGATAGGCATTTCAAATATAGGTGCTGATAGGCATTTCAGATGTAGTTTCCGATAGGCATTTCAAAAATAGGTGCCGATAGGCATTTCAAAAATAGGTGCCGATAGGCATTTCAGATATAGGTGCCGATAGGCATTTCAGATATAGTTGCCGATTGGCATTTTAAAAATAGGTGCCGATAGGCATTTCAGATACAGAAGACGATAGGCACTTCAAATATAGGTGCCGATAGGCATTCCAGGTAAGGTTGTCGATAGGCATTTCAAATATAGGTGCTAATAGGCATTTCAGGTGTAGTTTCCGTTAGGCATTTCAAAAATAGGTGCCGATAGGCATTTCAAATATAGGTGCCGATAGGCATTTCAGATATAGTTGCCGATTGGCATTTTAAAAATAGGTGCCGATAGGCATTACAGATATAGAAGCCGATAGACATTTCAAATATAGGTGCCGATAAGCATTCCAGATATGTTTGCCGATAGTCATTTCAAATATAGGTGCTGATAGGCATTTCAGATGTAGTTTCCGATAGGCATTTCAAAAATTGGTGCCGATAGGCATTTCAGATATAGTTGCCGATTGGCATTTTAAAAAAATAGGTACTAATAGGCATTTCAGGTATAGAAGCCGATAGGTATTTCAAATATAGCTGTAGATAGGCATTTCAGATATGTTTGCCGATAGGCATTTCAAATATAGGTGCTGATAGGCATTTCAGATGGAGTTTCCGATAGGCATTTCAAAAATAGGTGCCGATAGGCATTTCAGATATAGGTGCCGATAGGCATTTCAGATATAGTTGCCGATTGGCATTTTAAAAATAGGTGTCGATAGGCATTTCAGATATAGAAGACGATAGGCATTTAAAATATAGGTGCCGATAGGCATTCCAGATACGGTTGCCAATAGGCATTTCAAATATAGGTGCTGATAGGCATTCCAGATGTAGTTTCCGATAGGCATTTCAAAAATTGGTGCCGATAGGCATTTCAGATATAGGTGCCGATAGGCATTTCAGATATAGTTGCCGATTGGCATTTTAAAAATAGGTGCCAAAAGGCATTTAAGATATAGAAGCCGATAGGTATTTCAAATATAGGTGTCGATTGGCATTTCAGATATGGTTGCCGATAGGCATTTCAAATATAGGTGCCGATAGGCATTTCAGATATAGGTGCCGATAGGCATTTCAGATATAATTGCCGATTGGCATTTTAAAAATAGGTGCCGATAGGCATTTCAGATATAGATGCCGATAGGCATTACAAATATAGGTGCCGATAGGTATTCCAGATATAGTTGCCGATAGGCATTTCAAATATAAGTGCTGATAGACATTTTAGATGTAGTTTCCGATAGGCATTTCAAAAATTGGTGCCGATAGGCATTTCAGATATAGGTGCCGATAGGCATTTCAGATATAGTTGCCAATTGGCATTTTAAAAATAGGTGTCGATAGGCATTTCAGATATAGAAGCCGATAGGCATTTCAAATATAGGTTGCCGATAGGCATTCCAGATATGGCTGCCGATAGGCATTAAAAATATAGGTGCTGATAGGCATTTCAGATGTAGTTTCCGATAGGCATTTCAAAAATTGGTGCCGATAGGCATTTTAGATATAGACGCCGATAGGCATTTCAGATATAGTTGCCGTTTGGCATTTTAAAAATAGGTGCCGATAGGCATTTCAGATATAGAAGCCGATAGGTATTTCAAATATAGGTGTCGATAGGCATTTCAGATATGGTTGCCGATAGGCATTTCAAATATAGGTGCTGATAGGCATTTCAAATGTAGTTTCCGATAGGCATTTCAAAAATAGGTGCCGATAGGCATTTTAGATATAGGTGCCGATAGGCATTTCAGATATAGTTGCCGATTGGCATTTTAAAAATAGGTGCCGATAGGCATTTTAGATGTAGGTTCCGATAGGCATTTCAAAAATAGGTGCCGATAGGAATTTCAGATATAGGTGCCGATAGGCATATCAGATATAGTTGCCGATAGGCATTTAAAATATAGGTGCCGATAGGCATTTCAAATATAGGTGTCGATAGGCATTTCAGATATAAATGCCGAAAGGCATTTCAGATATAGGTGCCGATAGGCATTTCTGATGTGGTTGCCGATAGGCATTTCAAATATAGGTGCTGATAGGCATTTCAGATGTAGTTTTCGATAGGCATTTCAAAAATAGGTGCCGATAGGCATTTCAGATATAGGTGCCGATAGGCACTTCAGATATAGTTGCCGATTGGCATTTTAAAAATTGGTGCCGATAGGCATTTCAGATATAGAAGTCGTTAGGCATTTCAAATATAGGTACAGCTAGGCATTCCAGATATGGTTGCCGATAGGCATTTCAAATATAGGTGCTGATAGGCATTTCAGATGTAGTTTCCGATAGGCATTTCAAAAATAGGTGCCGATAGGCATTTCAGATATAGGCGCCGATAGGCATTTCAGATATAGTTGCCGATTAGCATTTTAAAAATAGGTGCCGATAGGCATTTCAGATATAGAAGCCGATAGGCATTTCAAATATAGGTGCCGATAGGCATTTCAGATATGGCTGCCGATAGGCATTTCAAATATTGGTGCTGATAGGCATTTCAGATGTAGTTCCCGATGCGCATTTCAAAAATAGGTCCCGATAGGCATTTCAGATATAGGTGCCGATAGGCATCACAGATACAGTTGCCGATTGGCATTTTAAAAATAGGTGCCGATAGGAATATCAGATATAGAAGCCGATAGGCATTTCAAATATAGGTGCCGATAAGCATTCCAGATATGGTTGCCGATAGGCATTTCAAATATAGGTGCTGATAGCCATTTCAGATGTAGTTTCCGATAGGCATTTCAAAAATTGGTGCCGATAGGCATTTCAGATATAGTTGCTGATTGGCATTTTAAAAAAAGGTTCCGATAGGCATTTCAGATATAGAAGCCGATAGGTATTTCAAATATAGGTGTCGATAGGCATTTCAGATATGGTTGCCGATAGGCATTTCAAATATAGGTGCTGATAGGCATTTCAGATGTTATTTCCGATAGGCATTTCAAAAATAGGTGCCGATAGGCATTTAAGATATAGGTGCCGATAGGCCTTTCAGATATAGTTGCCGATTGGCATTTTAAAAATAGGTGTCGATAGGCATTTCAGATATAGAAGCCGATAGGCATTTCAAATATAGGTGCCGATAGGCATTCCAGATATGGTTGCCGATAGGCATTTCAAATATAGGTGCTGATAGGCATTTCAAAAATTGGTGCCAATAGGCATTTTAGATATATGTGCCGATAAGCATTTCAGATATAGTTACCGATTGGCATTTTAAAAATAGGTGCCGATAGACATTTCAGATATATAGAAGTCAATAGGTATTTCAAATATAGGTGTCGATAGGCATTTCAGATATGGTTGCCGATAGGCATTTCAAATATAGGTGCTGATAGGCATTTCAGATGTAGTTTCAGATAGGCATTTCAAAAATAGGTGCCGATAGGCATTTCAGATATAAGTGCCGATAGGCATTTCAGATATATATGCCGATTGGCATTATAAAAATAGGTGCCGATAGGCATTTCAGATATAGAAGCCGATAGGCATTTCAAATATAGGTGCCGATAGGCATGCCAGATATGGTTGCCGATAGGCATTTCAAATATAGATGCTGATAGGCATTTTAGATGTAGTTTCCGATAGGCATTTCAAAAATTGATACCGATAGGCATTTCAGATATAGGTGCCGATAGGCTATTCAGATATAGTTGCCGATTGGCATTTTAAAAACAGGTGCCGATAGGCATTTCAGATATAGAAGCCGATAGGTATTTCAAATATAGGTGTCGATAGGCATTTCAGATATGGTTGCCGATAGGCATTTCAAATATAGAAACAGATAGGCATTTCAGATGTAGTTTCCGAAAGGCATTTCAAAAATAGGTGCCGATAAGCATTTCAGATATAGGTGCCGATAGGCATTTCAGATATAGTTGCCGATTGGCATTTAAAAAATAGGTGCCGATAGGCATTTCAGATACAGAAGCCGATAGGCATTTCAAATATAGGTGCCGATAGGCATTCCAGGTATGGTTGCCGATAGGCATTTTAAATATAGGTGCTCATAAGCATTTCAGATGTAGTTTCCGATAGGCATTTCAAAAATAGGTGCCGATAGGCATTTCAGATATAGGTGCCGATAGGCATTTCAGATATGGTTGCCGATTGGCATTTTAAAAATAGGTGCCGATAGGCATTTCAGATATAGAAGCCGATAGGCATTTCAAATATAGGTGCCGATAGGCATTCCAGATATGGTTGCCGATAGGCATTTCAGATGTAGTTTCCGATAGGCATTTAAAAAATTGGTGCCGATAGGCATTTCAGATATAGGTGCCGATAGGCATGTCAGATATAGTTGCCGATTGGCATTTTAAAAATATGTGCCGATAGGCATTTTAGATATAGAAGCCGATAGGTATTTCAAATATAGGTGTCGATAGGCATTTCAGATATGGTTGCCGATAGGCATTTCAAATATAGGTGCTGATAGGCATTTCAGATGTAGTTTCCGATAGGCATTAAAAAAAATAGGTGCCGATAGGCATTTCAGATATAGGTGCCGATAGGCATTTCAGATATAGTTGCCGATTGGCATTTTAAAAATAGGTGCCGATAGGCATTTCAGATATAGAAGCCGGTAGGCATTTCAAATATAGGTGCCGATAGGCATTCCAGATATGGTTGCCGATAGGCATTTCAAATATAGGTGCTGATAGGCATTTCAGATGTAGTTTCCGATAGGCATTAAAAAATACGTGCCGATAGGCATTTCAAAAATAGGTGCCGATAGGCATTTCAGATATAGGTGCAGATAAGCATTTCAGATATAGTTGCCGATTGGCATTTTAAAAATAGGTGCCGATAGGCATTTCAGATATAGAAACCGATAGGTATTTCAAATACAGGTGTCGATAGGCATTTCAGATATGGTTGCCGATAGGCATTTCAAATATAGGTGCTGATAGGCATTTCAGATGTAGTTTCCAATAGGCATTTCAAAAATGGGTGCCGATAGGCATTTCGGATATAGGCGCCGATAGGCATTTCAGATATAGTTGCCGATTGGCATTTTAAAAATAGGTGCCGATGGCATTTTAGATGTAGTTTTCGATAGGCATTTCAAAAATAGATGCCGATAGGCATTTCAGATATGGTTGCCGATAGGCATTTCAAATATAGGTGCTGATAGGCATTTCAGATGTAGTTTCCAATAGGCATTTCAAAAATGGGTGCCGATAGGCATTTCAGACATAGGCGCCGATAGGCATTTCAGATATAGTTGCCGATTGGCATTTTAAAAATAGGTGCCGATGGCATTTTAGATGTAGTTTCCGATAGGCCTTTCAAAAATAGATGCCGATAGGCATTTCAGATATAGGTGCCGATAGGCATATCAGATATATTTGCCGATAGGCATATCAGATATAGTTGCCGATAGGCATTTCAGATATAGTTGCCGATTGGCATTTAAAAAATAGGTGCCGATAGGCATTTCAGATATAGAAGCCGATAGGCATTTTAAATATAGGTGCCGATAAGCATTCCAGATATAGTTGCCGATTGGCATTTTAAAAATAGGTGCCGATAGGCATTTCAGATATAAAAGCCGATAGGCATTTCAAATATAGGTGCCGATAAGCATTGCAGATATTGTTGCCGATAGGCATTTCAAATATAGGTGCTCATAGGCATTTCAGATGTAGTTTCCGATAGGCATTTCAAAAATTGGTGCCGATAGGCATTTCAGATATAGGTGCCGATAGGCTTTTCAGATATAGGAGCCGATAGGCATTTCAGATATAGTTGCCGATTGGCATTTTAAAAATAGGTGCTGATAGGCATTTCAGATATAGAAGCCGATAGGTATTTCAAATATACGTGTCGATAGGCATTTCAGATATGGTTGCCGATAGGCATTACAAATATAGGTGCTGATAGGCATTTCAGATGTAGTTTCCGATAGGCATTTTAAAAATAGGTGCCGATAGGCATTTCAGATATAGGTGCCGATAGGCATTTCAGATATAGTTGCCGATTGGCATTTTAAAAATAGGTGTCGATAGGCATTTCAGATATAGAAGCCGATAGGCATTTCAAATATAGGTGCCGATAGGCATTCCAGATATGGTTGCCGATAGGCATTTCAAATATAGGTGCTGATAGGCATTCCAGATGTAGTTTCCGATAGGCATTTCAAAAATTGGTGCCGATAGGCATTTTAGATATGGTTGCTGATAGGCATTTCAAATATAGGAGCAGATAGGCATTTCAGATGTAGTTTCCAAAAGGCATTTCAAAAATAGGTGCCGATAGGCATTTCAGATATATATGCCTATAGGCATTTCAGATATAGTTGCCGATTGGCATTTTAAAAATAGGTGTAGATAGGCATTTCAGATATAGGTGCCGATAGGCATTTCAGATATAGTTGCCGATTGGCATTTTAAAAATAGGTGTCGATAGGCATTTCAGATATAGGTGCCGATAGGCATTCCAGATATAGAAGCCGATAGGTATTTCAAATATAGGTGCCGATAGGCATTTCAGATATAGGTGCCGATAGGCATTTCAGATATAATTGCCGATTAGCATTTAAAAATAGGTGCCGATAGGCATTTCAGTTATAGATGCCGATAGGCATTTCAAATATAGGTGCCGATAAGTATTCCAGATATGGTTGCCGATAGGCATTTCAAATATAAGTGCTGATAGGCATTTTAGATGTAGATTCCGATAGGCATTTCAAAAATTGGTGCTGATAGGCATTTCAGATATAGGTGCCGATAGGCATTTCAGATATAGTTGCCAATTGGCATTTTAAAAATAGGTGTCGATAAGCATTTCAGATATAGAAGCCGATAGGCATTTCAAATATAGGTTGCCGATAGGCATTTCTGATGTGGTGTCCGATAGGCATTTCAAATATAGGTGCTGATAGGCATTTCAGATGTAGTTTTCGATAGGCATTTCAAAAATAGGTGCCGATAGGCATTTCAGATATAGGTGCCGATAGGCACTTCAGATATAGTTGCCGATTGGCATTTTAAAAATAGGTACCGATAGGCATTTCAGATATAGAAGCCGATAGGCATTTCAAATATAGGTGCAGATAGGCATTCCAGATATGGTTGCCGATAGGCATTTCAAATATAGGTGCTGATAGGCATTTCAGATGTAGTTTCCGATAGGCATTTTAAAAATAGGTGCCGATAGGCATTTCAGATATAGGCGCCGATAGGCATTTCAGATATAGTTGCCGATTGGCATTTTAAAAATAGGTGCCGATAGGCATTTCAGATATAGAAGCCGATAGGCATTTCAAATATAGGTGCCTATAGGCATTTCAGATATGGTTGCCGATAGGCATTTCAAATATTGGTGCTGATAGGCATTTCAGATGTAGTTCCCGATGCGCATTTCAAAAATAGGTGCCGATAGGCATTTCAGATATAGGTGCCTATAGGCATTACAGATACAGTTGAAGATTGGCATTTTAAAAATAGGTGCCGATAGGCATTTCAGATATCGAAGCCGACAGGCATTTCAAATATAGGTGCCGATAGGCATTCCAGATATGGTTGCCGATAGGCCTTTCAAATATAGGTGCTGATAGGCATTTCAGATGTAGTTTCCGATAGGCATTTCAAAAATAGTGCCGATAGGCATTTCAGATATAGGTACCGATAGTCATTTCAGATATAGTTGCCGATTGGCATTTTAAAAATAGGTGCCGATAGGCATTTCAGATTGAGAAGCCGATAGGCATTTCAAATATAGGTGCCGATAGGCATTCCAGATATGTTTGCCGATAGGCATTTTAAATATAGGTGCTGATAGGCATTTCAGATGTAGTTTCCGATAGGCATTTCAAAAATAGGTGCCGATAGGCATTTCAGATATAGGTGCCGATAGGCATTTCAGATATAGTTGCCGATTGGCATTATAAAAATAGGTGCCGATAGGCATTTCAGATATAGAAGCCGATAGGCATTTCAAATATAGGAGCCGATAGGCATTCCAGATATGGTTGCCGATAGGCATTTCAAATATAGATGCTGATAGGCATTTTAGATGTAGTTTCCGATAGGCATTTCAAAAATTGATACCGATAGGCATTTCAGATATAGGTGCCGATAGGCTATTCAGATATAGTTGCCGATTGGCATTTTAAAAACAGGTGCCGATAGGCATTTCAGATATAGAAGCCGATAGGTATTTCAAATATAGGTGTCGATAGGCATTTCAGATATGGTTGCCGATAGGCATTTCAAATATAGAAACAGATAGGCATTTCAGATGTAGTTTCCGAAAGGCATTTCAAAAATAGGTGCCGATAAGCATTTCAGATATAGGTGCCGATAGGCATTTCAGATATAGTTGCCGATTGGCATTTTAAAAATAGGTGCCGATAGGCATTTCAGATACAGAAGCCGATAGGCATTTCAAATATAGGTGCCGATAGGCATTTCAGATATAGTTGCCGATTGGCATTTTAAAAATAGGTGCCGATAGGCATTTCAGATATAGAAGCCGATAGGCATTTCAAATATAGGTGCCGATAGGCATTCCAGATATGGTTGCCGATAGGCATTTCAGATGTAGTTTCCGATAGGCATTTAAAAAATTGGTGCCGATAGGCATTTCAGATATAGGTGCCGATAGGCATGTCAGATATAGTTGCCGATTGGCATTTTAAAAATATGTGCCGATAGGCATTTTAGATATAGAAGCCGATAGGTATTTCAAATATAGGTGTCGATAGGCATTTCAGATATGGTTGCCGATAGGCATTTCAAATATAGGTGCTGATAGGCATTTCAGATGTAGTTTCCGATAGGCATTAAAAAAAATAGGTGCCGATAGGCATTTCAGATATAGGTGCCGATAGGCATTTCAGATATAGTTGCCGATTGGCATTTTAAAAATAGGTGCCGATAGGCATTTCAGATATAGAAGCCGGTAGGCATTTCAAATATAGGTGCCGATAGGCATTCCAGATATGGTTGCCGATAGGCATTTCAAATATAGGTGCTGATAGGCATTTCAGATGTAGTTTCCGATAGGCATTAAAAAATACGTGCCGATAGGCATTTCAAAAATAGGTGCCGATAGGCATTTCAGATATAGGTGCAGATAAGCATTTCAGATATAGTTGCCGATTGGCATTTTAAAAATAGGTACCGATAGGCATTTCAGATATAGAAGCCGATAGGCATTTCAAATATAGGTGCAGATAGGCATTCCAGATATGGTTGCCGATAGGCATTTCAAATATAGGTGCTGATAGGCATTTCAGATGTAGTTTCCGATAGGCATTTTAAAAATAGGTGCCGATAGGCATTTCAGATATAGGCGCCGATAGGCATTTCAGATATAGTTGCCGATTGGCATTTTAAAAATAGGTGCCGATAGGCATTTCAGATATAGAAGCCGATAGGCATTTCAAATATAGGTGCCGATAGGCATTTCAGATATGGTTGCCGATAGGCATTTCAAATATTGGTGCTGATAGGCATTTCAGATGTAGTTCCCGATGCGCATTTCAAAAATAGGTGCCGATAGGCATTTCAGATATAGGTGCCTATAGGCATTACAGATACAGTTGAAGATTGGCATTTTAAAAATAGGTGCCGATAGGCATTTCAGATATCGAAGCCGACAGGCATTTCAAATATAGGTGCCGATAGGCATTCCAGATATGGTTGCCGATAGGCATTTCAAATATAGGTGCTGATAGGCATTTCAGATGTAGTTTCCGATAGGCATTTCAAAAATAGTGCCGATAGGCATTTCAGATATAGGTACCGATAGTCATTTCAGATATAGTTGCCGATTGGCATTTTAAAAATAGGTGCCGATAGGCATTTCAGATTGAGAAGCCGATAGGCATTTCAAATATAGGTGCCGATAGGCATTCCAGATATGTTTGCCGATAGGCATTTCAAATATAGGTGCTGATAGGCATTTCAGATGTAGTTTCCGATAGGCATTTCAAAAATAGGTGCCGATAGGCATTTCAGATATAGGTGCCGATAGGCATTTCAGATATAGTTGCCGATTGGCATTTTAAAAATAGGTGCCGATAGGCATTTCAGATATAGAAGCCGATAGGCATTTCAAATATAGGTGCCGATAAGCATTCCAGATATGGGTTCCGATAGGCATTTCAAATATAGGTGCTGATAGGCATTTCAGATGTAGTTTCCGATAGGCATTTCAAAAATTGGTGCCGATAGGCATTTCAGATATAGGTGCCGATAGGCATTTCAGATATAGTTGCTGATTGGCATTTTAAAAATAGGTGCCGATAGGCATTTCAGATATAGAAGCCGATAGGTATTTCAAATATAGGTGTCGATAGGCATTTCAGATATGGTTGCCGATAGGCATTTCAAATATAGGTGCTGATAGGCATTTCAGATGTAGTTTCCGATAGGCATTTCAAAAATAGGTGCCGATAGGCATTTCAGATATAGGTGCCGATAGGCATTACAGATATAGTTGCCGATTGGCATTTTAAAAATAAAGGTGCCGATAGGCATTTCAGATATAAAAGCCGATAGGCATTTCAAATATAGGTGCCGATAGGCATTCCAGATATGGTTGCCGATAGGCATTTCAAATATAGGTGCTGATAGGCATTTCAGATGTAGTTTCCGATAGGTATTTCAAAAATAGGTGCCGATAGGCATTTCAGATATAGGTGCCGATAGGCATTTCAGATATAGTTGCCGATTGGCATTTTAAAAATAGGTGCCGATAGGCATTTCAGATACAGAAGCCGATAGGCACTTCAAATATAGGTGCCTATAGGCATTCCAGGTAAGGTTGTCGATAGGCATTTCAAATATAGGTGCTAATAGGCATTTCAGATGTAGTTTCCGTTAGGCATTTCAAAAATAGGTGCCGATAGGCATTTCAAATATAGGTGCCGATAGGCATTTCAGATATAGGCGCCCATAGGCATTTCAGATATATATGCCGATTGGCATTTTAAAAATAGGTGCCGATAGGCATTTCAGATATAGAAGCTGATAGGCATTTCAAATATAGGTGCCGATAGGCATTCCAGATATGGTTGCCGATAGGCATTTCAAATATAGGTGCTGATAGGCATTTCAGATGTAGTTTCCTTTAGGCATTTCAAAAATTGGTGCCGATAGGCATTTCAGATATAGGTGCCGATAGGCATTTCAGATATAGTTGACGATTGGCATTTTAAAAATAGGTGCCGATAGGCATTTCAGATATAGAAGCCGATAGGTATTTCAAATATAGGTGTCGATAGGCATTTCAGATATGGTTACCGATAGGCATTTCATATATTTGTGCTGATAGGCATTTCAGATGTAGTTTCCGATAGGCATTTCAAAAATAGATGCCGATAGGCATTTCAGATATAGGTGCCGATAGGCATTACAGATATAGTTGCCGATTGGCATTTTAAAAATAGGTGCCGATAGGCATTTCAGATATAGAAGCCGATAGGCATTTCAAATATAGGTGTTGATAGGCATTCCAAATATGGTTGCCGATAGGCATTTCAAATATAGGTGCTGATAGGCATTTCAGATGTAGTTTCCGAAAGGCATTTCAAAAATAGGTGCCGATAGGCATTTCAGATTTGGTGCCGATAGGCATTACAGATATAGTTGCCGGTTGGCATTTTAAAAATAGGTGCCGATAGGCATTTCAGATATAGAAGCCGATAGGCATTTCAAATATAGGTGCCGATAAGCATTCCAGATATGGTTGCCGACAGGCATTTCAAATATAGGTGCTGATAGGCATTTCAGATGTAGTTTCCGATAGGCATTTCAGATATAGGTGCCGATAGGCATTTCAGATATAGTTGCTGATTGGCATTATAAAAATAAGTGCCGATAGGCATTTCAGATATAGAAGCCGATAGGTATTTCAAATATAGGTGTCGATAGGCATTTCAGATATGGTTGCCGATAGGCATTTCAAATATAGGTGCTGATAGGCATTTCAGATGTAGTTTCCGATAGGCATTTCAGATATAGGTGCCGATAGGCCATTCAGATATAGTTGCCGATTGGTATTTTAAAAATAGGTGTCGATAGGCATTTCAGATATAGAAGCCGATAGGCATTTCAAATATAGGTGCCGATAGGCATTCCAGATATGGTTGCCGATAGGCATTTCAAATATAGGTGCTGATAGGCATTCTAGATGTAGTTTCCGATAGGCATTTCAAAAATTGGTGCCGATAGGCATTTTAGATATATGTGCCTAAAAGCATTTCAGATATAGTTACCGATTGGCATTTTAAAAATAGGTGCCGATAGGCATTTCAGATAGAGAAGCCGATAGGCATTTCAAATACAGGTGCCGATAGGCATTCCAGGTATGTTTGCCGATAGGCATTTCAAATATAGGAGCAGATAGGCATTTCAGATGTAGTTTCCGAAAGGCATTTCAAAAATAGGTGCCGATAAGCATTTCAATTATAGGTGCCGATAGGCATTTTAGATATAGTTGCCAATTGGCATTTTAAAAATACGTGCCGATAGGCATTTCAGATAGAGAAGCAGATAGGCATTTCAAATATAGGTGCAGATAGGCATTCCAGATATGGTTGCCGATAGGCATTTCAAATATAGGTGCTGATAGGCATTTCAGATGTAGTTTCCGATAGGCATTTTAAAAATAGGTGCCGATAGGCATTTCAGATATAGGCGCCGATAGGCATTTCAGATATAGTTGCCGATTGGCATTTTAAAAATAGGTGCCGATAGGCATTTCAGATATAGAAGCCGATAGGCATTTCAAATATAGGTGCCGATAGGCATTTCAGATATGGTTGCCGATAGGCATTTCAAATATTGGTGCTGATAGGCATTTCAGATGTAGTTCCCGATGCGCATTTCAAAAATTGGTGCCGATAGGCATTTCAGATATAGGTGCCTATAGGCATTACAGATACAGTTGAAGATTGGCATTTTAAAAATAGGTGCCGATAGGCATTTCAGATATCGAAGCCGACAGGCATTTCAAATATAGGTGCCGATAGGCATTCCAGATATGGTTGCCGATAGGCATTTCAAATATAGGTGCTGATAGGCATTTCAGATGTAGTTTCCGATAGGCATTTCAAAAATAGTGCCGATAGGCATTTCAGATATAGGTACCGATAGTCATTTCAGATATAGTTGCCGATTGGCATTTTAAAAATAGGTGCCGATAGGCATTTCAGATTGAGAAGCCGATAGGCATTTCAAATATAGGTGCCGATAGGCATTCCAGATATGTTTGCCGATAGGCATTTCAAATATAGGTGCTGATAGGCATTTCAGATGTAGTTTCCGATAGGCATTTCAAAAATAGGTGCCGATAGGCATTTCAGATATAGGTGCCGATAGGCATTTCAGATATAGTTGCCGATTGGCATTTTAAAAATAGGTGCCGATAGGCATTTCAGATATAGAAGCCGATAGGCATTTCAAATATAGGTGCCGATAAGCATTCCAGATATGGGTTCCGATAGGCATTTCAAATATAGGTGCTGATAGGCATTTCAGATGTAGTTTCCGATAGGCATTTCAAAAATTGGTGCCGATAGGCATTTCAGATATAGGTGCCGATAGGCATTTCAGATATAGTTGCTGATTGGCATTTTAAAAATAGGTGCCGATAGGCATTTCAGATATAGAAGCCGATAGGTATTTCAAATATAGGTGTCGATAGGCATTTCAGATATGGTTGCCGATAGGCATTTCAAATATAGGTGCTGATAGGCATTTCAGATGTAGTTTCCGATAGGCATTTCAAAAATAGGTGCCGATAGGCATTTCAGATATAGGTGCCGATAGGCATTACAGATATAGTTGCCGATTGGCATTTTAAAAATAAAGGTGCCGATAGGCATTTCAGATATAAAAGCCGATAGGCATTTCAAATATAGGTGCCGATAGGCATTCCAGATATGGTTGCCGATAGGCATTTCAAATATAGGTGCTGATAGGCATTTCAGATGTAGTTTCCGATAGGTATTTCAAAAATAGGTGCCGATAGGCATTTCAGATATAGGTGCCGATAGGCATTTCAGATATAGTTGCCGATTGGCATTTTAAAAATAGGTGCCGATAGGCATTTCAGATACAGAAGCCGATAGGCACTTCAAATATAGGTGCCTATAGGCATTCCAGGTAAGGTTGTCGATAGGCATTTCAAATATAGGTGCTAATAGGCATTTCAGATGTAGTTTCCGTTAGGCATTTCAAAAATAGGTGCCGATAGGCATTTCAAATATAGGTGCCGATAGGCATTTCAGATATAGGCGCCCATAGGCATTTCAGATATATATGCCGATTGGCATTTTAAAAATAGGTGCCGATAGGCATTTCAGATATAGAAGCTGATAGGCATTTCAAATATAGGTGCCGATAGGCATTCCAGATATGGTTGCCGATAGGCATTTCAAATATAGGTGCTGATAGGCATTTCAGATGTAGTTTCCTTTAGGCATTTCAAAAATTGGTGCCGATAGGCATTTCAGATATAGGTGCCGATAGGCATTTCAGATATAGTTGACGATTGGCATTTTAAAAATAGGTGCCGATAGGCATTTCAGATATAGAAGCCGATAGGTATTTCAAATATAGGTGTCGATAGGCATTTCAGATATGGTTACCGATAGGCATTTCATATATTTGTGCTGATAGGCATTTCAGATGTAGTTTCCGATAGGCATTTCAAAAATAGATGCCGATAGGCATTTCAGATATAGGTGCCGATAGGCATTACAGATATAGTTGCCGATTGGCATTTTAAAAATAGGTGCCGATAGGCATTTCAGATATAGACGCCGATAGGCATTTCAAATATAGGTGTTGATAGGCATTCCAAATATGGTTGCCGATAGGCATTTCAAATATAGGTGCTGATAGGCATTTCAGATGTAGTTTCCGAAAGGCATTTCAAAAATAGGTGCCGATAGGCATTTCAGATTTGGTGCCGATAGGCATTACAGATATAGTTGCCGGTTGGCATTTTAAAAATAGGTGCCGATAGGCATTTCAGATATAGAAGCCGATAGGCATTTCAAATATAGGTGCCGATAAGCATTCCAGATATGGTTGCCGACAGGCATTTCAAATATAGGTGCTGATAGGCATTTCAGATGTAGTTTCCGATAGGCATTTCAGATATAGGTGCCGATAGGCATTTCAGATATAGTTGCTGATTGGCATTATAAAAATAAGTGCCGATAGGCATTTCAGATATAGAAGCCGATAGGTATTTCAAATATAGGTGTCGATAGGCATTTCAGATATGGTTGCCGATAGGCATTTCAAATATAGGTGCTGATAGGCATTTCAGATGTAGTTTCCGATAGGCATTTCAGATATAGGTGCCGATAGGCCATTCAGATATAGTTGCCGATTGGTATTTTAAAAATAGGTGTCGATAGGCATTTCAGATATAGAAGCCGATAGGCATTTCAAATATAGGTGCCGATAGGCATTCCAGATATGGTTGCCGATAGGCATTTCAAATATAGGTGCTGATAGGCATTCTAGATGTAGTTTCCGATAGGCATTTCAAAAATTGGTGCCGATAGGCATTTTAGATATATGTGCCTAAAAGCATTTCAGATATAGTTACCGATTGGCATTTTAAAAATAGGTGCCGATAGGCATTTCAGATATATAGAAGTCAATAGGTATTTCAAATATAGGTGTCGATAGGCATTTCAGATATGGTTGCCGATAGGCATTTCAAATACAGGTGCTGATAGGCATTTCAGATGTAGTTTCAGATAGGCATTTCAAAAATAGGTGCCGATAGGCAATTTAGATATAGGTGCCGATAGACTTTTCAGATATAGTTGCCGATTGGCATTTTAAAAATAGGTGCCGATAGGCATTTCAGATATAATAATAATAATAATAATAATAATATATCTTTATTCCATCATACTGAGCACAGTGTAGAATGAGTCAATTAACAATTTCCATGTAAAAATACAATAAAATGTAAAAATATAAATAAAATATCAATAAAATATAAATATAACATCAATAAAATATCAATATGGCTGACAGAAATATTCGTTCATAGAATAAAACGTGTTCTTTTTTAAGTAATTTTTGAGCTCTTGCTTAAACTTTTTTATGGGTAGCTCTTTTACTTTAGGTGGTAATTTATTAAAAACCTTTAACATTTTGTTTGTTACGCCGACGTTAACATTAGCTTGGTTTAGCACGTAATTTTCTTTGTCTCGCGTGTTATGCTCATGAGCTTTTACATTTCTTTCAAATAGCGAGTTATTGGTTTTAACAAAAACAGCGCATTCTAATATGTAAAGATCATAAATTGTTAACAGCCCATGCTTCCTAAATATTGGTTTGCAGGATTGTCTTGTACAAACATTTTCAATGGCTCTGAGACACCTCTTTTGAATTTTAAACAAGTCCACTATCTTCGTTGATGAGCCCCAAAATATCAGGCAAAAACGGAGATTTGACTCCACAAAGCCATGATAAATATTTAAAAGAATAACTGGTGGTACAATTTTATTGATTGCACGTATCATATAAATGTACTTATTTATTTTTTTACCTACGTGCTCGATATGTGTATTCCATTTTAAATCTTTGTCAATGTGCAGCCCTAATAGTTTTACCAAATCTTTTAGGGCTACACATTCGCCATTTGTGAGAGTCATCCTTGACGGAAAGTCGCCATAGTTGCCGAACCTTATGAGGTTGGTCTTGTTTAAATTCAGCCGATAGGCATTTCAAATATAGGTGCCGATAGGCATTCCAGATATGGTTGCCGATAGTCATTTCAAATATAGGTGCTGATAGGCATTCTAGATGTAGTTTCCGATAGGCATTTCAAAAATTGGTGCCGATAGGCATTTTAGATATATGTGCCTAAAAGCATTTCAGATATAGTTACCGATTGGCATTTTAAAAATAGGTGCCGATAGGCATTTCAGATATATAGAAGTCAATAGGTATTTCAAATATAGGTGTCGATAGGCATTTCAGATATGGTTGCCGATAGGCATTTCAAATACAGGTGCTGATAGGCATTTCAGATGTAGTTTCAGATAGGCATTTCAAAAATAGGTGCCGATAGGCAATTTAGATATAGGTGCCGATAGGCATTTCAGATATAGTTGCCGATTGGCATTTTAAAAACAGGTGCCGATAGGCATTTCAGATATAGAAGCCGATAGGTATTACAAATATAGGTGTCGATAAGCATTTCAGATATGGTTGCCGATAGGCATTTCAAATATAGGAGCAGATAGGCATTTCGGATGTAGTTTCCGAAAGGCATTTCAAACATAGGTGCCGATAAGCATTTCAGATATAGGTGCCGATAGGCATTTCAGATATAGTTGCCGATTGGCATTTTAAAAATAGGTGCCGATAGGCATTTCAGATAGAGAAGCCGATAGGCATTTCAAATACAGGTGCCGATAGGCATTCCAGGTATGTTTGCCGATAGGCATTTCAAATATAGGAGCAGATAGGCATTTCAGATGTAGTTTCCGAAAGGCATTTCAAAAATAGGTGCCGATAAGCATTTCAATTATAGGTGCCGATAGGCATTTTAGATATAGTTGCCAATTGGCATTTTAAAAATACGTGCCGATAGGCATTTCAGATAGAGAAGCAGATAGGCATTTCAAATATAGGTGCCGATAGGCATTCCAGGTATCGTTGCCGATAGGCATTTCAAATATAGGTGCTGATAGGCATTTCAGATGTAGTTTCCGATAGGCATTTCAAAAATTGGTGCCGATAGGCATTTCATATATAAATTCCGAAAGGCATTTCAGATATAGGTGCCGATAGGCATTTCTGATGTGGTTGCCGATAGGCATTTCAAATATAGGTGCTGATAGGCATTTCAGATGTAGTTTCCGATAGGCATTTCAAAAATAGGTGCCGATAGGCATTTCAGATATAGGAGCCGATAGCCATTACAGATATAGTTGCCGATTGGCATTTTAAAAATAGGTTCCGATAGGCATTTCAGATATAAAAGCCGATAGGATTTTCAAATATAGGTGCCGATAGGCATTCCAGATATGGTTGCCGATAGGCATTTCAAATATAGGTGCTGATAGGCATTTCAGATGTAGTTGCCAATTGGCAATTTAAAAATAGGTGCAGATATACATTTCAGATATAGAAGCCGATAGGCATTTCAAATATAGGTGCCGATAGGCATTCCAGATATGGTTGCCGACAGGCATTTCAAATATAGGTGCTGATAGGCATTTCAGATGTAGTTTCCGAAAGGCATTTCAAAAATAGGTGCCGATAGGAATTTCAGATTTAGGTGCCGATAGGCATTACAGATATAGTTGCCGATTGGCATTTTAAAAATATGTGCCGATAGGCATTTCTGATATAGAAGCCGAAGGCATTTCAAATGTAGGTGCCGATAGGCATTCCAGATATGTTTGCCGATAGGCATTTCAAATATAGGTGCTGATAGGCATTTCAGATGTAGTTTCCGATAGGTATTTCAAAAATAGGTGCCGATAGGCATTTCAGATATAGGTGCCGATAGGCATTTCAGATATAGTTGCCGATTGGCATTTTAAAAATAGGTGCCAATAGGCATTTTAGATGTAGTTTCCGATAGGCATTTCAAAAATAGGTGCCGATAGGCAGTTTAGATATAGGTGCCGATATGCATATCAGATATAGTTGCCGATAGGCATTTAAAATATAGGTGCCGATAGGCATTTCAAATATAGGTGCTGATAGGCATTTCAGATGTAGTTTCCGATAGGCTTTTCAAAAATAGGTGCCGATAGGCATTTCGATATAGGTGCCGATAGGCATTTCAGATATAGTAGCCGATTGGCATTTTAAAAATAGGTGCCGATAGGCATTTTAGATGTAGTTTTCGATAGGCATTTCAAAAATAGGTGCCCATAGGCATTTCAGATATAGGTGCCGATAGGCATATCAGATATAGTAGCCGTTAGGCATTTAAAATATAGGTGCCGATAAGCATTTCTGATGTGGTTGCCGATAGTCATATCAAATATAGGTGCCGATAGGCATTTCAAATATAGGTGCCGATAGGCATTTCAAATATAGGTGCTGATAGGCATTTCAGATGTAGTTTCCGATAGGCATTTCAAAAATAGGTGCCGATAGGCATTTCAGATATAGGCGCCCATAGGCATTTCAGATATATATGCCGATTGGCATTTTAAAAATAGGTGCCGATAGGCATTTCAGATATAGAAGCTGATAGGCATTTCAAATATAGGTGCCGATAGGCATTCCAGATATGGTTGCCGATAGGCATTTCAAATATAGGTGCTGATAGGCATTTCAGATGTAGTTTCCTTTAGGCATTTCAAAAATTGGTGCCGATAGGCATTTCAGATATAGGTGCCGATAGGCATTTCAGATATAGTTGCCGATTGGCATTTTAAAAATAGGTGCCGATAGGCATTTCAGATATAGAAGCCGATAGGTATTTCAAATATAGGTGTCGATAGGCATTTCAGATATGGTTACCGATAGGCATTTCATATATTTGTGCTGATAGGCATTTCAGATGTAGTTTCCGATAGGCATTTCAAAAATAGATGCCGATAGGCATTTCAGATATAGGTGCCGATAGGCATTACAGATATAGTTGCCGATTGGCATTTTAAAAATAGGTGCCGATAGGCATTTCAGATATAGAAGCCGATAGGCATTTCAAATATAGGTGCCGATAAGCATTCCAGATATGGTTGCCGATAGGCATTTCAAATATAGGTGCTGATAGGCATTTCAGATGTAGTTTCCGATAGGCATTTCAAAAATTGGTGCCGATAGGCATTTCAGATATAGGTGCCGATAGGCATTTCAGATATAGTTGCTGATTGGCATTATAAAAATAAGTGCCGATAGGCATTTCAGATATAGAAGCCGATAGGTATTTCAAATATAGGTGTCGATAGGCATTTCAGATATGGTTGCCGATAGGCATTTCAAATATAGGTGCTGATAGGCATTTCAGATGTAGTTTCCGATAGGCATTTCAAAAATAGGTGCCGATAGGCATTTCAGATATAGGTGCCGATAGGCCATTCAGATATAGTTGCCGATTGGTATTTTAAAAATAGGTGTCGATAGGCATTTCAGATATAGAAGCCGATAGGCATTTCAAATATAGGTGCCGATAGGCATTCCAGATATGGTTGCCGATAGGCATTTCAAATATAGGTGCTGATAGGCATTCTAGATGTAGTTTCCGATAGGCATTTCAAAAATTGGTGCCGATAGGCATTTTAGATATATGTGCCTAAAAGCATTTCAGATATAGTTACCGATTGGCATTTTAAAAATAGGTGCCGATAGGCATTTCGGATATATAGAAGTCAATAGGTATTTCAAATATAGGTGTCGATAGGCATTTCAGATATGGTTGCCGATAGGCATTTCAAATACAGGTGCTGATAGGCATTTCAGATGTAGTTTCAGATAGGCATTTCAAAAATAGGTGCCGATAGGCAATTTAGATATAGGTGCCGATAGACTTTTCAGATATAGTTGCCGATTGGCATTTTAAAAATAGGTGCCGATAGGCATTTCAGATATAGAAGCCGATAGGCATTTCAAATATAGGTGCCGATAGGCATTCCAGATATGGTTGCCGATAGTCATTTCAAATATAGGTGCTGATAGGCATTCTAGATGTAGTTTCCGATAGGCATTTCAAAAATTGGTGCCGATAGGCATTTTAGATATATGTGCCTAAAAGCATTTCAGATATAGTTACCGATTGGCATTTTAAAAATAGGTGCCGATAGGCATTTCAGATATATAGAAGTCAATAGGTATTTCAAATATAGGTGTCGATAGGCATTTCAGATATGGTTGCCGATAGGCATTTCAAATACAGGTGCTGATAGGCATTTCAGATGTAGTTTCAGATAGGCATTTCAAAAATAGGTGCCGATAGGCAATTTAGATATAGGTGCCGATAGGCATTTCAGATATAGTTGCCGATTGGCATTTTAAAAACAGGTGCCGATAGGCATTTCAGATATAGAAGCCGATAGGTATTACAAATATAGGTGTCGATAAGCATTTCAGATATGTTTGCCGATAGGCATTTCAAATATAGGAGCAGATAGGCATTTCAGATGTAGTTTCCGAAAGGCATTTCAAACATAGGTGCCGATAAGCATTTCAGATATAGGTGCCGATAGGCATTTCAGATATAGTTGCCGATTGGCATTTTAAAAATAGGTGCCGATAGGCATTTCAGATAGAGAAGCCGATAGGCATTTCAAATACAGGTGCCGATAGGCATTCCAGGTATGTTTGCCGATAGGCATTTCAAATATAGGAGCAGATAGGCATTTCAGATGTAGTTTCCGAAAGGCATTTCAAAAATAGGTGCCGATAAGCATTTCAATTATAGGTGCCGATAGGCATTTTAGATATAGTTGCCAATTGGCATTTTAAAAATAGGTGCCGATAGGCATTTCAGATAGAGAAGCAGATAGGCATTTCAAATATAGGTGCCGATAGGCATTCCAGGTTTCGTTGCCGATAGGCATTTCAAATATAGGTGCTGATAGGCATTTCAGATGTAGTTTCCGATAGGCATTTCAAAAATTGGTGCCGATAGGCATTTCATATATAAATTCCGAAAGGCATTTCAGATATAGGTGCCGATAGGCATTTCTGATGTGGTTGCCGATAGGCATTTCAAATATAGGTGCTGATAGGCATTTCAGATGTAGTTTCCGATAGGCATTTCAAAAATAGGTGCCGATAGGCATTTCAGATATAGGTGCCGATAGCCATTACAGATATAGTTGCCGATTGGCATTTTAAAAATAGGTTCCGATAGGCATTTCAGATATAAAAGCCGATAGGATTTTCAAATATAGGTGCCGATAGGCATTCCAGATATGGTTGCCGATAGGCATTTCAAATATAGGTGCTGATAGGCATTTCAGATGTAGTTGCCAATTGGCAATTTAAAAATAGGTGCAGATATACATTTCAGATATAGAAGCCGATAGGCATTTCAAATATAGGTGCCGATAGGCATTCCAGATATGGTTGCCGACAGGCATTTCAAATATAGGTGCTGATAGGCATTTCAGATGTAGTTTCCGAAAGGCATTTCAAAAATAGGTGCCGATAGGAATTTCAGATATAGGTGCCGATAGGCATTACAGATATAGTTGCCGATTGGCATTTTAAAAATATGTGCCGATAGGCATTTCTGATATAGAAGCCGAAGGCATTTCAAATGTAGGTGCCGATAGGCATTCCAGATATGTTTGCCGATAGGCATTTCAAATATAGGTGCTGATAGGCATTTCAGATGTAGTTTCCGATAGGTATTTCAAAAATAGGTGCCGATAGGCAGTTTAGATATAGGTGCCGATATGCATATCAGATATAGTTGCCGATAGGCATTTAAAATATAGGTGCCGATAGGCATTTCAAATATAGGTGCTGATAGGCATTTCAGATGTAGTTTCCGATAGGCTTTTCAAAAATAGGTGCCGATAGGCATTTCGATATAGGTGCCGATAGGCATTTCAGATATAGTAGCCGATTGGCATTTTAAAAATAGGTGCCGATAGGCATTTTAGATGTAGTTTCCGATAGGCATTTCAAAAATAGGTGCCCATAGGCATTTCAGATATAGGTGCCGATAGGCATATCAGATATAGTAGCCGTTAGGCAATTAAAATATAGGTGCCGATAGGCATTTCTGATGTGGTTGCCGATAGTCATATCAAATATAGGTGCCGATAGGCATTTCAAATATAGGTGCCGATAGGCATTTCAAATATAGGTGCTGATAGGCATTTCAGATGTAGTTTCCGATAGGCATTTCAAAAATAGGTGCCGATAGGCATTTCAGATATAGGCGCCCATAGGCATTTCAGATATATATGCCGATTGGCATTTTAAAAATAGGTGCCGATAGGCATTTCAGATATAGAAGCTGATAGGCATTTCAAATATAGGTGCCGATAGGCATTCCAGATATGGTTGCCGATAGGCATTTCAAATATAGGTGCTGATAGGCATTTCAGATGTAGTTTCCTTTAGGCATTTCAAAAATTGGTGCCGATAGGCATTTCAGATATAGGTGCCGATAGGCATTTCAGATATAGTTGCCGATTGGCATTTTAAAAATAGGTGCCGATAGGCATTTCAGATATAGAAGCCGATAGGTATTTCAAATATAGGTGTCGATAGGCATTTCAGATATGGTTACCGATAGGCATTTCATATATTTGTGCTGATGGGCATTTCAGATGTAGTTTCCGATAGGCCTTTCAAAAATAGATGCCGATAGGCATTTCAGATATAGGTGCCGATAGGCATTACAGATATAGTTGCCGATTGGCATTTTAAAAATAGGTGCCGATAGGCATTTCAGATATAGAAGCCGATAGGCATTTCAAATATAGGTGTTGATAGGCATTCCAAATATGGTTGCCGATAGGCATTTCAAATATAGGTGCTGATAGGCATTTCAGATGTAGTTTCCGAATGGCATTTCAAAAATAGGTGCCGATAGGCATTTCAGATATAGGTGCCGATAGGCATTACAGATATAGTTGCCGGTTGGCATTTTAAAAATAGGTGCCGATAGGCATTTCAGATATAGAAGCCGATAGGCATTTCAAATATAGGTGCCGATAAGCATTCCAGATATGGTTGCCGATAGGCATTTCAAATATAGGTGCTGATAGGCATTTCAGATGTAGTTTCCGATAGGCATTTCAAAAATTGGTGCCGATAGGCATTTCAGATATAGGTGCCGATAGGCATTTCAGATATAGTTGCTGATTGGCATTATAAAAATAAGTGCCGATAGGCATTTCAGATATAGAAGCCGATAGGTATTTCATATATAGGTGTCGATAGGCATTTCAGATATGGTTGCCGATAGGCATTTCAAATATAGGTGCTGATAGGCATTTCAGATGTAGTTTCCGATAGGCATTTCAAAAATAGGTGCCGATAGGCATTTCAGATATAGGTGCCGATAGGCCATTCAGATATAGTTGCCGATTGGTATTTTAAAAATAGGTGTCGATAGGCATTTCAGATATAGAAGCCGATAGGCATTTCAAATATAGGCGCCGATAGGCATTCCAGATATGGTTGCCGATAGGCATTTCAAATATAGGTGCTGATAGGCATTCTAGATGTAGTTTCCGATAGGCATTTCAAAAATTGGTGCCGATAGGCATTTTAGATATATGTGCCTAAAAGCATTTCAGATATAGTTACCGATTGGCATTTTAAAAATAGGTGCCGATAGGCATTTCAGATATATAGAAGTCAATAGGTATTTCAAATATAGGTGTCGATAGGCATTTCAGATATGGTTGCCGATAGGCATTTCAAATACAGGTGCTGATAGGCATTTCAGATGTAGTTTCAGATAGGCATTTCAAAAATAGGTGCCGATAGGCAATTTAGATATAGGTGCCTATAGACTTTTCAGATATAGTTGCCGATTGGCATTTTAAAAATAGGTGCCGATAGGCATTTCAGATATAGAAGCCGATAGGCATTTCAAATATAGGTGCCGATAGGCATTCCAGATATGGTTGCCGATAGGCATTTCAAATATAGGTGCTGATAGGCATTCTAGATGTAGTTTCCGATAGGCATTTCAAAAATTGGTGCCGATAGGCATTTTAGATATATGTGCCTAAAAGCATTTCAGATATAGTTACCGATTGGCATTTTAAAAATAGGTGCCGATAGGCATTTCAGATATATAGAAGTCAATAGGTATTTCAAATATAGGTGTCGATAGGCATTTCAGATATGGTTGCCGATAGGCATTTCAAATACAGGTGCTGATAGGCATTTCAGATGTAGTTTCAGATAGGCATTTCAAAAATAGGTGCCGATAGGCAATTTAGATATAGGTGCCGATAGGCATTTCAGATATAGTTGCCGATTGGCATTTTAAAAACAGGTGCCGATAGGCATTTCAGATATAGAAGCCGATAGGTATTACAAATATAGGTGTCGATAAGCATTTCAGATATGGTTGCCGATAGGCATTTCAAATATAGGTGCTGATAGGCATTTCAGATGTAGTTTCCGATAGGCATTTCAAAAATAGGTGCCGATAGGCATTTCAGATATAGGTGCCGATAGGCATTACAGATATAGTTGCCGATTGGCATTTTAAAAATAGGTGCCGATAGGCATTTCAAATATAGGTGCCGATTGGCATTCCAGATATGGTTGCCGATAGGCATTTCAAATATAGGTGCTGATAGGCATTTCAGATGTAGTTTCCGATAGGCATTTCAAAAATAGGTGCCGATAGGCATTTCAGATATAGGTGCCGATAGGCCTTTCGGATATAGTTGCCGATTGGCATTTCAAATATAGGTGCTGATAGGCATTTCAGATGTAGTTTCCGATAGGCATTTCAAAAATAGGTGCCGATAGGCATTTCAGATATAGGTGCTGATAGGCATTTCAGATAAAGTTGCCAATTGGCAATTTAAAAATAGGTGCAGATATACATTTTAGATATAGAAGCCGATAGGCATTTCAAATATAGGTGCCGATAGGCATTCCAGATATGGTTGCCGACAGGCATTTCAAATATAGGTGCTGATAGGCATTTCAGATGTAGTTTCCGAAAGGCATTTCAAAAATAGGTGCCGATAGGAATTTCAGATATAGGTGCCGATAGGCATTACAGATATAGTTGCCGATTGGCATTTTAAAAATATGTGCCGATAGGCATTTCTGATATAGAAGCCGAAGGCATTTCAAATGTAGGTGCCGATAGGCATTCCAGATATGTTTGCCGATAGGCATTTCAAATATAGGTGCTGATAGGCATTTCAGATGTAGTTTCCGATAGGTATTTCAAAAATAGGTGCCGATAGGCATTTCAGATATAGGTGCCGATAGGCATTTCAGATATAGTTGCCGATTGGCATTTTAAAAATAGGTGCCAATAGGCATTTTAGATGTAGTTTCCGATAGGCATTTCAAAAATAGGTGCCGATAGGCAGTTTAGATATAAGTGCCGATATGCATATCAGATATAGTTGCCGATAGGCATTTAAAATATAGGTGCCGATAGGCATTTCAAATATAGGTGCTGATAGGCATTTCAGATGTAGTTTCCGATAGGCTTTTCAAAAATAGGTGCCGATAGGCATTATGATATAGGTGCCGATAGGCATTTCAGATATAGTAGCCGATTGGCATTTTAAAAATAGGTGCCGATAGGCATTTTAGATGTAGTTTCCGATAGGCATTTCAAAAATAGGTGCCCATAGGCATTTCAGATATAGGTGCCGATAGGCATATCAGATATAGTAGCCGTTAGGCATTTAAAATATAGGTGCCGATAGGCATTTCTGATGTGGTTGCCGATAGTCATATCAAATATAGGTGCCGATAGGCATTTCAAATATAGGTGCCGATAGGCATTTCAAATATAGGTGCTGATAGGCATTTCAGATGTAGTTTCCGATAGGCATTTCAAAAATAGGTGCCGATAGGCATTTCAGATATAGGCGCCCATAGGCATTTCAGATATATATGCCGATTGGCATTTTAAAAATAGGTGCCGATAGGCATTTCAGATATAGAAGCTGATAGGCATTTCAAATATAGGTGCCGATAGGCATTCCAGATATGGTTGCCGATAGGCATTTCAAATATAGGTGCTGATAGGCATTTTAGATGTAGTTTCCTTTAGGCATTTCAAAAATTGGTGCCGATAGGCATTTCAGATATAGGTGCCGATAGGCATTTCAGATATAGTTGCCGATTGGCATTTTAAAAATAGGTGCCGATAGGCATTTCAGATATAGAAGCCGATAGGTATTTCAAATATAGGTGTCGATAGGCATTTCAGATATGGTTACCGATAGGCATTTCATATATTTGTGCTGATAGGCATTTCAGATGTAGTTTCCGATAGGCATTTCAAAAATAGATGCCGATAGGCATTTCAGATATAGGTGCCGATAGGCATTACAGATATAGTTGCCGATTGGCATTTTAAAAATAGGTGCCGATAGGCATTTCAGATATAGAAGCCGATAGGCATTTCAAATATAGGTGTTGATAGGCATTCCAAATATGGTTGCCGATAGGCATTTCAAATATAGGTGCTGATAGGCATTTCAGATGTAGTTTCCGAAAGGCATTTCAAAAATAGGTGCCGATAGGCATTTCAGATATAGGTGCCGATAGGCATTACAGATATAGTTGCCGGTTGGCATTTTAAAAATAGGTGCCGATAGGCATTTCAGATATAGAAGCCGATAGGCATTTCAAATATAGGTGCCGATAAGCATTCCAGATATGTTTGCCGATAGGCATTTCAAATATAGGTGCTGATAGGCATTTCAGATGTAGTTTCCGATAGGCATTTCAAAAATTGGTGCCGATAGGCATTTCAGATATAGGTGCCGATAGGCATTTCAGATATAGTTGCTGATTGGCATTATAAAAATAAGTGCCGATAGGCATTTCAGATATAGAAGCCGATAGGTATTTCAAATATAGGTGTCGATAGGCATTTCAGATATGGTTGCCGATAGGCATTTCAAATATAGGTGCTGATAGGCATTTCAGATGTAGTTTCCGATAGGCATTTCAAAAATAGGTGCCGATAGGCATTTCAGATATAGGTGCCGATAGGCCATTCAGATATAGTTGCCGATTGGTATTTTAAAAATAGGTGTCGATAGGCATTTCAGATATAGAAGCCGATAGGCATTTCAAATATAGGTGCCGATAGGCATTCCAGATATGGTTGCCGATAGGCATTTCAAATATAGGTGCTGATAGGCATTCTAGATGTAGTTTCCGATAGGCATTTCAAAAATTGGTGCCGATAGGCATTTTAGATATATGTGCCTAAAAGCATTTCAGATATAGTTACCGATTGGCATTTTAAAAATAGGTGCCGATAGGCATTTCAGATATATAGAAGTCAATAGGTATTTCAAATATAAGTGTCGATAGGCATTTCAGATATGGTTGCCGATAGGCATTTCAAATACAGGTGCTGATAGGCATTTCAGATGTAGTTTCAGATAGGCATTTCAAAAATAGGTGCCGATAGGCAATTTAGATATAGGTGCCTATAGACTTTTCAGATATAGTTGCCGATTGGCATTTTAAAAATAGGTGCCGATAGGCATTTCAGATATAGAAGCCGATAGGTATTTCAAATATAGGTGCCGATAGGCATTCCAGATATGGTTGCCGATAGGCATTTCAAATATAGGTGCTGATAGGCATTCTAGATGTAGTTTCCGATAGGCATTTCAAAAATTGGTGCCGATAGGCATTTTAGATATATGTGCCTAAAAGCATTTCAGATATAGTTACCGATTGGCATTTTAAAAATAGGTGCCGATAGGCATTTCAGATATATAGAAGTCAATAGGTATTTCAAATATAGGTGTCGATAGGCATTTCAGATATGGTTGCCGATAGGCATTTCAAATATAGGTGCTGATAGGCATTTCAGATGTAGTTTCCGATAGGCATTTCAAAAATAGGTGCCGATAGGCATTTCAGATATAGGTGCCGATAGGCATTACAGATATAGTTGCCGATTGGCATTTTAAAAATAGGTGCCGATAGGCATTTCAGATATAGAAGCCGATAGGCATTTCAAATATAGGTGCCGATAGGCATTCCAGATATGGTTGCCGATAGGCATTTCAAATATAGGTGCTGATAGGCATTTCAGATGTAGTTTCCGATAGGCATTTCAAAAATAGGTGCCGATAGGCATTTCAGATATAGGTGCCGATAGGCCTTTCAGATATAGTTGCCGATTGGCATTTTAAAAATAGGTGCCGATAGGCATTTCAGATATAGAAGCCGATAGGCATTTCAAATATAGGTGTTGATAGGCATTCCAGATATGGTTGCCGATAGGCATTTCAAATATAGGTGCTGATAGGCATTTCAGATGTAGTTTCCGAAAGGCATTTCAAAAATAGGTGCCGATAGGCATTTCAGATATAGGTGCCGATAGGCATTTCAGATATGGTTGCCGATAGGAATTTCAAATATAGGTGCTGATAGGCATTTCAGATGTAGTTTCCGATAGGCATTTCAAAAATAGGTGCCGATAGGCATTTCAGATATAGGTGCTGATAGGCATTTTAGATTTAGTTGCCGATTGGCATTTTAAAAATAGGTGTCGATGGGCATTTTAGATGTAGTTTCCGATAGGCATTTCAAAAATAGGTGCCGATAGGCATTTTAGATATATGTGCCGATATGAATATCAGATATAGTTGCCGATGGGCATTTCAAATATAGGTGTCGATAGGCATTTCAGATATAGTTGCCGATTAGCATTTTAAAAATAGGTGCCGAAAGACATTACAGATATAGAAGCCGATAGGTAGTTCAAATATAGGTGTCGATAGGCATTTCAGATATGGTTGCCGATAGGCATTTCAAATATAGGTGCTGATAGGCATTTCAGATGTATTTTCCGATAGGCTTTTCAAAAATAGGTGCCGATAGGCATTTCAGATATAGGTGCCGATAGGCATTTCAGATATAGTTGCCGATTGGCATTTTAAAAATAAGTGCCGATAGGCATTTTAGATGTAGTTTCCGATAGGCATTTCAAAAATAGGTGCCGATAGGCATTTCAGATATAGGTGCCGATAGGCATATCAGATATAGTTGCCGATAGGCATTTAAAATATATGTGCCGATAGGCTTTTTTGATGTGGTTGCCGATAGGCAATTCAAATATAGGTGCTGATAGGCATTTCCGATGTAGTTTTCGATAGGCATTTCAAAAATAGGTGCCGATGAGCATTTCAGATATAGGTGCCGATGGGCACTTCAGATATAGTTGCCGATTGGCATTTTAAAAATAGGTGCCGATAGGCATTTCAGATATAGAAGCCGATAGGCATTTCAGATATAGAAGCCGATAGGCATTTCAAATATAGGTGCCGATAGGCATTTCAAATATAGGTGCCGATAGGCATTTCAAATATAGGTGCTGATAGGCATTTCAGATGTAGTTTCCGATAGGCATTTCAAAAATAGGTGCCGATAGGCATTTCAGATATAGGCGCCGATAGGCATTTCAGATATATATGCCGATTGGCATTTTAAAAATAGGTGCCGATAGGCATTTCAGATATAGAAGCTGATAGGCATTTCAAATATAGGTGCCGATAGGCATTCCAGATATGGTTGCCGATAGGCATTTCAAATATAGGTGCTGATAGGCATTTCAGATGTAGTTTCCTTTAGGCATTTCAAAAATTGGTGCTGATAGGCATTTCAGATATAGGTGCCGATAGGCATTTCAGATACAGTTGCCGATTGGCATTTTAAAAATAGGTGCCGATAGGCATTTCAGATATAGAAGCCGATAGGTATTTCAAATATAGGTGTCGATAGGCATTTCAGATATGGTTGCCGATAGGCATTTCAAATATTTGTGCTGATAGGCATTTCAGATGTAGTTTCCGATAGGCATTTCAGATGTAGTTTCCGATAGGCATTTCAAAAATAGGTGCCGATAGGCATTTCAGATATAGTTGCCGATAGGCATTACAGATATAGTTGCCGATTGGCATTATAAAAATAGGTGCCGATAGGCATTTCAGATATAGAAGCCGATAGGCATTTCAAATATAGGTGCCGATACGCATTCCAGATATGGTTGCCGATAGGCATTTCAAATATAGGTGCTGATAGGCATTTCAGATGTAGTTTCCGATAGGCATTTCAAAAATGGGTGCTGATAGGCATTTCAGATGTAGTTTCCCTTAGGCATTTCAAAAATTGGTGCTGATAGGCATTTCAGATATAGGTGCCGATAGGCATTTCAGATACAGTTGCCGATTGGCATTTTAAAAATAGGTGCCGATAGGCATTTCAGATTTAGAAGCCGATAGGTATTTCAAATATAGGTGTCGATAGGCATTTCAGATATGGTTGCCGATAGGCATTTCAAATATTTGTGCTGATAGGCATTTTAGATGTAGTTTCCGAGAGGCATTTCAGATGTAGTTTCCGATAGGCATTTCAAAAATAGGTGCCGATAGGCATTTCATATATAGTTGCCGATAGGCATTACAGATATAGTTGCCGATTGGCATTATAAAAATAGGTGCCGATAGGCATTTCAGATATAGAAGCCGATAGGCATTTCAAATATAGGTGCCGATACGCATTCCAGATATGGTTGCCGATAGGCATTTCAAATATAGGTGCTGATAGGCATTTCAGATGTAGTTTCCGATAGGCATTTCAAAAATAGGTGCCGATAGGCATTTCAGATATAGGTGCCGATAGGCATTTCAGATATAGTTGCCGATTGGCATTTTAAAAATAGGTGCCGATAGGCATTTCCGATATAGAAGCCGATAGGCACTCCAAATATAGGTGCCGATAGGCATTCCAGGTACGGTTGTCGATAGGCATTTCAAATATAGGTGCTAATAGGCATTTCAGATGTAGTTTCCGTTAGGCATTTCAAAAATAGGTGCCGATAGGCATTTCAAATATAGGTGCCGATAGGTTTCTCAGATATAGTTGCCGATTAACATTTTAAAAATAGATGCCGATAGGCATTTCAGATATAGAAGCCGATAGACATTTCAAATATAGGTGGCGATAAGCATTCCAGATATGATTGCCGATAGTCATTTCAAATATAGGTGCTGATAGGCATTTCAGATGTAGTTTCCGATAGGCATTTCAAAAATTGGTGCCGATAGGCATTTCAGATATAGGTGCCGATAGGCATTTCAGATATAGTTGCCGATTGGCATTTTAAAAATAGGTGCCGATAGGCATTTCAGATATCGAAGGCGATAGGTATTTCAAATATAGGTGTAGATAGGTATTTCAGATATTGTTGCCGATAGGCATTTCAAATATAGGTGCTGATAGGCATTTCAGATGTAGATTCCGATAGGCATTTCAAATATAGGTGCTGATAGGCATTTCAGATGTAGTTTTCGATAGGCATTTCAAAAATAGGTGCCGATAGGCATTTCAGATATAGGCGCCGATAGGCATTTCAGATATATATGCCGATTGGCATTTTAAAAATAGGTGCCGATAGGCATTTCAGATATAGAAGCTGATAGGCATTTCAAATATAGGTGCCGATAGGCATTCCAGATATGGTTGCCGATAGGCATTTCAAATATAGGTGCTGATAGGCATTTCAGATGTAGTTTCCTTTAGGCATTTCAAAAATTGGTGCTGATAGGCATTTCAGATATAGGTGCCGATAGGCATTTCAGATACAGTTGCCGATTGGCATTTTAAAAATAGGTGCCGATAGGCATTTCAGATATAGAAGCCGATAGGCACTTCAAATATAGGTGCCGATAGGCATTCCAGGAACGGCTGTCGATAGGCATTTCAAATATAGGTGCTAATAGGCATTTCAGATGTAGCTTCCGTTAGGCATTTCAAAAATAGGTGCCGATAGGCATTTCAAATATAGGTGCCGATAGGCATCTCAGATATAGTTGCCGATTGGCATTTTAAAAATAGATGCCGATAGGCATTTCAGATATAGAAGCCGATAGACATTTCAAATATAGGTGGCGATAAGCATTCCAGATATGATTGCCGATAGTCATTTCAAATATAGGTGCTGATAGGCATTTCAGATGTAGTTTCCGATAGGCATTTCAAAAATTGGTGCCGATAGGCATTTCAGATATAGGTGCCGATAGGCATTTCAGATATAGTTGCCGATTGGCATTTTGAAAATAGGTGCCGATAGGCATTTCAGATATCGAAGCCGATAGGTATTTCAAATATAGGTGTAGATAGGCATTTCAGATATGGTTGCCGATAGGCATTTCAAATATAGGTGCTGATAGGCATTTCAGATGTAGTTTCCGATAGGCATTTCAAAAATTGGTGCCGATAGGCATTTCAGATATAGGTGCCGATAGGCATTTCAGATATAGTTGCCGATTGGCATTTTAAAAATAGGTGCCGATAGGCATTTCAGATATAGAAGCCGATAGGCATTTAAAATATAGGTGCCGATAGGCATTCCTGATATGGTTGCCGATAGGCAATTCAATTATAGGTGCTGATAGGCATTCCAGATGTAGTTTCCGATAAGCATTTCAAAAATTGGTGCCGATAGGCATTTCAGATATAGGTGCCGATAGGCATTTCAGATATAGTTACCGATTGGCATTTTAAAAATAGGTGCCAATAGGCATTTAAGATATAGAAGCCGATAGGTATTTCAAATATAGGTGTCGATAGGCATTTCAGATATGGTTGCCGATAGGCATTTCAAATATTAGTGCCGATAGGCATTTCAGATATAGGTGCCGATAGGCATTTCAGATATAATTGCCGATTGGCATTTAAAAATAGGTGCCGATAGGCATTTCAGATATAGATGCCGATAGGCATTTCAAATATAGGTGCCGATAGGCATTTCAGATATAGGTGCCGATAGGCATTTCAGATATAGTTGCCGATTGGCATTTTAAAAATAGGTGTTGATAGGCATTTTAGATGTAGTTTCCGATAGGCATTTCAAAAATAGGTGCCGATAGGCAGTTTAGATATAGGTGCCGATATGCATATCAGATATAGTTGCCGATAGGCATTTAAAATATAGGTGCCGATAGGCATTTCAAATATAGGTGTCGATAGGCATTTCAGATATAGTTGCCGATTGGCATTTTAAAAATAGGTGCCGATAGGCATTTTAGATGTAGTTTCCGATAGGCATTTCAAAAATAGGTGCCCATAGGCATTTCAGATATAGGTGCCGATAGGCATTTCAGATATAGTTGCCGATTGGCATTTTAAAAATAGGTGCCGATAGGCATTTTAGATGTAGTTTCCGATAGGCATTTCAAAAATAGGTGCCCATAGGCATTTCAGATATAGGTGCCGATAGGCATATCAGATATAGTTGCCAATAGGCATTTAAAACATAGGTGCCGATAGGCATTTCTGATGTGGTTGCCGATAGTCATTTCAAATATAGGTGCCGATAGGAATTGCAAATATAGGTGCCGATAGGCATTTCAAATATAGGTGCTGATAGGCATTTCAGATGTAGTTTCCGATAGGCATTTCAAAAATAGGTGCCTATAGGCATTTCAGATATAGGCGCCGATAGGCATTTCAGATATATATGCCGATTGGCATTTTAAAAATAGGTGCCAATAGGCATTTCAGATATAGAAGCTGATAGGCATTTCAAATATAGGTGCCGATAGGCATTCCAGATATGGTTGCCGATAGGCATTTCAAATATAGGTGCTGATAGGCATTTCAGATGTAGTTTCCTTTAGGCATTTCAAAAATTGGTGCCGATAGGCATTTCAGATATAGGTGCCGATAGGCATTTCAGATATGGTTGCCGATAGGAATTCCAAATATAGGTGCTAATAGGCATTTCAGATGTAGTTTCCGATAGGCATTTCAAAAATAGGTGCCGATAGGCATTTCAGATATAGGTGCTGATAGGCATTTTAGATATAGTTGCCGATTGGCATTTTAAAAATAGGTGTCGATGGGCATTTTAGATGTAGTTTCCGATAGGCATTTCAAAAATAGGTGCCGATAGGCATTTTAGATATAGGTGCCGATATGAATATCAGATATAGTTGCCGATAGGCATTTCAAATATAGGTGTCGATAGGCATTTCAGATATAGTTGCCGATTGGCATTTTAAAAATAGGTGCCGAAAGACATTACAGATATAGAAGCCGATAGGTAGTTCAAATATAGGTGTCGATAGGCATTTCAGATATGGTTGCCGATAGGCATTTCAAATATAGGTGCTGATAGGCATTTCAGATGTAGTTTCCGATAGGCTTTTCAAAAATAGGTGCCGATAGGCATTTCAGATATAGGTGCCGATAGGCATTTCAGATATAGTTGCCGATTGGCATTTTAAAAATAAGTGCCGATAGGCATTTTAGATGTAGTTTCCGATAGGCATTTCAAAAATAGGTGCCGATAGGCATTTCAGATATAGGTGCCGATAGGCATATCAGATATAGTTGCCGATAGGCATTTAAAATATATGTGCCGATAGGCATTTTTGATGTGGTTGCCGATAGGCATTTCAAATATAGGTGCTGATAGGCATTTCAGATGTAGTTTTCGATAGGCATTTCAAAAATAGGTGCCGATGAGCATTTCAGATATAGGTGCCGATGGGCACTTCAGATATAGTTGCCGATTGGCATTTTAAAAATAGGTGCCGATAGGCATTTCAGATATAGAAGCCGATAGGCATTTCAGATATAGAAGCCGATAGGCATTTCAAATATAGGTGCCGATAGGCATTTCAAATATAGGTGCCGATATGCATTTCAAATATAGGTGCTGATAGGCATTTCAGATGTAGTTTCCGATAGGCATTTCAAAAATAGGTGCCGATAGGCATTTCAGATATAGGCGCCGATAGGCATTTCAGATATATATGCCGATTGGCATTTTAAATATAGGTGCCGATAGGCATTTCAAATATAGAAGCTGATAGGCATTTCAAATATAGGTGCCGATAGGCATTCCAGATATGGTTGCCGATAGGCATTTCAAATATAGGTGCTGATAGGCATTTCAGATGTAGTTTCCTTTAGGCATTTCAAAAATTGGTGCTGATAAGAATTTCAGATATAGGTGCCGATAGGCATTTCAGATACAGTTGCCGATTGGCATTTTAAAAATAGGTGCCGATAGGCATTTCAGATATAGAAGCCGATAGGTAATTCAAATATAGGTGTCGATAGGCATTTCAGATATGGTTGCCGATAGGCATTTCAAATATTTGTGCTGATAGGCATTTCAGATGTAGTTTCCGATAGGCATTTCAGATGTAGTTTCCGATAGGCATTTCAAAAATAGGTGCCGATAGGCATTTCAGATATAGTTGCCGATAGGCATTACAGATATAGTTGCCGATTGGCATTATAAAAATAGGTGCCGATAGGCATTTAAGATATAGAAGCCGATAGGCATTTCAAATATAGGTGCCGATACGCATTCCAGATATGGTTGCCGATAGGCATTTCAAATATAGGTGCTGATAGGCATTTCAGATGTAGTTTTCGATAGGCATTTCAAAAATAGGTGCCGATAGGCATTTCAGATATAGGTGCCGATAGGCATTTCAGATATAGTTGCCGATTGGCATTTTAAAAATAGGTGCCGATAGGCATTTCCGATATAGAAGCCGATAGGCACTCCAAATATAGGTGCCGATAGGCATTCCAGGTACGGTTGTCGATAGGCATTTCAAATATAGGTGCTAATAGGCATTTCAGATGTAGTTTCCGTTAGGCATTTCAAAAAAGGTGCCGATAGGCATTTCAAATATAGGTGCCGATAGGCATCTCAGATATAGTTGCCGATTAACATTTTAAAAATAGATGCCGATAGGCATTTCAGATATAGAAGCCGATAGACATTTCAAATATAGGTGGCGATAAGCATTCCAGATATGATTGCCGATAGTCATTTCAAATATAGGTGCTGATAGGCATTTCAGATGTAGTTTCCGATAGGCATTTCAAAAATTGGTGCCGATAGGCATTTCAGATATAGGTGCCGATAGGCATTTCAGATATAGTTGCCGATTGGCATTTTAAAAATAGGTGCCGATAGGCATTTCAGATATAGAAGCCGATAGGCATTTAAAATATAGGTGCCGATAGGCATTCCTGATATGGTTGCCGATAGGCAATTCAAATATAGGTGCTGATAGGCATTCCAGATGTAGTTTCCGATAAGCATTTCAAAAATTGGTGCCGATAGGCATTTCAGATATAGGTGCCGATAGGCATTTCAGATATAGTTACCGATTGGCATTTTAAAAATAGGTGCCAATAGGCATTTAAGATATAGAAGCCGATAGGTATTTCAAATATAGGTGTCGATAGGCATTTCAGATATGGTTGCCGATAGGCATTTCAAATATTAGTGCCGATAGGCATTTCAGATATAGGTGCCGATAGGCATTTCAGATATAATTGCCGATTGGCATTTAAAAATAGGTGCCGATAGGCATTTCAGATATAGATGCCGATAGGCATTTCAAATATAGGTGCCGATAGGCATTTCAGATATAGGTGCCGATAGGCATTTCAGATATAGTTGCCGATTGGCATTTTAAAAATAGGTGCCGATAGGCATTTTAGATGTAGTTTCCGATAGGCATTTCAAAAATAGGTGCCGATAGGCAGTTTAGATATAGGTGCCGATATGCATATCAGATATAGTTGCCGATAGGCATTTAAAATATAGGTGCCGATAGGCATTTCAAATATAGGTGTCGATAGGCATTTCAGATATAGTTGCCGATTGGCATTTTAAAAATAGGTGCCGATAGGCATTTTAGATGTAGTTTCCGATAGGCATTTCAAAAATAGGTGCCCATAGGCATTTCAGATATAGGTGCCGATAGGCATTTCAGATATAGTTGCCGATTGGCATTTTAAAAATAGGTGCCGATAGGCATTTTAGATGTAGTTTCCGATAGGCATTTCAAAAATAGGTGCCCATAGGCATTTCAGATATAGGTGCCGATAGGCATATCAGATATAGTTGCCAATAGGCATTTAAAATATAGGTGCCGATAGGCATTTCTGATGTGGTTGCCTATAGTCATTTCAAATATAGGTGCCGATAGGCATTGCAAATATAGGTGCCGATAGGCATTTCAAATATAGGTGCTGATAGGCATTTCAGATGTAGTTTCCGATAGGCATTTCAAAAATAGGTGCTTATAGGCATTTCAGATATAGGCGCCGATAGGCATTTCAGATATATATGCCGATTGGCATTTTAAAAATAGGTGCCAATAGGCATTTCAGATATAGAAGCTGATAGGCATTTCAAATATAGGTGCCGATAGGCATTCCAGATATGGTTGCCGATAGGCATTTCAAATATAGGTGCTGATAGGCATTTCAGATGTAGTATGCTTTAGGCATTTCAAAAATTGGTGCCGATAGGCATTTCAGATATAGGTGCCGATAGGCATTTCAGATATAGTTGCCGATTGGCATTTTAAAAATAGGTGCCGATAGGCATTTCAGATATAGAAGCCGATAGGTATTTCAAATATAGGTGTCGATAGGCATTTCAGATATGGTTGCCGATAGGCATTTCAAATATTTGTGCTGATAGGCATTTCAGATGTAGTTTCCGATAGGCATTTCAAAAATAGGTGCCGATAGGCATTTCAGATATAGGTGCCGATAGGCATTACAGATATAGTTGCCGATTGGCACTTTTAAAATAGGTGCCGATAGGCATTTCAGATATAGAAGCCGAGAGGCATTTCAAATATAGGTGCCGATAGGCATTCCAGATATGGTTGCCGATAGGCATTTCAAATATAGGTGCTAATAGGCATTTCAGATGTAGTTTCCGTTAGGCATTTCAAAAATAGGTGCCGATAGGCATTTCAAATATAGGTGCCGATAGGCATTTCAGATATAGTTGCCGATTGGCATTTTAAAAATAGGTGCCGATAGGCATTTCAGATATAGAAGCCGATAGACATTTCAAATATAGGTGCCGATAAGCATACCAGATATGTTTGCCGATAGTCATTTCAAATATAGGTGCTGATAGGCATTTCAGATGTAGTTTCCGATAGGCATTTAAAAATTGGTGCCGATAGGCATGTCAGATATAGTTGCCGATTGGCATTTTAAAAATAGGTGCTAATAGGCATTTTAGATATAGAAGCCGATAGGTATTTCAAATATAGGTGTAGATAGGCATTTCAGATATGTTTGCCGATAAGCATTTCAAATATAGGTGCTGATAGGCATTTCAGATGTAGTTTCCGATAGGCATTTCAAAAATAGGTGCCGATAGGCATTTCAGACATAGGTGCCGATAGGCATTTCAGATATGGTTGCCGATAGGCATTTCAAATATAAGTGCTGATAGGCATTTCAGATGTAGTTTCCGATAGGCATTTCAAAAATAGGTCCCGATAGGTATTTCAGATATAGGTGCCGATAGGCATTCCAGATATAGTTGCCAATTGGCATTTTAAAAATAGGTGTCGATAGGCATTTCAGATATAGAAACCGAAAGGCATTTCAAATATATGTGCCGATAGGCATTCCAGATATGGTTGCCGATAGGCATTTCAAATATAGGTGCTGATAGGCATTTCAGATGTAGTTTCCGATAGGCAGTTCAAAAATAGGTGCCGATAGGCATTTCAAATATAGGTGCTGATAGGCATTTCAGATGTAGTTTCCGATAGGCATTTCAAAAATAGGTGCCGATAGGCATTTCAGATATAGGTGCCGATAGGCATTACAGATATAGTTGCCGATTGGCATTTTAAAAATAGGTGCCGATAGGCATTTCAGATATAGAAGCCGATAGGCATTTCAAATATAGGTGCCGATAGGCATTCCAGATATGGTTGCCGATAGGCATTTCAAATATAGGTCCTGATAGGCATTTCAGATGTAGTTTCCGATAGGCATTTCAAAAATAGGTGCCGATAGGCATTTCAGATATAGGTGCCGATAGGCCTTTCAGATATAGTTGCCGATTGGCATTTTAAAAATAGGTGCCGATAGGCATTTCATATATAGAAGCCGATAGGCATTTCAAATATAGGTGTTGATAGGCATTCCAGATATGGTTGCCGATAGGCATTTCAAATATAGGTGCTGATAGGCATTTCAGATGTAGTTTCCGAAAGGCATTTCAAAAATAGGTGCCGATAGGCATTTCAGATATAGGTGCCGATAGGCATTTCAGATATGGTTGCCGATAGGAATTTCAAATATAGGTGCTGATAGGCATTTCAGATGTAGTTTCCGATAGGCATTTCAAAAATAGGTGCCGATAGGCATTTCAGATATAGGTGCTGATAGGCATTTTAGATATAGTTGCCGATTGGCATTTTAAAAATAGGTGTCGATGGGCATTTTAGATGTAGTTTCCGATAGGCATTTCAAAAATAGGTGCCGATAGGCATTTTAGATATAGGTGCCGATATGAATATCAGATATAGTTGCCGATAGGCATTTCAAATATAGGTGTCGATAGGCATTTCAGATATAGTTGCCGATTGGCATTTTAAAAATAGGTGCCGAAAGACATTACAGATATAGAAGCCGATAGGTAGTTCAAATATAGGTGTCGATAGGCATTTCAGATATGGTTGCCGATAGGCATTTCAAATATAGGTGCTGATAGGCATTTTAGATGTAGTTTCCGATAGGCTTTTCAAAAATAGGTGCCGATAGGCATTTCAGATATAGGTGCCGATAGGCATTTCAGATATAGTTGCCGATTGGCATTTTAAAAATAAGTGCCGATAGGCATTTTAGATGTAGTTTCCGATAGGCATTTCAAAAATAGGTGCCGATAGGCATTTCAGATATAGGTGCCGATAGGCATATCAGATATAGTTGCCGATAGGCATTTAAAATATATGTGCCGATAGGCATTTTTGATGTGGTTGCCGATAGGCATTTCAAATATAGGTGCTGATAGGCATTTCAGATGTAGTTTTCGATAGGCATTTCAAAAATAGGTGCCGATGAGCATTTCAGATATAGGTGCCGATGGGCACTTCAGATATAGTTGCCGATTGGCATTTTAAAAATAGGTGCCGATAGGCATTTCAGATATAGAAGCCGATAGGCATTTCAGATATAGAAGCCGATAGGCATTTCAAATATAGGTGCCGATAGGCATTTCAAATATAGGTGCCGATAGGCATTTCAAATATAGGTGCTGATAGGCATTTCAGATGTAGTTTCCGATAGGCATTTCAAAAATAGGTACCGATAGGCATTTCAGATATAGGCGCCGATAGGCATTTCAGATATATATGCCGATTGGCATTTTGAAAATAGGTGCCGATAGGCATTTCAGATATAGAAGCTGATAGGCATTTCAAATATAGGTGCCGATAGGCATTTCAGATATGGTTGCCGATAGGCATTTCAAATATAGGTGCTGATAGGCATTTCAGATGTAGTTTCCTTTAGGCATTTCAAAAATTGGTGCTGATAGGCATTTCAGATATAGGTGCCGATAGGCATTTCAGATACAGTTGCCGATTGGCATTTTAAAAATAGGTGCCGATAGGCATTTCAGATATAGAAGCCGATAGGTATTTCAAATATAGGTGTCGATAGGCATTTCAGATATGGTTGCCGATAGGCATTTCAAATATTTGTGCTGATAGGCATTTCAGATGTAGTTTCCGATAGGCATTTCAGATGTAGTTTCCGATAGGCATTTCAAAAATAGGTGCCGATAGGCATTTCAGATATACTTGCCGATAGGCATTACAGATATAGTTGCCGATTGGCATTATAAAAATAGGTGCCGATAGGCATTTCAGATATAGAAGCCGATAGGCATTTCAAATATAGGTGCCGATACGCATTCCAGATATGTTTGCCGATAGGCATTTCAAATATAGGTGCTGATAGGCATTTCAGATGTAGTTTCCGATAGGCATTTCAAAAATAGGTGCCGATAGGCATTTCAGATATAGGTGCCGATAGGCATTTCAGATATAGTTGCCGATTGGCATTTTAAAAATAGGTGCCGATAGGCATTTCCGATATAGAAGCCGATAGGCACTCCAAATATAGGTGCCGATAGGCATTCCAGGTACGGTTGTCGATAGGCATTTCAAATATAGGTGCTAATAGGCATTTCAGATGTAGTTTCCGTTAGGCATTTCAAAAATAGGTGCCGATAGGCATTTCAAATATAGGTGCCGATAGGCATCTCAGATATAGTTGCCGATTAACATTTTAAAAATAGATGCCGATAGGCATTTCAGATATAGAAGCCGATAGACATTTCAAATATAGGTGGCGATAAGCATTCCAAATATGATTGCCGATAGTCATTTCAAATATAGGTGCTGATAGGCATTTCAGATGTAGTTTCCGATAGGCATTTCAAAAATTGGTGCCGATAGGCATTTCAGATATAGGTGCCGATAGGCATTTCAGATATAGTTGCCGATTGGCATTTTAAAAATAGGTGCCGATAGGCATTTCAGATATCGAAGGCGATAGGTATTTCAAATATCGGTGTAGATAGGCATTTCAGATATTGTTGCCGATAGGCATTTCAAATATAGGTGCTGATAGGCATTTCAGATGTAGATTCCGATAGGCATTTCAAATATAGGTGCTGATAGGCATTTCAGATGTAGTTTCCGATAGGCATTTCAAAAATAGGTGCCGATAGGCATTTCAGATATAGGCGCCGATAGGCATTTCAGATATATATGCCGATTGGCATTTTAAAAATAGGTGCCGATAGGCATTTCAGATATAGAAGCTGATAGGCCTTTCAAATATAGGTGCCGATAGGCATTCCAGATATGGTTGCCGATAGGCATTTCAAATATAGGTGCTGATAGGCATTTCAGATGTAGTTTCCTTTAGGCATTTCAAAAATTGGTGCTGATAGGCATTTCAGATATAGGTGCCGATAGGCATTTCAGATACAGTTGCCGATTGGCATTTTAAAAATAGGTGCCGATAGGCATTTCAGATATAGAAGCCGATAGGTATTTCAAATATAGGTGTCGATAGGCATTTCAGATATGGTTGCCGATAGGCATTTCAAATATTTGTGCTGATAGGCATTTCAGATGTAGTTTCCGATAGGCATTTCAGATGTAGTTTCCGATAGGCATTTCAAAATAGGTGCCGATAGGCATTTCAGATATAGGTGCCGATAGGCATTACAGATATAGTTGCCGATTGGCATTTTAAAAATAGGTGCCGATAGGCATTTCAGATATAGAAGCCGATAGGCATTTCAAATATAGGTGCCGATAGGCATTCCAGATATGGTTGCCGATAGGCATTTCAGATGTAGTTTCCGATAGGCATTTAAAAAATTGGTGCCGATAGGCATTTCAGATATAGGTGCCGATAGGCATGTCAGATATAGTTGCCGATTGGCATTTTAAAAATATGTGCCGATAGGCATTTTAGATATAGAAGCCGATAGGTATTTCAAATATAGGTGTCGATAGGCATTTCAGATATGGTTGCCGATAGGCATTTCAAATATAGGTGCTGATAGGCATTTCAGATGTAGTTTCCGATAGGCATTAAAAAAAATAGGTGCCGATAGGCATTTCAGATATAGGTGCCGATAGGCATTTCAGATATAGTTGCCGATTGGCATTTTAAAAATAGGTGCCGATAGGCATTTCAGATACAGAAGCCGATAGGCATTTCAAATATAGGTGCCGATAGGCATTTCAGATATAGTTGCCGATTGGCATTTTAAAAATAGGTGCCGATAGGCATTTCAGATATAGAAGCCGATAGGCATTTCAAATATAGGTGCCGATAGGCATTCCAGATATGGTTGCCGATAGGCATTTCAGATGTAGTTTCCGATAGGCATTTAAAAAATTGGTGCCGATAGGCATTTCAGATATAGGTGCCGATAGGCATGTCAGATATAGTTGCCGATTGGCATTTTAAAAATATGTGCCGATAGGCATTTTAGATATAGAAGCCGATAGGTATTTCAAATATAGGTGTCGATAGGCATTTCAGATATGGTTGCCGATAGGCATTTCAAATATAGGTGCTGATAGGCATTTCAGATGTAGTTTCCGATAGGCATTAAAAAAAATAGGTGCCGATAGGCATTTTAGATATAGGTGCCGATAGGCATTTCAGATATAGTTGCCGATTGGCATTTTAAAAATAGGTGCCGATAGGCATTTCAGATATAGAAGCCGGTAGGCATTTCAAATATAGGTGCCGATAGGCATTCCAGATATGGTTGCCGATAGGCATTTCAAATATAGGTGCAGATAGGCATTTCAGATGTAGTTTCCGATAGGCATTAAAAAATACGTGCCGATAGGCATTTCAAAAATAGGTGCCGATAGGCATTTCAGATATAGGTGCAGATAAGCATTTCAGATATAGTTGCCGATTGGCATTTTAAAAATAGGTACCGATAGGCATTTCAGATATAGAAGCCGATAGGCATTTCAAATATAGGTGCAGATAGGCATTCCAGATATGGTTGCCGATAGGCATTTCAAATATAGGTGCTGATAGGCATTTCAGATGTAGTTTCCGATAGGCATTTTAAAAATAGGTGCCGATAGGCATTTCAGATATAGGCGCCGATAGGCATTTCAGATATAGTTGCCGATTGGCATTTTAAAAATAGGTGCCTATAGGCATTTCAGATATAGAAGCCGATAGGCATTTCAAATATAGGTGCCGATAGGCATTTCAGATATGGTTGCCGATAGGCATTTCAAATATTGGTGCTGATAGGCATTTCAGATGTAGTTCCCGATGCGCATTTCAAAAATAGGTGCCGATAGGCATTTCAGATATAGGTGCCTATAGGCATTACAGATACAGTTGAAGATTGGCATTTTAAAAATAGGTGCCGATAGGCATTTCAGATATCGAAGCCGACAGGCATTTCAAATATAGGTGCCGATAGGCATTCCAGATATGGTTGCCGATAGGCATTTCAAATATAGGTGCTGATAGGCATTTCAGATGTAGTTTCCGATAGGCATTTCAAAAATAGTGCCGATAGGCATTTCAGATATAGGTACCGATAGTCATTTCAGATATAGTTGCCGATTGGCATTTTAAAAATAGGTGCCGATAGGCATTTCAGATTGAGAAGCCGATAGGCATTTCAAATATAGGTGCCGATAGGCATTCCAGATATGTTTGCCGATAGGCATTTCAAATATAGGTGCTGATAGGCATTTCAGATGTAGTTTCCGATAGGCATTTCAAAAATAGGTGCCGATAGGCATTTCAGATATAGGTGCCGATAGGCATTTCAGATATAGTTGCCGATTGGCATTTTAAAAATAGGTGCCGATAGGCATTTCAGATATAGAAGCCGATAGGCATTTCAAATATAGGTGCCGATAAGCATTCCAGATATGGGTTCCGATAGGCATTTCAAATATAGGTGCTGATAGGCATTTCAGATGTAGTTTCCGATAGGCATTTCAAAAATTGGTGCCGATAGGCATTTCAGATATAGGTGCCGATAGGCATTTCAGATATAGTTGCTGATTGGCATTTTAAAAATAGGTGCCGATAGGCATTTCAGATATAGAAGCCGATAGGTATTTCAAATATAGGTGTCGATAGGCATTTCAGATATGGTTGCCGATAGGCATTTCAAATATAGGTGCTGATAGGCATTTCAGATGTAGTTTCCGATAGGCATTTCAAAAATAGGTGCCGATAGGCATTTCAGATATAGGTGCCGATAGGCATTACAGATATAGTTGCCGATTGGCATTTTAAAAATAAAGGTGCCGATAGGCATTTCAGATATAAAAGCCGATAGGCATTTCAAATATAGGTGCCGATAGGCATTCCAGATATGGTTGCCGATAGGCATTTCAAATATAGGTGCTGATAGGCATTTCAGATGTAGTTTCCGATAGGTATTTCAAAAATAGGTGCCGATAGGCATTTCAGATATAGGTGCCGATAGGCATTTCAGATATAGTTGCCGATTGGCATTTTAAAAATAGGTGCCGATAGGCATTTCAGATACAGAAGCCGATAGGCACTTCAAATATAGGTGCCTATAGGCATTCCAGGTAAGGTTGTCGATAGGCATTTCAAATATAGGTGCTAATAGGCATTTCAGATGTAGTTTCCGTTAGGCATTTCAAAAATAGGTGCCGATAGGCATTTCAAATATAGGTGCCGATAGGCATTTCAGATATAGGCGCCCATAGGCATTTCAGATATATATGCCGATTGGCATTTTAAAAATAGGTGCCGATAGGCATTTCAGATATAGAAGCTGATAGGCATTTCAAATATAGGTGCCGATAGGCATTCCAGATATGGTTGCCGATAGGCATTTCAAATATAGGTGCTGATAGGCATTTCAGATGTAGTTTCCTTTAGGCATTTCAAAAATTGGTGCCGATAGGCATTTCAGATATAGGTGCCGATAGGCATTTCAGATATAGTTGCCGATTGGCATTTTAAAAATAGGTGCCGATAGGCATTTCAGATATAGAAGCCGATAGGTATTTCAAATATAGGTGTCGATAGGCATTTCAGATATGGTTACCGATAGGCATTTCATATATTTGTGCTGATAGGCATTTCAGATGTAGTTTCCGATAGGCATTTCAAAAATAGATGCCGATAGGCATTTCAGATATAGGTGCCGATAGGCATTACAGATATAGTTGCCGATTGGCATTTTAAAAATAGGTGCCGATAGGCATTTCAGATATAGAAGCCGATAGGCATTTCAAATATAGGTGTTGATAGGCATTCCAAATATGGTTGCCGATAGGCATTTCAAATATAGGTGCTGATAGGCATTTCAGATGTAGTTTCCGAAAGGCATTTCAAAAATAGGTGCCGATAGGCATTTCAGATTTGGTGCCGATAGGCATTACAGATATAGTTGCCGGTTGGCATTTTAAAAATAGGTGCCGATAGGCATTTCAGATATAGAAGCCGATAGGCATTTCAAATATAGGTGCCGATAAGCATTCCAGATATGGTTGCCGACAGGCATTTCAAATATAGGTGCTGATAGGCATTTCAGATGTAGTTTTCGATAGGCATTTCAAAAATTGGTGCCGATAGGCATTTCAGATATAGGTGCCGATAGGCATTTCAGATATAGTTGCTGATTGGCATTATAAAAATAAGTGCCGATAGGCATTTCAGATATAGAAGCCGATAGGTATTTCAAATATAGGTGTCGATAGGCATTTCAGATATGGTTGCCGATAGGCATTTTAAATATAGGTGCTGATAGGCATTTCAGATGTAGTTTCCGATAGGCATTTCAGATATAGGTGCCGATAGGCCATTCAGATATAGTTGCCGATTGGTATTTTAAAAATAGGTGTCGATAGGCATTTCAGATATAGAAGCCGATAGGCATTTCAAATATAGGTGCCGATAGGCATTCCAGATATGGTTGCCGATAGGCATTTCAAATATAGGTGCTGATAGGCATTCTAGATGTAGTTTCCGATAGGCATTTCAAAAATTGGTGCCGATAGGCATTTTAGATATATGTGCCTAAAAGCATTTCAGATATAGTTACCGATTGGCATTTTAAAAATAGGTGCCGATAGGCATTTCAGATATATAGAAGTCAATAGGTATTTCAAATATAGGTGTCGATAGGCATTTCAGATATGGTTGCCGATAGGCATTTCAAATACAGGTGCTGATAGGCATTTCAGATGTAGTTTCAGATAGGCATTTCAAAAATAGGTGCCGATAGGCAATTTAGATATAGGTGCCGATAGACTTTTCAGATATAGTTGCCGATTGGCATTTTAAAAATAGGTGCCGATAGGCATTTCAGATATAGAAGCCGATAGGCATTTCAAATATAGGTGCCGATAGGCATTCCAGATATGGTTGCCGATAGTCATTTCAAATATAGGTGCTGATAGGCATTCTAGATGTAGTTTCCGATAGGCATTTCAAAAATTGGTGCCGATAGGCATTTTAGATATATGTGCCTAAAAGCATTTCAGATATAGTTACCGATTGGCATTTTAAAAATAGGTGCCGATAGGCATTTCAGATATATAGAAGTCAATAGGTATTTCAAATATAGGTGTCGATAGGCATTTCAGATATGGTTGCCGATAGGCATTTCAAATACAGGTGCTGATAGGCATTTCAGATGTAGTTTCAGATAGGCATTTCAAAAATAGGTGCCGATAGGCAATTTAGATATAGGTGCCGATAGGCATTTCAGATATAGTTGCCGATTGGCATTTTAAAAACAGGTGCCGATAGGCATTTCAGATATAGAAGCCGATAGGTATTACAAATATAGGTGTCGATAAGCATTTCAGATATGGTTGCCGATAGGCATTTCAAATATAGGAGCAGATAGGCATTTCGGATGTAGTTTCCGAAAGGCATTTCAAACATAGGTGCCGATAAGCATTTCAGATATAGGTGCCGATAGGCATTTCAGATATAGTTGCCGATTGGCATTTTAAAAATAGGTGCCGATAGGCATTTCAGATAGAGAAGCCGATAGGCATTTCAAATACAGGTGCCGATAGGCATTCCAGGTATGTTTGCCGATAGGCATTTCAAATATAGGAGCAGATAGGCATTTCAGATGTAGTTTCCGAAAGGCATTTCAAAAATAGGTGCCGATAAGCATTTCAATTATAGGTGCCGATAGGCATTTTAGATATAGTTGCCAATTGGCATTTTAAAAATAGGTGCCGATAGGCATTTCAGATAGAGAAGCAGATAGGCATTTCAAATATAGGTGCCGATAGGCATTCCAGGTATCGTTGCCGATAGGCATTTCAAATATAGGTGCTGATAGGCATTTCAGATGTAGTTTCCGATAGGCATTTCAAAAATTGGTGCCGATAGGCATTTCATATATAAATTCCGAAAGGCATTTCAGATATAGGTGCCGATAGGCATTTCTGATGTGGTTGCCGATAGGCATTTCAAATATAGGTGCTGATAGGCATTTCAGATGTAGTTTCCGATAGGCATTTCAAAAATAGGTGCCGATAGGCATTTCAGATATAGGTGCCGATAGCCATTACAGATATAGTTGCCGATTGGCATTTTAAAAATAGGTTCCGATAGGCATTTCAGATATAAAAGCCGATAGGATTTTCAAATATAGGTGCCGATAGGCATTCCAGATATGGTTGCCGATAGGCATTTCAAATATAGGTGCTGATAGGCATTTCAGATGTAGTTGCCATTTGGCAATTTAAAAATAGGTGCAGATATACATTTCAGATATAGAAGCCGATAGGCATTTCAAATATAGGTGCCGATAGGCATTCCAGATATGGTTGCCGACAGGCATTTCAAATATAGGTGCTGATAGGCATTTCAGATGTAGTTTCCGAAAGGCATTTCAAAAATAGGTGCCGATAGGAATTTCAGATTTAGGTGCCGATAGGCATTACAGATATAGTTGCCGATTGGCATTTTAAAAATATGTGCCGATAGGCATTTCTGATATAGAAGCCGAAGGCATTTCAAATGTAGGTGCCGATAGGCATTCCAGATATGTTTGCCGATAGGCATTTCAAATATAGGTGCTGATAGGCATTTCAGATGTAGTTTCCGATAGGTATTTCAAAAATAGGTGCCGATAGGCATTTCAGATATAGGTGCCGATAGGCATTTCAGATATAGGTGCCGATAGGCATTTCAGATATAGTTGCCGATTGGCATTTTAAAAATAGGTGCCAATAGGCATTTTAGATGTAGTTTCCGATAGGCATTTCAAAAATAGGTGCCGATAGGCAGTTTAGATATAGTTGCCGATAGGCATTTAAAATATAGGTGCCGATAGGCATTTCAAATATAGGTGCTGATAGGCATTTCAGATGTAGTTTCCGATAGGCTTTTCAAAAATAGGTGCCGATAGGCATTTCGATATAGGTGCCGATAGGCATTTCAGATATAGTAGCCGATTGGCATTTTAAAAATAGGTGCCGATAGGCATTTTAGATGTAGTTTCCGATAGGCATTTCAAAAATAGGTGCCCATAGGCATTTCAGATATAGGTGCCGATAGGCATATCAGATATAGTAGCCGTTAGGCATTTAAAATATAGGTGCCGATAAGCATTTCTGATGTGGTTGCCGATAGTCATATCAAATATAGGTGCCGATAGGCATTTCAAATATAGGTGCCGATAGGCATTTCAAATATAGGTGCTGATAGGCATTTCAGATGTAGTTTCCGATAGGCATTTCAAAAATAGGTGCCGATAGGCATTTCAGATATAGGCGCCCATAGGCATTTCAGATATATATGCCGATTGGCATTTTAAAAATAGGTGCCGATAGGCATTTCAGATATAGAAGCTGATAGGCATTTCAAATATAGGTGCCGATAGGCATTCCAGATATGGTTGCCGATAGGCATTTCAAATATAGGTGCTGATAAGCATTTCAGATGTAGTTTCCTTTAGGCATTTCAAAAATTGGTGCCGATAGGCATTTCAGATATAGGTGCCGATAGGCATTTCAGATATAGTTGCCGATTGGCATTTTAAAAATAGGTGCCGATAGGCATTTCAGATATAGAAGCCGATAGGTATTTCAAATATAGGTGTCGATAGGCATTTCAGATATGGTTACCGATAGGCATTTCATATATTTGTGCTGATAGGCATTTCAGATGTAGTTTCCGATAGGCATTTCAAAAATAGATGCCGATAGGCATTTCAGATATAGGTGCCGATAGGCATTACAGATATAGTTGCCGATTGGCATTTTAAAAATAGGTGCCGATAGGCATTTCAGATATAGAAGCCGATAGGCATTTCAAATATAGGTGTTGATAGGCATTCCAAATATGGTTGCCGATAGGCATTTCAAATATAGGTGCTGATAGGCATTTCAGATGTAGTTTCCGAAAGGCATTTCAAAAATAGGTGCCGATAGGCATTTCAGATATAGGTGCCGATAGGCATTACAGATATAGTTGCCGGTTGGCATTTTAAAAATAGGTGCCGATAGGCATTTCAGATATAGAAGCCGATAGGCATTTCAAATATAGGTGCCGATAAGCATTCATGATATGGTTGCCGATAGGCATTTCAAATATAGGTGCTGATAGGCATTTCAGATGTAGTTTCCGATAGGCATTTCAAAAATTGGTGCCGATAGGCATTTCAGATATAGGTGCCGATAGGCATTTCAGATATAGTTGCTGATTGGCATTATAAAAATAAGTGCCGATAGGCATTTCAGATATAGAAGCCGATAGGTATTTCAAATATAGGTGTCGATAGGCATTTCAGATATGGTTGCCGATAGGCATTTCAAATATAGGTGCTGATAGGCATTTCAGATGTAGTTTCCGATAGGCATTTCAAAAATAGGTGCCGATAGGCATTTCAGATATAGGTGCCGATAGGCCATTCAGATATAGTTGCCGATTGGTATTTTAAAAATAGGTGTCGATAGGCATTTCAGATATAGAAGCCGATAGGCATTTCAAATATAGGTGCCGATAGGCATTCCAGATATGGTTGCCGATAGGCATTTCAAATATAGGTGCTGATAGGCATTCTAGATGTAGTTTCCGATAGGCATTTCAAAAATTGGTGCCGATAGGCATTTTAGATATATGTGCCTAAAAGCATTTCAGATATAGTTACCGATTGGCATTTTAAAAATAGGTGCCGATAGGCATTTCAGATATATAGAAGTCAATAGGTATTTCAAATATAGGTGTCGATAGGCATTTCAGATATGGTTGCCGATAGGCATTTCAAATACAGGTGCTGATAGGCATTTCAGATGTAGTTTCAGATAGGCATTTCAAAAATAGGTGCCGATAGGCAATTTAGATATAGGTGCCGATAGACTTTTCAGATATAGTTGCCGATTGGCATTTTAAAAATAGGTGCCGATAGGCATTTCAGATATAGAAGCCGATAGGCATTTCAAATATAGGTGCCGATAGGCATTCCAGATATGGTTGCCGATAGTCATTTCAAATATAGGTGCTGATAGGCATTCTAGATGTAGTTTCCGATAGGCATTTCAAAAATTGGTGCCGATAGGCATTTTAGATATATGTGCCTAAAAGCATTTCAGATATAGTTACCGATTGGCATTTTAAAAATAGGTGCCGATAGGCATTTCAGATATATAGAAGTCAATAGGTATTTCAAATATAGGTGTCGATAGGCATTTCAGATATGGTTGCCGATAGGCATTTCAAATACAGGTGCTGATAGGCATTTCAGATGTAGTTTCAGATAGGCATTTCAAAAATAGGTGCCGATAGGCAATTTAGATATAGGTGCCGATAGGCATTTCAGATATAGTTGCCGATTGGCATTTTAAAAACAGGTGCCGATAGGCATTTCAGATATAGAAGCCGATAGGTATTACAAATATAGGTGTCGATAAGCATTTCAGATATGTTTGCCGATAGGCATTTCAAATATAGGAGCAGATAGGCATTTCAGATGTAGTTTCCGAAAGGCATTTCAAACATAGGTGCCGATAAGCATTTCAGATATAGGTGCCGATAGGCATTTCAGATATAGTTGCCGATTGGCATTTTAAAAATAGGTGCCGATAGGCATTTCAGATAGAGAAGCCGATAGGCATTTCAAATACAGGTGCCGATAGGCATTCCAGGTATGTTTGCCGATAGGCATTTCAAATATAGGAGCAGATAGGCATTTCAGATGTAGTTTCCGAAAGGCATTTCAAAAATAGGTGCCGATAAGCATTTCAATTATAGGTGCCGATAGGCATTTTAGATATAGTTGCCAATTGGCATTTTAAAAATAGGTGCCGATAGGCATTTCAGATAGAGAAGCAGATAGGCATTTCAAATATAGGTGCCGATAGGCATTCCAGGTATCGTTGCCGATAGGCATTTCAAATATAGGTGCTGATAGGCATTTCAGATGTAGTTTCCGATAGGCATTTCAAAAATTGGTGCCGATAGGCATTTCATATATAAATTCCGAAAGGCATTTCAGATATAGGTGCCGATAGGCATTTCTGATGTGGTTGCCGATAGGCATTTCAAATATAGGTGCTGATAGGCATTTCAGATGTAGTTTCCGATAGGCATTTCAAAAATAGGTGCCGATAGGCATTTCAGATATAGGTGCCGATAGCCATTACAGATATAGTTGCCGATTGGCATTTTAAAAATAGGTTCCGATAGGCATTTCAGATATAAAAGCCGATAGGATTTTCAAATATAGGTGCCGATAGGCATTCCAGATATGGTTGCCGATAGGCATTTCAAATATAGGTGCTGATAGGCATTTCAGATGTAGTTGCCAATTGGCAATTTAAAAATAGGTGCAGATATACATTTCAGATATAGAAGCCGATAGGCATTTCAAATATAGGTGCCGATAGGCATTCCAGATATGGTTGCCGACAGGCATTTCAAATATAGGTGCTGATAGGCATTTCAGATGTAGTTTCCGAAAGGCATTTCAAAAATAGGTGCCGATAGGAATTTCAGATATAGGTGCCGATAGGCATTACAGATATAGTTGCCGATTGGCATTTTAAAAATATGTGCCGATAGGCATTTCTGATATAGAAGCCGAAGGCATTTCAAATGTAGGTGCCGATAGGCATTCCAGATATGTTTGCCGATAGGCATTTCAAATATAGGTGCTGATAGGCATTTCAGATGTAGTTTCCGATAGGTATTTCAAAAATAGGTGCCGATAGGCATTTCAGATATAGGTGCCGATAGGCATTTCAGATATAGTTGCCGATTGGCATTTTAAAAATAGGTGCCAATAGGCATTTTAGATGTAGTTTCCGATAGGCATTTCAAAAATAGGTGCCGAGAGGCAGTTTAGATATAGGTGCCGATATGCATATCAGATATAGTTGCCGATAGGCATTTAAAATATAGGTGCCGATAGGCATTTCAAATATAGGTGCTGATAGGCATTTCAGATGTAGTTTCCGATAGGCTTTTCAAAAATAGGTGCCGATAGGCATTTCGATATAGGTGCCGATAGGCATTTCAGATATAGTAGCCGATTGGCATTTTAAAAATATGTGCCGATAGGCATTTTAGATGTAGTTTCCGATAGGCATTTCAAAAATAGGTGCCCATAGGCATTTCAGATATAGGTGCCGATAGGCATATCAGATATAGTAGCCGTTAGGCATTTAAAATATAGGTGCCGATAGGCATTTCTTATGTGGTTGCCGATAGTCATATCAAATATAGGTGCCGATAGGCATTTCAAATATAGGTGCCGATAGGCATTTCAAATATAGGTGCTGATAGGCATTTCAGATGTAGTTTCCGATAGGCATTTCAAAAATAGGTGCCGATAGGCATTTCAGATATAGGCGCCCATAGGCATTTCAGATATATATGCCGATTGGCATTTTAAAAATAGGTGCCGATAGGCATTTCAGATATAGAAGCTGATAGGCATTTCAAATATAGGTGCCGATAGGCATTCCAGATATGGTTGCCGATAGGCATTTCAAATATAGGTGCTGATAGGCATTTTAGATGTAGTTTCCTTTAGGCATTTCAAAAATTGGTGCCGATAGGCATTTCAGATATAGGTGCCGATAGGCATTTCAGATATAGTTGCCGATTGGCATTTTAAAAATAGGTGCCGATAGGCATTTCAGATATAGAAGCCGATAGGTATTTCAAATATAGGTGTCGATAGGCATTTCAGATATGGTTACCGATAGGCATTTCATATATTTGTGCTGATAGGCATTTCAGATGTAGTTTCCGATAGGCATTTCAAAAATAGATGCCGATAGGCATTTCAGATATAGGTGCCGATAGGCATTACAGATATAGTTGCCGATTGGCATTTTAAAAATAGGTGCCGATAGGCATTTCAGATATAGAAGCCGATAGGCATTTCAAATATAGGTGTTGATAGGCATTCCAAATATGGTTGCCGATAGGCATTTCAAATATAGGTGCTGATAGGCATTTCAGATGTAGGTTCCGAAAGGCATTTCAAAAATAGGTGCCGATAGGCATTTCAGATATAGGTGCCGATAGGCATTACAGATATAGTTGCCGGTTGGCATTTTAAAAATAGGTGCCGATAGGCATTTCAGATATAGAAGCCGATAGGCATTTCAAATATAGGTGCCGATAAGCATTCCAGATATGTTTGCCGATAGGCATTTCAAATATAGGTGCTGATAGGCATTTCAGATGTAGTTTCCGATAGGCATTTCAAAAATTGGTGCCGATAGGCATTTCAGATATAGGTGCCGATAGGCATTTCAGATATAGTTGCTGATTGGCATTATAAAAATAAGTGCCGATAGGCATTTCAGATATAGAAGCCGATAGGTATTTCAAATATAGGTGTCGATAGGCATTTCAGATATGGTTGCCGATAGGCATTTCAAATATAGGTGCTGATAGGCATTTCAGATGTAGTTTCCGATAGGCATTTCAAAAATAGGTGCCGATAGGCATTTCAGATATAGGTGCCGATAGGCCATTCAGATATAGTTGCCGATTGGTATTTTAAAAATAGGTGTCGATAGGCATTTCAGATATAGAAGCCGATAGGCATTTCAAATATAGGTGCCGATAGGCATTCCAGATATGGTTGCCGATAGGCATTTCAAATATAGGTGCTGATAGGCATTCTAGATGTAGTTTCCGATAGGCATTTCAAAAATTGGTGCCGATAGGCATTTTAGATATATGTGCCTAAAAGCATTTCAGATATAGTTACCGATTGGCATTTTAAAAATAGGTGCCGATAGGCATTTCAGATATATAGAAGTCAATAGGTATTTCAAATATAAGTGTCGATAGGCATTTCAGATATGGTTGCCGATAGGCATTTCAAATACAGGTGCTGATAGGCATTTCAGATGTAGTTTCAGATAGGCATTTCAAAAATAGGTGCCGATAGGCAATTTAGATATAGGTGCCTATAGACTTTTCAGATATAGTTGCCGATTGGCATTTTAAAAATAGGTGCCGATAGGCATTTCAGATATAGAAGCCGATAGGTATTTCAAATATAGGTGCCGATAGGCATTCCAGATATGGTTGCCGATAGGCATTTCAAATATAGGTGCTGATAGGCATTCTAGATGTAGTTTCCGATAGGCATTTCAAAAATTGGTGCCGATAGGCATTTTAGATATATGTGCCTAAAAGCATTTCAGATATAGTTACCGATTGGCATTTTAAAAATAGGTGCCGATAGGCATTTCAGATATATAGAAGTCAATAGGTATTTCAAATATAGGTGTCGATAGGCATTTCAGATATGGTTGCCGATAGGCATTTCAAATATAGGTGCTGATAGGCATTTCAGATGTAGTTTCCGATAGGCATTTCAAAAATAGGTGCCGATAGGCATTTCAGATATAGGTGCCGATAGGCATTACAGATATAGTTGCCGATTGGCATTTTAAAAATAGGTGCCGATAGGCATTTCAGATATAGAAGCCGATAGGCATTTCAAATATAGGTGCCGATAGGCATTCCAGATATGGTTGCCGATAGGCATTTCAAATATAGGTGCTGATAGGCATTTCAGATGTAGTTTCCGATAGGCATTTCAAAAATAGGTGCCGATAGGCATTTCAGATATAGGTGCCGATAGGCCTTTCAGATATAGTTGCCGATTGGCATTTTAAAAATAGGTGCCGATAGGCATTTCAGATATAGAAGCCGATAGGCATTTCAAATATAGGTGTTGATAGGCATTCCAGATATGGTTGCCGATAGGCATTTCAAATATAGGTGCTGATAGGCATTTCAGATGTAGTTTCCGAAAGGCATTTCAAAAATAGGTGCCGATAGGCATTTCAGATATAGGTGCCGATAGGCATTTCAGATATGGTTGCCGATAGGAATTTCTAATATAGGTGCTGATAGGCATTTCAGATGTAGTTTCCGATAGGCATTTCAAAAATAGGTGCCGATAGGCATTTCAGATATAGGTGCTGATAGGCATTTTAGATTTAGTTGCCGATTGGCATTTTAAAAATAGGTGTCGATGGGCATTTTAGATGTAGTTTCCGATAGGCATTTCAAAAATAGGTGCCGATAGGCATTTTAGATATATGTGCCGATATGAATATCAGATATAGTTGCCGATAGGCATTTCAAATATAGGTGTCGATAGGCATTTCAGATATAGTTGCCGATTAGCATTTTAAAAATAGGTGCCGAAAGACATTACAGATATAGAAGCCGATAGGTAGTTCAAATATAGGTGTCGATAGGCATTTCAGATATGGTTGCCGATAGGCATTTCAAATATAGGTGCTGATAGGCATTTCAGATGTATTTTCCGATAGGCTTTTCAAAAATAGGTGCCGATAGGCATTTCAGATATAGGTGCCGATAGGCATTTCAGATATAGTTGCCGATTGGCATTTTAAAAATAAGTGCCGATAGGCATTTTAGATGTAGTTTCCGATAGGCATTTCAAAAATAGGTGCCGATAGGCATTTCAGATATAGGTGCCGATAGGCATATCAGATATAGTTGCCGATAGGCATTTAAAATATATGTGCCGATAGGCATTTTTGATGTGGTTGCCGATAGGCAATTCAAATATAGGTGCTGATAGGCATTTCCGATGTAGTTTTCGATAGGCATTTCAAAAATAGGTGCCGATGAGCATTTCAGATATAGGTGCCGATGGGCACTTCAGATATAGTTGCCGATTGGCATTTTAAAAATAGGTGCCGATAGGCATTTCAGATATAGAAGCCGATAGGCATTTCAGATATAGAAGCCGATAGGCATTTCAAATATAGGTGCCGATAGGCATTTCAAATATAGGTGCCGATAGGCATTTCAAATATAGGTGCTGATAGGCATTTCAGATGTAGTTTCCGATAGGCATTTCAAAAATAGGTGCCGATAGGCATTTCAGATATAGTTGCCGATAGGCATTACAGATATAGTTGCCGATTGGCATTATAAAAATAGGTGCCGATAGGCATTTCAGATATAGAAGCCGATAGGCATTTCAAATATAGGTGCCGATACGCATTCCAGATATGGTTGCCGATAGGCATTTCAAATATAGGTGCTGATAGGCATTTCAGATGTAGTTTCCGATAGGCATTTCAAAAATGGGTGCTGATAGGCATTTCAGATGTAGTTTCCCTTAGGCATTTCAAAAATTGGTGCTGATAGGCATTTCAGATATAGGTGCCGATAGGCATTTCAGATACAGTTGCCGATTGGCATTTTAAAAATAGGTGCCGATAGGCATTTCAGATATAGAAGCCGATAGGTATTTCAAATATAGGTGTCGATAGGCATTTCAGATATGGTTGCCGATAGGCATTTCAAATATTTGTGCTGATAGGCATTTTAGATGTAGTTTCCGATAGGCATTTCAGATGTAGTTTCCGATAGGCATTTCAAAAATAGGTGCCGATAGGCATTTCATATATAGTTGCCGATAGGCATTACAGATATAGTTGCCGATTGGCATTATAAAAATAGGTGCCGATAGGCATTTCAGATATAGAAGCCGATAGGCATTTCAAATATAGGTGCCGATACGCATTCCAGATATGGTTGCCGATAGGCATTTCAAATATAGGTGCTGATAGGCATTTCAGATGTAGTTTCCGATAGGCATTTCAAAAATAGGTGCCGATAGGCATTTCAGATATAGGTGCCGATAGGCATTTCAGATATAGTTGCCGATTGGCATTTTAAAAATAGGTGCCGATAGGCATTTCCGATATAGAAGCCGATAGGCACTCCAAATATAGGTGCCGATAGGCATTCCAGGTACGGTTGTCGATAGGCATTTCAAATATAGGTGCTAATAGGCATTTCAGATGTAGTTTCCGTTAGGCATTTCAAAAATAGGTGCCGATAGGCATTTCAAATATAGGTGCCGATAGGCATCTCAGATATAGTTGCCGATTAACATTTTAAAAATAGATGCCGATAGGCATTTCAGATATAGAAGCCGATAGACATTTCAAATATAGGTGACGATAAGCATTCCAGATATGATTGCCGATAGTCATTTCAAATATAGGTGCTGATAGGCATTTCAGATGTAGTTTCCGATAGGCATTTCAAAAATTGGTGCCGATAGGCATTTCAGATATAGGTGCCGATAGGCATTTCAGATATAGTTGCCGATTGGCATTTTAAAAATAGGTGCCGATAGGCATTTCAGATATCGAAGGCGATAGGTATTTCAAATATAGGTGTAGATAGGTATTTCAGATATTGTTGCCGATAGGCATTTCAAATATAGGTGCTGATAGGCATTTCAGATGTAGATTCCGATAGGCATTTCAAATATAGGTGCTGATAGGCATTTCAGATGTAGTTTTCGATAGGCATTTCAAAAATAGGTGCCGATAGGCATTTCAGATATAGGCGCCGATAGGCATTTCAGATATATATGCCGATTGGCATTTTAAAAATAGGTGCCGATAGGCATTTCAGATATAGAAGCTGATAGGCATTTCAAATATAGGTGCCGATAGGCATTCCAGATATGGTTGCCGATAGGCATTTCAAATATAGGTGCTGATAGGCATTTCAGATGTAGTTTCCTTTAGGCATTTCAAAAATTGGTGCTGATAGGCATTTCAGATATAGGTGCCGATAGGCATTTCAGATACAGTTGCCGATTGGCATTTTAAAAATAGGTGCCGATAGGCATTTCAGATATAGAAGCCGATAGGTATTTCAAATATAGGTGTCGATAGGCATTTCAGATATGGTTGCCGATAGGCATTTCAAATATTTGTGCTGATAGGCATTTCAGATGTAGTTTCCGATAGGCATTTCCAAAATAGGTGCCGATAGGCATTTCAGATATAGGTGCCGATAGGCATTACAGATATAGTTGCCGATTGGCATTTTAAAAATAGGTGCCGATAGGCATTTCAGATATAGAAGCCGATAGGCACTTCAAATATAGGTGCCGATAGGCATTCCAGGAACGGCTGTCGATAGGCATTTCAAATATAGGTGCTAATAGGCATTTCAGATGTAGCTTCCGTTAGGCATTTCAAAAATAGGTGCCGATAGGCATTTCAAATATAGGTGCCGATAGGCATCTCAGATATAGTTGCCGATTGGCATTTTAAAAATAGATGCCGATAGGCATTTCAGATATAGAAGCCGATAGACATTTCAAATATAGGTGGCGATAAGCATTCCAGATATGATTGCCGATAGTCATTTCAAATATAGGTGCTGATAGGCATTTCAGATGTAGTTTCCGATAGGCATTTCAAAAATTGGTGCCGATAGGCATTTCAGATATAGGTGCCGATAGGCATTTCAGATATAGTTGCCGATTGGCATTTTGAAAATAGGTGCCGATAGGCATTTCAGATATCGAAGCCGATAGGTATTTCAAATATAGGTGTAGATAGGCATTTCAGATATGGTTGCCGATAGGCATTTCAAATATAGGTGCTGATAGGCATTTCAGATGTAGTTTCCGATAGGCATTTCAAAAATTGGTGCCGATAGGCATTTCAGATATAGGTGCCGATAGGCATTTCAGATATAGTTGCCGATTGGCATTTTAAAAATAGGTGCCGATAGGCATTTCAGATATAGAAGCCGATAGGCATTTAAAATATAGGTGCCGATAGGCATTCCTGATATGGTTGCCGATAGGCAATTCAATTATAGGTGCTGATAGGCATTCCAGATGTAGTTTCCGATAAGCATTCCAAAAATTGGTGCCGATAGGCATTTCAGATATAGGTGCCGATAGGCATTTCAGATATAGTTACCGATTGGCATTTTAAAAATAGGTGCCAATAGGCATTTAAGATATAGAAGCCGATAGGTATTTCAAATATAGGTGTCGATAGGCATTTCAGATATGGTTGCCGATAGGCATTTCAAATATTAGTGCCGATAGGCATTTCAGATATAGGTGCCGATAGGCATTTCAGATATAATTGCCGATTGGCATTTAAAAATAGGTGCCGATAGGCATTTCAGATATAGATGCCGATAGGCATTTCAAATATAGGTGCCGATAGGCATTTCAGATATAGGTGCCGATAGGCATTTCAGATATAGTTGCCGATTGGCATTTTAAAAATAGGTGCCGATAGGCATTTTAGATGTAGTTTCCGATAGGCATTTCAAAAATAGGTGCCGATAGGCAGTTTAGATATAGGTGCCGATATGCATATCAGATATAGTTGCCGATAGGCATTTAAAATATAGGTGCCGATAGGCATTTCAAATATAGGTGTCGATAGGCATTTCAGATATAGTTGCTGATTGGCATTTTAAAAATAGGTGCCGATAGGCATTTTAGATGTAGTTTCCGATAGGCATTTCAAAAATAGGTGCCCATAGGCATTTCAGATATAGGTGCCGATAGGCATTTCAGATATAGTTGCCGATTGGCATTTTAAAAATAGGTGCCGATAGGCATTTTAGATGTAGTTTCCGATAGGCATTTCAAAAATAGGTGCCCATAGGCATTTCAGATATAGGTGCCGATAGGCATATCAGATATAGTTGCCAATAGGCATTTAAAATATAGGTGCCGATAGGCATTTCTGATGTGGTTGCCGATAGTCATTTCAAATATAGGTGCCGATAGGAATTGCAAATATAGGTGCCGATAGGCATTTCAAATATAGGTGCTGATAGGCATTTCAGATGTAGTTTCCGATAGGCATTTCAAAAATAGGTGCCTATAGGCATTTCAGATATAGGCGCCGATAGGCATTTCAGATATATATGCCGATTGGCATTTTAAAAATAGGTGCCAATAGGCATTTCAGATATAGAAGCTGATAGGCATTTCAAATATAGGTGCCGATAGGCATTCCAGATATGGTTGCCGATAGGCATTTCAAATATAGGTGCTGATAGGCATTTCAGATGTAGTTTCCTTTAGGCATTTCAAAAATTGGTGCCGATAGGCATTTCAGATATAGGTGCCGATAGGCATTTCAGATATGGTTGCCGATAGGAATTCCAAATATAGGTGCTGATAGGCATTTCAGATGTAGTTTCCGATAGGCATTTCAAAAATAGGTGCCGATAGGCATTTCAGATATAGGTGCTGATAGGCATTTTAGATATAGTTGCCGATTGGCATTTTAAAAATAGGTGTCGATGGGCATTTTAGATGTAGTTTCCGATAGGCATTTCAAAAATAGGTGCCGATAGGCATTTTAGATATAGGTGCCGATATGAATATCAGATATAGTTGCCGATAGGCATTTCAAATATAGGTGTCGATAGGCATTTCAGATATAGTTGCCGATTGGCATTTTAAAAATAGGTGCCGAAAGACATTACAGATATAGAAGCCGATAGGTAGTTCAAATATAGGTGTCGATAGGCATTTCAGATATGGTTGCCGATAGGCATTTCAAATATAGGTGCTGATAGGCATTTCAGATGTAGTTTCCGATAGGCTTTTCAAAAATAGGTGCCGATAGGCATTTCAGATATAGGTGCCGATAGGCATTTCAGATATAGTTGCCGATTGGCATTTTAAAAATAAGTGCCGATAGGCATTTTAGATGTAGTTTCCGATAGGCATTTCAAAAATAGGTGCCGATAGGCATTTCAGATATAGGTGCCGATAGGCATATCAGATATAGTTGCCGATAGGCATTTAAAATATATGTGCCGATAGGCATTTTTGATGTGGTTGCCGATAGGCATTTCAAATATAGGTGCTGATAGGCATTTCAGATGTAGTTTTCGATAGGCATTTCAAAAATAGGTGCCGATGAGCATTTCAGATATAGGTGCCGATGGGCACTTCAGATATAGTTGCCGATCGGCATTTTAAAAATAGGTGCCGATAGGCATTTCAGATATAGAAGCCGATAGGCATTTCAGATATAGAAGCCGATAGGCATTTCAAATATAGGTGCCGATAGGCATTTCAAATATAGGTGCCGATAGGCATTTCAAATATAGGTGCTGATAGGCATTTCAGATGTAGTTTCCGATAGGCATTTCAAAAATAGGTGCCGATAGGCATTTCAGATATAGGCGCCGATAGGCATTTCAGATATATATGCCGATTGGCATTTTAAATATAGGTGCCGATAGGCATTTCAAATATAGAAGCTGATAGGCATTTCAAATATAGGTGCCGATAGGCATTCCAGATATGGTTGCCGATAGGCATTTCAAATATAGGTGCTGATAGGCATTTCAGATGTAGTTTCCTTTAGGCATTTCAAAAATTGGTGCTGATAAGAATTTCAGATATAGGTGCCGATAGGCATTTCAGATACAGTTGCCGATTGGCATTTTAAAAATAGGTGCCGATAGGCATTTCAGATATAGAAGCCGATAGGTAATTCAAATATAGGTGTCGATAGGCATTTCAGATATGGTTGCCGATAGGCATTTCAAATATTTGTGCTGATAGGCATTTCAGATGTAGTTTCCGATAGGCATTTCAGATGTAGTTTCCGATAGGCATTTCAAAAATAGGTGCCGATAGGCATTTCAGATATAGTTGCCGATAGGCATTACAGATATAGTTGCCGATTGGCATTATAAAAATAGGTGCCGATAGGCATTTAAGATATAGAAGCCGATAGGCATTTCAAATATAGGTGCCGATACGCATTCCAGATATGGTTGCCGATAGGCATTTCAAATATAGGTGCTGATAGGCATTTCAGATGTAGTTTCCGATAGGCATTTCAAAAATAGGTGCCGATAGGCATTTCAGATATAGGTGCCGATAGGCATTTCAGATATAGTTGCCGATTGGCATTTTAAAAATAGGTGCCGATAGGCATTTCCGATATAGAAGCCGATAGGCACTCCAAATATAGGTGCCGATAGGCATTCCAGGTACGGTTGTCGATAGGCATTTCAAATATAGGTGCTAATAGGCATTTCAGATGTAGTTTCCGTTAGGCATTTCAAAAAAGGTGCCGATAGGCATTTCAAATATAGGTGCCGATAGGCATCTCAGATATAGTTGCCGATTAACATTTTAAAAATAGATGCCGATAGGCATTTCAGATATAGAAGCCGATAGACATTTAAAATATAGGTGGCGATAAGCATTCCAGATATGATTGCCGATAGTCATTTCAAATATAGGTGCTGATAGGCATTTCAGATGTAGTTTCCGATAGGCATTTCAAAAATTGGTGCCGATAGGCATTTCAGATGTAGGTGCCGATAGGCATTTCAGATATAGTTGCCGATTGGCATTTTAAAAATAGGTGCCGATAGGCATTTCAGATATAGAAGCCAATAGGCATTTAAAATATAGGTGCCGATAGGCATTCCTGATATGGTTGCCGATAGGCAATTCAAATATAGGTGCTGATAGGCATTCCAGATGTAGTTTCCGATAAGCATTTCAAAAATTGGTGCCGATAGGCATTTCAGATATAGGTGCCGATAGGCATTTCAGATATAGTTACCGATTGGCATTTTAAAAATAGGTGCCAATAGGCATTTAAGATATAGAAGCCGATAGGTATTTCAAATATAGGTGTCGATAGGCATTTCAGATATGGTTGCCGATAGGCATTTCAAATATTAGTGCCGATAGGCATTTCAGATATAGGTGCCGATAGGCATTTCAGATATAATTGCCGATTGGCATTTAAAAATAGGTGCCGATAGGCATTTCAGATATAGATGCCGATAGGCATTTCAAATATAGGTGCCGATAGGCATTTCAGATATAGGTGCCGATAGGCATTTCAGATATAGTTGCCGATTGGCATTTTAAAAATAGGTGCCGATAGGCATTTTAGATGTAGTTTCCGATAGGCATTTCAAAAATAGGTGCCGATAGGCAGTTTAGATATAGGTGCCGATATGCATATCAGATATAGTTGCCGATAGGCATTTAAAATATAGGTGCCGATAGGCATTTCAAATATAGGTGTCGATAGGCATTTCAGATATAGTTGCCGATTGGCATTTTAAAAATAGGTGCCGATAGGCATTTTAGATGTAGTTTCCGATAGGCATTTCAAAAATAGGTGCCCATAGGCATTTCAGATATAGGTGCCGATAGGCATTTCAGATATAGTTGCCGATTGGCATTTTAAAAATAGGTGCCGATAGGCATTTTAGATGTAGTTTCCGATAGGCATTTCAAAAATAGGTGCCCATAGGCATTTCAGATATAGGTGCCGATAGGCATATCAGATATAGTTGCCAATAGGCATTTAAAATATAGGTGCCGATAGGCATTTCTGATGTGGTTGCCTATAGTCATTTCAAATATAGGTGCCGATAGGCATTGCAAATATAGGTGCCGATAGGCATTTCAAATATAGGTGCTGATAGGCATTTCAGATGTAGTTTCCGATAGGCATTTCAAAAATAGGTGCTTATAGGCATTTCAGATATAGGCGCCGATAGGCATTTCAGATATATATGCCGATTGGCATTTTAAAAATAGGTGCCAATAGGCATTTCAGATATAGAAGCTGATAGGCATTTCAAATATAGGTGCCGATAGGCATTCCAGATATGGTTGCCGATAGGCATTTCAAATATAGGTGCTGATAGGCATTTCAGATGTAGTATGCTTTAGGCATTTCAAAAATTGGTGCCGATAGGCATTTCAGATATAGGTGCCGATAGGCATTTCAGATATAGTTGCCGATTGGCATTTTAAAAATAGGTGCCGATAGGCATTTCAGATATAGAAGCCGATAGGTATTTCAAATATAGGTGTCGATAGGCATTTCAGATATGGTTGCCGATAGGCATTTCAAATATTTGTGCTGATAGGCATTTCAGATGTAGTTTCCGATAGGCATTTCAAAAATAGGTGCCGATAGGCATTTCAGATATAGGTGCCGATAGGCATTACAGATATAGTTGCCGATTGGCATTTTTAAAATAGGTGCTGATAGGCATTTCAGATATAGAAGCCGATAGGCATTTCAAATATAGGTGCCGATAGGCATTCCAGATATGGTTGCCGATAGGCATTTCAAATATAGGTGCTAATAGGCATTTCAGATGTAGTTTCCGTTAGGCATTTCAAAAATAGGTGCCGATAGGCATTTCAAATATAGGTGCCGATAGGCATTTCAGATATAGTTGCCGATTGGCATTTTAAAAATAGGTGCCGATAGGCATTTCAGATATAGAAGCCGATAGACATTTCAAATATAGGTGCCGATAAGCATACCAGATATGTTTGCCGATAGTCATTTCAAATATAGGTGCTGATAGGCATTTCAGATGTAGTTTCCGATAGGTATTTAAAAATTGGTGCCGATAGGCATGTCAGATATAGTTGCCGATTGGCATTTTAAAAATAGGTGCTAATAGGCATTTTAGATATAGAAGCCGATAGGTATTTCAAATATAGGTGTAGATAGGCATTTCAGATATGTTTGCCGATAAGCATTTCAAATATAGGTGCTGATAGGCATTTCAGATGTAGTTTCCGATAGGCATTTCAAAAATAGGTGCCGATAGGCATTTCAGACATAGGTGCCGATAGGCATTTCAGATATGGTTGCCGATAGGCATTTCAAATATAAGTGCTGATAGGCATTTCAGATGTAGTTTCCGATAGGCATTTCAAAAATAGGTCCCGATAGGTATTTCAGATATAGGTGCCGATAGGCATTCCAGATATAGTTGCCAATTGGCATTTTAAAAATAGGTGTCGATAGGCATTTCAGATATAGAAACCGAAAGGCATTTCAAATATATGTGCCGATAGGCATTCCAGATATGGTTGCCGATAGGCATTTCAAATATAGGTGCTGATAGGCATTTCAGATGTAGTTTCCGATAGGCAGTTCAAAAATAGGTGCCGATAGGCATTTCAAATATAGGTGCTGATAGGCATTTCAGATGTAGTTTCCGATAGGCATTTCAAAAATAGGTGCCGATAGGCATTTCAGATATAGGTGCCGATAGGCATTACAGATATAGTTGCCGATTGGCATTTTAAAAATAGGTGCCGATAGGCATTTCAGATATAGAAGCCGATAGGCATTTCAAATATAGGTGCCGATAGGCATTCCAGATATGGTTGCCGATAGGCATTTCAGATGTAGTTTCCGATAGGCATTTCAAAAATAGGTGCCGATAGGCATTTCAGATATAGGTGCCGATAGGCCTTTCAGATATAGTTGCCGATTGGCATTTTAAAAATAGGTGCCGATAGGCATTTCATATATAGAAGCCGATAGGCATTTCAAATATAGGTGTTGATAGGCATTCCAAATATGGTTGCCGATAGGCATTTCAAATATAGGTGCTGATAGGCATTTCAGATGTAGTTTCCGAAAGGCATTTCAAAAATAGGTGCCGATAGGCATTTCAGATATAGGTGCCGATAGGCATTTCAGATATGGTTGCCGATAGGAATTTCAAATATAGGTGCTGATAGGCATTTCAGATGTAGTTTCCGATAGGCATTTCAAAAATAGGTGCCGATAGGCATTTCAGATATAGGTGCTGATAGGCATTTTAGATATAGTTGCCGATTGGCATTTTAAAAATAGGTGTCGATGGGCATTTTAGATGTAGTTTCCGATAGGCATTTCAAAAATAGGTGCCGATAGGCATTTTAGATATAGGTGCCGATATGAATATCAGATATAGTTGCCGATAGGCATTTCAAATATAGGTGTCGATAGGCATTTCAGATATAGTTGCCGATTGGCATTTTAAAAATAGGTGCCGAAAGACATTACAGATATAGAAGCCGATAGGTAGTTCAAATATAGGTGTCGATAGGCATTTCAGATATGGTTGCCGATAGGCATTTCAAATATAGGTGCTGATAGGCATTTCAGATGTAGTTTCCGATAGGCTTTTCAAAAATAGGTGCCGATAGGCATTTCAGATATAGGTGCCGATAGGCATTTCAGATATAGTTGCCGATTGGCATTTTAAAAATAAGTGCCGATAGGCATTTTAGATGTAGTTTCCGATAGGCATTTCAAAAATAGGTGCCGATAGGCATTTCAGATATAGGTGCCGATAGGCATATCAGATATAGTTGCCGATAGGCATTTAAAATATATGTGCCGATAGGCATTTTTGATGTGGTTGCCGATAGGCATTTCAAATATAGGTGCTGATAGGCAATTCAGATGTAGTTTTCGATAGGCATTTCAAAAATAGGTGCCGATGAGCATTTCAGATATAGGTGCCGATGGGCACTTCAGATATAGTTGCCGATTGGCATTTTAAAAATAGGTGCCGATAGGCATTTCAGATATAGAAGCCGATAGGCATTTCAGATATAGAAGCCGATAGGCATTTCAAATATAGGTGCCGATAGGCATTTCAAATATAGGTGCCGATAGGCATTTCAAATATAGGTGCTGATAGGCATTTCAGATGTAGTTTCCGATAGGCATTTCAAAAATAGGTACCGATAGGCATTTCAGATATAGGCGCCGATAGGCATTTCAGATATATATGCCGATTGGCATTTTAAAAATAGGTGCCGATAGGCATTTCAGATATAGAAGCTGATAGGCATTTCAAATATAGGTGCCGATAGGCATTCCAGATATGGTTGCCGATAGGCATTTCAAATATAGGTGCTGATAGGCATTTCAGATGTAGTTTCCTTTAGGCATTTCAAAAATTGGTGCTGATAGGCATTTCAGATATAGGTGCCGATAGGCATTTCAGATACAGTTGCCGATTGGCATTTTAAAAATAGGTGCCGATAGGCATTTCAGATATAGAAGCCGATAGGTATTTCAAATATAGGTGTCGATAGGCATTTCAGATATGGTTGCCGATAGGCATTTCAAATATTTGTGCTGATAGGCATTTCAGATGTAGTTTCCGATAGGCATTTCAGATGTAGTTTCCGATAGGCATTTCAAAAATAGGTGCCGATAGGCATTTCAGATATAGTTGCCGATAGGCATTACAGATATAGTTGCCGATTGGCATTATAAAAATAGGTGCCGATAGGCATTTCAGATATAGAAGCCGATAGGCATTTCAAATATAGGTGCCGATACGCATTCCAGATATGTTTGCCGATAGGCATTTCAAATATAGGTGCTGATAGGCATTTCAGATGTAGTTTCCGATAGGCATTTCAAAAATAGGTGCCGATAGGCATTTCAGATATAGGTGCCGATAGGCATTTCAGATATAGTTGCCGATTGGCATTTTAAAAATAGGTGCCGATAGGCATTTCCGATATAGAAGCCGATAGGCACTCCAAATATAGGTGCCGATAGGCATTCCAGGTACGGTTGTCGATAGGCATTTCAAATATAGGTGCTAATAGGCATTTCAGATGTAGTTTCCGTTAGGCATTTCAAAAATAGGTGCCGATAGGCATTTCAAATATAGGTGCCGATAGGCATCTCAGATATAGTTGCCGATTAACATTTTAAAAATAGATGCCGATAGGCATTTCAGATATAGAAGCCGATAGACATTTCAAATATAGGTGGCGATAAGCATTCCAGATATGATTGCCGATAGTCATTTCAAATATAGGTGCTGATAGGCATTTCAGATGTAGTTTCCGATAGGCATTTCAAAAATTGGTGCCGATAGGCATTTCAGATATAGGTGCCGATAGGCATTTCAGATATAGTTGCCGATTGGCATTTTAAAAATAGGTGCCGATAGGCATTTCAGATATCGAAGGCGATAGGTATTTCAAATATCGGTGTAGATAGGCATTTCAGATATTGTTGCCGATAGGCATTTCAAATATAGGTGCTGATAGGCATTTCAGATGTAGATTCCGATAGGCATTTCAAATATAGGTGCTGATAGGCATTTCAGATGTAGTTTCCGATAGGCATTTCAAAAATAGGTGCCGATAGGCATTTCAGATATAGGCGCCGATAGGCATTTCAGATATATATGCCGATTGGCATTTTAAAAATAGGTGCCGATAGGCATTTCAGATATAGAAGCTGATAGGCCTTTCAAATATAGGTGCCGATAGGCATTCCAGATATGGTTGCCGATAGGCATTTCAAATATAGGTGCTGATAGGCATTTCAGATGTAGTTTCCTTTAGGCATTTCAAAAATTGGTGCTGATAGGCATTTCAGATATAGGTGCCGATAGGCATTTCAGATACAGTTGCCGATTGGCATTTTAAAAATAGGTGCCGATAGGCATTTCAGATATAGAAGCCGATAGGTATTTCAAATATAGGTGTCGATAGGCATTTCAGATATGGTTGCCGATAGGCATTTCAAATATTTGTGCTGATAGGCATTTCAGATGTAGTTTCCGATAGGCATTTCAGATGTAGTTTCCGATAGGCATTTCAAAATAGGTGCCGATAGGCATTTCAGATATAGGTGCCGATAGGCATTACAGATATAGTTGCCGATTGGCATTTTAAAAATAGGTGCCGATAGGCATTTCAGATATAGAAGCCGATAGGCACTTCAAATATAGGTGCCGATAGGCATTCCAGGTACGGTTGTCGATAGGCATTTCAAATATAGGTGCTAATAGGCATTTCAGATGTAGCTTCCGTTAGGCATTTCAAAAATAGGTGCCGATAGGCATTTCAAATATAGGTGCCGATAGGCATCTCAGATATAGTTGCCGATTGGCATTTTAAAAATAGATGCCGATAGGCATTTCAGATATAGAAGCCGATAGACATTTCAAATATAGGTGGCGATAAGCATTCCAGATATGATTGCCGATAGTCATTTCAAATATAGGTGCTGATAGGCATTTCAGATGTAGTTTCCGATAGGCATTTCAAAAATTGGTGCCGATAGGCATTTCAGATATAGGTGCCGATAGGCATTTCAGATATAGTTGCCGATTGGCATTTTGAAAATAGGTGCCGATAGGCATTTCAGATATCGAAGCCGATAGGTATTTCAAATATAGGTGTAGATAGGCATTTCAGATATGGTTGCCGATAGGCATTTTAAATATAGGTGCTGATAGGCATTTCAGATGTAGTTTCCGATAGGCATTTCAAAAATAGGTGCCGATAGGCATTTCAGATATAGGTGCCGATAGGCATTTCAGATATAGTTGCCGATTGGCATTTTAAAAATAGGTATCGATAGGCATTTCAGATATAGAAGCCGATAGGCATTTAAAATATAGGTGCCGATAGGCATTCCTGATATGGTTGCCGATAGGCAATTCAAATATAGGTGCTGATAGGCATTCCAGATGTAGTTTCCGATAAGCATTTCAAAAATTGGTGCCGATAGGCATTTCAGATATAGGTGCCGATAGGCATTTCAGATTAGTTACCGATTGGCATTTTAAAAATAGGTGCCAATAGGCATTTAAGATATAGAAGCCGATAGGTATTTCAAATATAGGTGTCGATAGGCATTTCAGATATGGTTGCCGATAGGCATTTCAAATATTAGTGCCGATAGGCATTTCAGATATAGGTGCCGATAGGCATTTCAGATATAATTGCCGATTGGCATTTAAAAATAGGTGCCGATAGGCATTTCAGATATAGATGCCGATAGGCATTTCAAATATAGGTGCCGATAGGCATTTCAGATATAGGTGCCGATAGGCATTTCAGATATAGTTGCCGATTGGCATTTTAAAAATAGGTGCCGATAGGCATTTTAGATGTAGTTTCCGATAGGCATTTCAAAAATAGGTGCCGATAGGCAGTTTAGATATAGGTGCCGATATGCATATCAGATATAGTTGCCGATAGGCATTTAAAATATAGGTGCCGATAGGCATTTCAAATATAGGTGTCGATAGGCATTTCAGATATAGTTGCTGATTGGCATTTTAAAAATAGGTGCCGATAGGCATTTTAGATGTAGTTTCCGATAGGCATTTCAAAAATAGGTGCCCATAGGCATTTCAGATATAGGTGCCGATAGGCATTTCAGATATAGTTGCCGATTGGCATTTTAAAAATAGGTGCCGATAGGCATTTTAGATGTAGTTTCCGATAGGCATTTCAAAAATAGGTGCCCATAGGCATTTCAGATATAGGTGCCGATAGGCATATCAGATATAGTTGCCAATAGGCATTTAAAATATAGGTGCCGATAGGCATTTCTGATGTGGTTGCCGATAGTCATTTCAAATATAGGTGCCGATAGGCATTGCAAATATAGGTGCCGATAGGCATTTCAAATATAGGTGCTGATAGGCATTTCAGATGTAGTTTCCGATAGGCATTTCAAAAATAGGTGCCGATAGGCATTTCAGATATAGGCGCCGATAGGCATTTCAGATATATATGCCGATTGGCATTTTAAAAATAGGTGCCAATAGGCATTTCAGATATAGAAGCTGATAGGCATTTCAAATATAGGTGCCGATAGGCATTCCAGATATGGTTGCCGATAGGCATTTCAAATATAGGTGCTGATAGGCATTTCAGATGTAGTTTCCTTTAGGCATTTCAAAAATTGGTGCCGATAGGCATTTCAGATATAGGTGCCGATAGGCATTTCAGATATAGTTGCCGATTGGCATTTTAAAACTAGGTGCCGATAGGCATTTCAGATATAGAAGCCGATAGGTATTTCAAATATAGGTGTCGATAGGCATTTCAGATATGGCTGCCGATAGGCATTTCAAATATTTGTGCTGATAGGCATTTCAGATGTAGTTTCCGATAGGCATTTCAAAAATAGGTGCCGATAGGCATTTCAGATATAGGTGCCGATAGGCATTACAGATATAGTTGCCGATTGGCATTTTAAAAATAGGTGCCGATAGGCATTTCAGATATAGAAGCCGATAGGCATTTCAAATATAGGTGCCGATAGGCATTCCAGATATGGTTGCCGATAGGCATTTCAAATATAGATGCTAATAGGCATTTCAGATGTAGTTTCCGTTAGGCATTTCAAAAATAGGTGCCGATAGGCATTTCAAATATAGGTGCCGATAGGCATTTCAGATATAGTTGCCGATTAGCATTTTAAAAATAGGTGCCGATAGGCATTTCAGATATAGAAGCCGATAGACATTTCAAATATAGGTGCCGATAAGCATTCCAGATATGTTTGCCGATAGTCATTTCAAATATAGGTGGTGATAGGCATTTCAGATGTAGTTTCCGATAGGCATTTCAAAAATTGGTGCAGATAGGCATGTCAGATATAGTTGCCGATTGGCATTTTAAAAATAAGTGCTAATAGGCATTTCAGATATAGAAGCCGATAGGTATTTCAAATATAGGTGTAGATAGGCATTTCAGATATGTTTGCCGATAAGCATTTCAAATATAGGTGCTGATAGGCATTTCAGATGTAGTTTCCTTTAGGCATTTCAAAAATTGGTGCTGATAGGCATTTCAGATATAGGTGCCGATAGGCATTTCAGATACAGTTGCCGATTGGCATTTTAAAAATAGGTGCCGATAGGCATTTAAGATATAGAAGCCGATAGGTATTTCAAATATAGGTGTCGATAGGCATTTCAGATATGGTTGCCGATAGGCATTTCAAATATTTGTGCTGATAGGCATTTCAGATGTAGTTTCCGATAGGCATTTCAGATGTAGTTTCCGATAGGCATTTCAAAAATAGGTGCCGATAGGCATTTCAGATATAGTTGCCGATAGGCATTACAGATATAGTTGCCGATTGGCATTATAAAAATAGGTGCCGATAGGCATTTCAGATATAGAAGCCGATAGGCATTTCAAATATAGGTGCCGATACGCATTCCAGATATGTTTGCCGATAGGCATTTCAAATATAGGTGCTGATAGGCATTTCAGATGTAGTTTCCGATAGGCATTTCAAAAATAGGTGCCGATAGGCATTTCAGATATAGGTGCCGATAGGCATTTCAGATATAGTTGCCGATTGGCATTTTAAAAATAGGTGCCGATAGGCATTTCCGATATAGAAGCCGATAGGCACTCCAAATATAGGTGCCGATAGGCATTCCAGGTACGGTTGTCGATAGGCATTTCAAATATAGGTGCTAATAGGCATTTCAGATGTAGTTTCCGTTAGGCATTTCAAAAATAGGTGCCGATAGGCATTTCAAATATAGGTGCCGATAGGCATCTCAGATATAGTTGCCGATTAACATTTTAAAAATAGATGCCGATAGGCATTTCAGATATAGAAGCCGATAGACATTTCAAATATAGGTGGCGATAAGCATTCCAGATATGATTGCCGATAGTCATTTCAAATATAGGTGCTGATAGGCATTTCAGATGTAGTTTCCGATAGGCATTTCAAAAATTGGTGCCGATAGGCATTTCAGATATAGGTGCCGATAGGCATTTCAGATATAGTTGCCGATTGGCATTTTAAAAATAGGTGCCGATAGGCATTTCAGATATCGAAGGCGATAGGTATTTCAAATATCGGTGTAGATAGGCATTTCAGATATTGTTGCCGATAGGCATTTCAAATATAGGTGCTGATAGGCATTTCAGATGTAGATTCCGATAGGCATTTCAAATATAGGTGCTGATAGGCATTTCAGATGTAGTTTCCGATAGGCATTTCAAAAATAGGTGCCGATAGGCATTTCAGATATAGGCGCCGATAGGCATTTCAGATATATATGCCGATTGGCATTTTAAAAATAGGTGCCGATAGGCATTTCAGATATAGAAGCTGATAGGCCTTTCAAATATAGGTGCCGATAGGCATTCCAGATATGGTTGCCGATAGGCATTTCAAATATAGGTGCTGATAGGCATTTCAGATGTAGTTTCCTTTAGGCATTTCAAAAATTGGTGCTGATAGGCATTTCAGATATAGGTGCCGATAGGCATTTCAGATACAGTTGCCGATTGGCATTTTAAAAATAGGTGCCGATAGGCATTTCAGATATAGAAGCCGATAGGTATTTCAAATATAGGTGTCGATAGGCATTTCAGATATGGTTGCCGATAGGCATTTCAAATATTTGTGCTGATAGGCATTTCAGATGTAGTTTCCGATAGGCATTTCAGATGTAGTTTCCGATAGGCATTTCAAAATAGGTGCCGATAGGCATTTCAGATATAGGTGCCGATAGGCATTACAGATATAGTTGCCGATTGGCATTTTAAAAATAGGTGCCGATAGGCATTTCAGATATAGAAGCCGATAGGCACTTCAAATATAGGTGCCGATAGGCATTCCAGGTACGGTTGTCGATAGGCATTTCAAATATAGGTGCTAATAGGCATTTCAGATGTAGCTTCCGTTAGGCATTTCAAAAATAGGTGCCGATAGGCATTTCAAATATAGGTGCCGATAGGCATCTCAGATATAGTTGCCGATTGGCATTTTAAAAATAGATGCCGATAGGCATTTCAGATATAGAAGCCGATAGACATTTCAAATATAGGTGGCGATAAGCATTCCAGATATGATTGCCGATAGTCATTTCAAATATAGGTGCTGATAGGCATTTCAGATGTAGTTTCCGATAGGCATTTCAAAAATTGGTGCCGATAGGCATTTCAGATATAGGTGCCGATAGGCGTTTCAGATATAGTTGCCGATTGGCATTTTAAAATAGGTGCCGATAGGCATTTCAGATATCGAAGCCGATAGGTATTTCAAATATAGGTGTAGATAGGCATTTCAGATATGGTTGCCGATAGGCATTTTAAATATAGGTGCTAATAGGCATTTCAGATGTAGTTTCCGATAGGCATTTCAAAAATAGGTGCCGATAGGCATTTCAGATATAGGTGCCGATAGGCATTTCAGATATAGTTGCCGATTGGCATTTTAAAAATAGGTATCGATAGGCATTTCAGATATAGAAGCCGATAGGCATTTAAAATATAGGTGCCGATAGGCATTCCTGATATGGTTGCCGATAGGCAATTCAAATATAGGTGCTGATAGGCATTCCAGATGTAGTTTCCGATAAGCATTTCAAAAATTGGTGCCGATAGGCATTTCAGATATAGGTGCCGATAGGCATTTCAGATTAGTTACCGATTGGCATTTTAAAAATAGGTGCCAATAGGCATTTAAGATATAGAAGCCGATAGGTATTTCAAATATAGGTGTCGATAGGCATTTCAGATATGGTTGCCGATAGGCATTTCAAATATTAGTGCCGATAGGCATTTCAGATATAGGTGCCGATAGGCATTTCAGATATAATTGCCGATTGGCATTTAAAAATAGGTGCCGATAGGCATTTCAGATATAGATGCCGATAGGCATTTCAAATATAGGTGCCGATAGGCATTTCAGATATAGGTGCCGATAGGCATTTCAGATATAGTTGCCGATTGGCATTTTAAAAATAGGTGCCGATAGGCATTTTAGATGTAGTTTCCGATAGGCATTTCAAAAATAGGTGCCGATAGGCAGTTTAGATATAGGTGCCGATATGCATATCAGATATAATTGCCGATAGGCATTTAAAATATAGGTGCCGATAGGCATTTCAAATATAGGTGTCGATAGGCATTTCAGATATAGTTGCTGATTGGCATTTTAAAAATAGGTGCCGATAGGCATTTTAGATGTAGTTTCCGATAGGCATTTCAAAAATAGGTGCCCATAGGCATTTCAGATATAGGTGCCGATAGGCATTTCAGATATAGTTGCCGATTGGCATTTTAAAAATAGGTGCCGATAGGCATTTTAGATGTAGCTTCCGATAGGCATTTCAAAAATAGGTGCCCATAGGCATTTCAGATATAGGTGCCGATAGGCATATCAGATATAGTTGCCAATAGGCATTTAAAATATAGGTGCCGATAGGCATTTCTGATGTGGTTGCCGATAGTCATTTCAAATATAGGTGCCGATAGGCATTGCAAATATAGGTGCCGATAGGCATTTCAAATATAGGTGCTGATAGGCATTTCAGATGTAGTTTCCGATAGGCATTTTAAAAATAGGTGCCGATAGGCATTTCAGATATAGGCGCCGATAGGCATTTCAGATATATATGCCGATTGGCATTTTAAAAATAGGTTCCAATAGGCATTTCAGATATAGAAGCTGATAGGCATTTCAAATATAGGTGCCGATAGGCATTCCAGATATGGTTGCCGATAGGCATTTCAAATATAGGTGCTGATAGGCATTTCAGATGTAGTTTCCTTTAGGCATTTCAAAAATTGGTGCCGATAGGCATTTCAGATATAGGTGCCGATAGGCATTTCAGATATAGTTGCCGATTGGCATTTTAAAACTAGGTGCCGATAGGCATTTCAGATATAGAAGCCGATAGGTATTTCAAATATAGGTGTCGATAGGCATTTCAGATATAGGTGCCGATAGGCATTACAGATATAGTTGCCGATTGGCATTTTAAAAATAGGTGCCGATAGGCATTTCAGATATAGAAGCCGATAGGCATTTCAAATATAGGTGCCGATAGGCATTCCAGATATGGTTGCCGATAGGCATTTCAAATATAGATGCTAATAGGCATTTCAGATGTAGTTTCCGTTAGGCATTTCAAAAATAGGTGCCGATAGGCATTTCAAATATAGGTGCCGATAGGCATTTCAGATATAGTTGCCGATTAGCATTTTAAAAATAGGTGCCGATAGGCATTTCAGATATAGAAGCCGATAGACATTTCAAATATAGGTGCCGATAAGCATTCCAGATATGTTTGCCGATAGTCATTTCAAATATAGGTGCTGATAGGCATTTCAGATGTAGTTTCCGATAGGCATTTCAAAAATTGGTGCAGATAGGCATGTCAGATATAGTTGCCGATTGGCATTTTAAAAATAAGTGCTAATAGGCATTTCAGATATAGAAGCCGATAGGTATTTCAAATATAGGTGTAGATAGGCATTTCAGATATGTTTGCCGATAAGCATTTCAAATATAGGTGCTGATAGGCATTTCAGATGTAGTTTCCGATAGGCATTTCAAAAATAGGTGCCGATAGGCATTTCAGATATAGGTGCCGATAGGCATTTCAGATATAGTTGCCGATTGGCATTTTAAAAATAGGTGCCAATAGGCATTTAAGATATAGAAGCCGATAGGTATTTCAAATATAGGTGTCGATTAGCATTTCAGATATGGTTGCCGATAGGCATTTCAAATATAGGTGCCGATAGGTATTTCAGATATAGGTGCCGATAGGCATTTCAGATATAGATGCCGATAGGCATTTCAAATATAGGTGCCGATAGGTATTCCAGATATAGTTGCCGATAGGCATTTTAAATATAAGTGCTGATAGACATTTTAGATGTAGTTTCCGATAGGCATTTCAAAAATTGGTGCCGATAGGCATTTCAGATATAGGTGCCGATAGGCATTTCAGATATAGTTGCCAATTGGCATTTTAAAAATAGGTGTCGATAGGCATTTCAGATATAGAAGCCGATAGGCATTTCAAATATAGGTTGCCGATAGGCATTCCAGATATGGTTGCCGATAGGCATTTCAAATATAAGTGCTGATAGGCATTTCAGATGTAGTTTCCGATAGGCATTTCAAAAATTGGTGCCGATAGGCATTTTAGATATAGACGCCGATAGGCATTTCAGATATAGTTGCCGATTGGCATTTTAAAAATAGGTGCCGATAGGCATTTCAGATATAGAAGCCGATAGGTATTTCAAATATAGGTGTCGATAGGCATTTCAGATATGGTTGCCGATAGGCATTTCAAATATAGGTGCTGATAGGCATTTCAGATGTAGTTTCCGATAGGCATTTCAAAAATAGGTGCCGATAGGCATTTTAGATATACGTGCCGATAGGCATTTCAGATATAGTTGCCGATTGGCATTTTAAAAATAGGTGCCGATAGGCATTTTAGATGTAGTTTCCGATAGGCATTTAAAAAATAGGTGCCAATTGGCATTTCAGCTATAGGTGCCGATAAGCATTTCAGATATAGTTGCCGATTGGCATTTTAAAAATAGGTACCGATAGGCATTTCAGATATAGAAGCCGATAGGCATTTCAAATATAGGTGCCGATAGGCATTCCAGATATGGTTGCCGATAGGCATTTCAAATATAGGTGCCGATAGGCATCTCAGATATAGAAGCCGATAGGCATTTCAAAAAAAGGTGCCGATAGGCATTTCAGATATAGGTGCCGATAGGCATTTCAGATATAGTTGCCAATTGGCATTTTAAAAATAGGTGCCGATAGGCATTTCAGATATAGAAGCCGATAGGCATTTCAAATATAGGTGCCGATAGGCATTCCAGATATGGTTGCCGATAGGGATTTTAAATATAGGTGCTGATAGGCATTTCAGATGTAGTTTCCGATAGGCATTTCAAAAATTGATGCCGATAGGCATTTCAGATAAAGGTGCCGATAGGCATTTCAGATACAGTTGCCGATTGGCATTTTAAAAATAGGTGCCGATAGGCATTTCAGATATAGGTGCCGATAGGCATTTCAGATATAGAAGCCGATAGGCATTTCAAATATAGGTGTCGATAGGCATTTCAGATATAGGTGCCGATAGGCATTTCAGATATAGAAGCCGATAGGCATTTCAAATATAGGTGCCGATAGGCATTCCAGATATGGTTGCCGATAGGCATTTCAAATATAGGTGCTGATTGGCATTTCAGATGTAGTTTCCGATAGGCATTTCAAAAATAGGTGCCGATAGGCATTTCAGATATAGGTGCCGATAGGCATTTCAGATATAGTTGCCGATTGGCATTTTAAAAATAGGTGCCGATAGGCATTCCAGATATAGAAGCCGATAGGTATTTCAAATATAGGTGTCAGTAGGCATTTCAGATATGGTTGCCGATAGGCATTTCAGATATGGTTGCCGATAGGCATTTCAAATATTAGTGCTGATAGGCATTTCAGATATAGGTGCCGATAGGCATTTCAGATATAGTTGCCGATTTGCATTTTAAAAATATGTGCCGATAGGCATTTCAGATATAGAAGCCGATAGGTATTTCAAATATAGGTGTCGATAGGCATTCCAGATATGGTTGCCGATAGGCATTTCGAATATAGGTGCTGATAGGCATTTCAGATGTAGTTTCCGATAGGCATTTCAAAAATAGGTGCTGATAGGCATTGCAGATATAGGTGCCGATAGGCATTTCAGATATAGTTGCCGAGTGGCATTTTAAAAATAGGAGCCGATAGGCATTTCAGATATAAAAGCCGATAGGCATTTCAAATATAGGTGCCGATAGGCATTCCAGATATGGTTGCCGATAGGCATTTCAAATATAGGTGCTGATAGGCATTTCAGATGTAGTTTCCGATAGGCCTTTCAAAAACAGGTGCCGATAGGCATTTCAGATATAGGTGCCGATAGGAATTGCAGATATAGTTGCCGATTGGCATTTTAAAAATAGGTGTCGATAAGCATTTGAGATATAGAAGCCGATAGGCATTTCAAATATAGGTGCCGATAAGCATTCCAGATATGGTTGCTGATAGGCATTTCAAATATAAGTGCTGATAGGCATTCCAGATGTAGTTTCCGATAGGCATTTCAAAAATTGGTGCCGATAGGCATTTCAGATATAGGTGCCGATAGGCATTTCAGATATAGTGACCGATTGGCATTTTTAAAATAGGTGCCAAAAGGCATTTCAGATATAGAAGCCGATAGGCATTTCAAATATAGGTGCCGATAGGTATTCCAGATATGGTTGCCGATAGGCATTTCAAATATAAGTGCTGATAGGCATTTTAGATGTAGTTTCCGATAGGCATTTCAAAAATAGGCGCCGATAGGCATTTCAGATATAGGTGCCGATAGGCATTTCAGATATAGTTGCCGATTGGCATTTAAAAAATAGGTGCTGATAGGCATTTCAGATATAGAAGCCGATAGGCATTTCAAATATAGGTGCCGATAGGCATTCCAGATATGTTTGCCGATAGGCATTTAAAATATAAATGCTGATAGGCATTTCAGATGTAGTTTCCGATAGGCATTTCAAAAATAGGTACCGATAGGCATTTCAGATATAGGTGCAGATAGGCATTTCAGATATAGTTGCCGATTGGCATTTTAAAAATAGGTGCCGATAGGTTTTTCAGATATAGAAGCCGATAGGTATTTCAAATATTGGTGTCGATAGGAATTTCAGATATGGTTGCCGATAGGCATTTCAAATATAGGTTCTGATAGGCATTTCAGATGTAGTTTCCAATAGGCATTTCAAAAATAGGTGCCGATAGGCATTTCAGATATAGAGGCCAATAGGCATTTCAGATATAGTTGCCGATTGGCATTTTAAAAATTTGTGCCGATAGGCATTTTAGATGTAGTTTCCGATAGGCATTTCAAAAATAGGTGCCGATAGGCATTTCAGATATAGAAGCCGATAGGTATTTCAAATATAGGTGCCGATAGGCATTCCAGATATGGTTGCCGATAGGCATTTCAAATATAGGTACTGATAGGCATTTCAGATATAGTTGCCGATTGGCATTTTAAAAATAGGTGCCGATAGGCATTTCAGATATAGAAGCTGATAGGCATTTCAAATATAGGTGCCGATAGGCATGCCAGATATGGTTGCCGATAGGCATTTCAAATATAGGTGTTGATAGGCATTCCAGATGTAGTTTCCGATAGGCATTTCAAAAATTGGTGCCGATTGGCATTTCAGATATAGGTGCCGATAGGCATTTCAAATATAGGTGCTGATAGGCATTTTAGATGTAGTTTTCGATAGGCATTTCAAAAATAAGTGCCGATAGGCATTTCAGATATAGGCGCCGATAGGCATTTCAGATATAGTTGCCGATTGGCATTTTAAAAATAGGTGCCGATAGGCATTTCAAATATAGAAGCCGATAGGCATTTCAAATATAGGTGCTGAAAGGCATTCCAGATGTATTTTCCGATAGGCATTTCAAAAATTGGTGCCGATAGGCATTTTAGATATAGGTGCCGATAGGCATTTCAAATATAGGTGCTGATAGGCATTTCAGATGTAGTTTCCGATAGGCATTTCAAAAATAGGTGCCGATAGGCATTTCAGATATAAGCGCCGATAGGCATTTCAGATATAGTTGCCGATTGGCATTTTAAAAATAGGTGCCGATAGGCATTCAAATATAGGTGCTGATAGGCATTTCAGATGTAGTTTCCTTTAGGCATTTCAAAAATTGGTGCCGATAGGCATTTCAGATATAGGTGCCGATAGGCATTTCAGATATAGGTGCCGATAGGCATTTCAGATATAGGTGCCGATAGGCATTTCAGATAAAGTTGCCGATTTGCATTTTAAAAATAGGTGCCGATCGGCATTTCAGATATAGAAGCCGATAGGTATTTTAAATATAGGTGTCGATAGGCATTCCAGATATGGTTGCCGATAGGCATTTCAAATATAGGTGCTGATAGGCATTTCAGATGTAGTTTCCAATAGGCATTTCAAAAATAGGTGCTAATTGGCATTTCAGATATAGGTGCCAATAAGCATTTCAGATATAGTTGCCGATTGGCATTTTAAAAATAGGTGCCGATAGGCATTTTAGATGTAGTTTTCGATAGGCATTTCAAAAATAGGTGCCGATAGGCATTTCAGATATAGGTGCCGATAGGCATTTCAGATACAGTTGCCGATTGGCATTTTAAAAATAGGTGCCGATAGGCATTTCAGATATAGAAGCCGATAGGTATTTCAAATATAGGTGTCGGTAGGCATTTCAGATATATTTGCCGATAGGCATTTCAAATATTGGTGCTGATAGGCATTTCAGACTTAGTTTTCGATAGGCATTTCAAAAATAGGTGCCGATAGGCATTTCAGATATAGGTGCCGATAGGCATTACAAATATAGTTGCCGATTGGCATTTAAAAAAAAAAGGTGCCGATAGGCATTTCAGATATAGAAGCCGATAGGCTTTTCAAATATAGGTGCCGATAGGCATTCCAGATATGGTTGCCGATAGGCATTTCAAATATAGGTGCTGATAGGCATTTTAGATGTAGTTTCCGATAGGCATTTCAAAAATAGGTGCCGATAGGCATTTCAGATATAGGTGCCGATAGGCATTTCAGATATAGTTGCCGATTGGCATTTAAAAAATAGGAGCCGATAGGCATTTCAGATATAAAAGCCGATAGGCATTTCAAATATAGGTGCCGATAGGCATTCCAGATATGGTTGCCGATAGGCATTTCAGATATAGGTGCCGATTGGTATTTCAGATATAGGTGCCGATAGGCATTTCAGATATAGTTGCCAATTGGCATTTTAAAAATAGGTGCCGATAGGCATTTCAGATATAGAAGCCGATAGGCATTTCAAATATTAGTGCCGATAGGCATTCCAGATATGGTTGCCGATAAGCATTTCAAATAGAGGTGCTGATAGGCATTTTAGATGTAGTTTCCCATAGGCATTTCAAAAATTGATGCCGATAGGCATTTCAGATATAGGTGCCGATAGGCATTTCAGATATAGAAGCCGATAGGTATTTCAAATATAGGTGTCGATAGGCTTTTCAGATATGGTTGCCGATAGGCATTTCAAATATAGGAGCAGATAGGCATTTCAGATGTAGTTTCCGAAAGGCATTTCAAAAATAGGTGCTGATAGGCATTTCAGATATAGGTGCCGATAGGCATTTCAGATATAGTTGCCGATGGCATTTTAAAAATAGGTGCCGATAGGCATTTCAGATATATGAGACGATAGGCATTTCAAATATAGGTGCCGATAGACATTCCAGATATGGTTGCCGATAGGCATTTCAAATATAAGTGCTGATAGGCATTTCAGATGTAGTTTCCGATAGGTATTTCAAAAATAGGTATCGATAGGCATTTCAGATATAGGTGCCGATAGGCATTCCAGATATAGTTGCCAATTGGCATTTTAAATATAGGTGTCGATAGGCATTTCAGATATAGAAACCGAAAGGCATTTCAAATATAGGTGCCGATAGGCATTCCAGATATGGTTGCCGATAGGCATTTCAAATATAGGTGCTGATAGGCATTTCAGATGTAGTTTCCGATAGGCATTTCAAAAATAGGTGCCGATAGGCATTTCAAATATAGGTGCTGATAGGCATTTCAGATGTAGTTTCCGATAGGCATTTAAAAAATAGGTGCTGATAGGCATTTCAGATATAGGTGCCGATAGGCATTTCAGATATACTTGCCGATTGGCATTTTAAAAATAGGTGCCGATAGGCATTTCAGATATAGAAGCCGATAGGCATTTCAAATATAGGTGCCGATAGGCATTCCAGATATGGTTGCCGATAGGCATTTCAAATATAGGTGCTGATAGGCATTTCAGATGTAGTTTCCGATAGGCATTTAAAAAATTAGTGCCGATAGGCATTTCAGATATAGGTGCCGATAGGCATTTCAGATATAGTTGCCGATTGGCATTTTCAAAATAGGTGCCGATAGGCATTTCAGATATAGAAGCCGATAGGTATTTCAAATATAGGTGTCGATAGGCATTTCAGATATGGTTGCCGATAGGCATTTCAAATATTGGTGCTGATAGGCATTTCAGATGTAGTTTCCGATAGGCATTTCAAAAATAGGTGCCGATAGGCATTTCAGATATAGGTGCCGATAGGCATTACAGGTATAGTTGCCGATTGGCATTTTAAAAATAGGTGCCGATAGGCATTTCGGATATAGAAGCCGATAGGTATTTCAAATATAGGTGTCGATAGGCATTTCAGATATGGTTGCCGATAGGCATTTCAAATATTGGTGCTGATAGGCATTTCAGATGTAGTTTCCGATAGGCATTTCAAAAATAGGTGCCGATATGCATTTCAGATAAAGGTGCCGATAGGCATTTTAGATATAGTTGCCGATTGGCATTTTTAAAATAGGTGCCGATAGGCATTTCAGATATAAAAGCCGATAGGCATTTCAAATATAGGTGCCGATAGGCATTCCAGATATGGTTGCCGATAGGCATTTCAAATATAGGTGCTGATAGGCATTTCAGATGTAGTTTCCAATAGGCATTTCAAAAATAGGTGCCGATAGGCATTTCAGATATAGGTGCCGATAGGCATTTCAGATATAGAAGCCGATAGGCATTTCAAATATAGGTGCCGATAGGCATTCCAGATATGGTTGCCGATAGGCATTTCAAATATAGGTGCTGATTGGCATTTCAGATGTAGTTTCCGATAGGCATTTCAAAAATAGGTGCCGATAGGCATTTCAGATATAGGTGCCGATAGGCATTTCAGATATTGTTGCCGATTGGCATTTTAAAAATAGGTGCCGATAGGCATTCCAGATATAGAAGCCGATAGGTATTTCAAATATAGGTGTCGGTAGGCATTTCAGATATGGTTGCCGATAGGCATTTCAGATATGGTTGCCGATAGGCATTTCAAATATTGGTGCTGATAGGCATTTCAGATATAGGTGCCGATAGGCATTTCAGATATAGTTGCCGATTTGCATTTTAAAAATATGTGCCGATAGGCATTTCAGATATAGAAGCCGATAGGTATTTCAAATATAGGTGTCGATAGGCATTCCAGATATGGTTGCCGATAGGCATTTCAAATATAGGTGCTGATAGGCGTTTCAGATGTAGTTTCCGATAGGCATTTCAAAAATAGGTGCTGATAGGCATTTCAGATATAGGTGCCGATAGGCATTTCAGATATAGTTGCCGAGTGGCATTTTAAAAATAGGAGCCGATAGGCATTTCAGATATAAAAGCCGATAGGCATTTCAAATATAGGTGCCGATAGGCATTCCAGATATGGTTGCCGATAGGCATTTCAAATATAGGTGCTGATAGGCATTCCAGATAATTTCAAATATAGGTGCTGATAGGCTATTCAGATGTAGTTTCCGATAGGCATTTCAAAAATAGGTGCCGATAGGCATTTCAGATATAGGTGCCGATGGGAATTGCAGATATAGTTGCCGATTGGCATTTTAAAAATAGGTGTCGATAAGCATTTGAGATATAGAAGCCGATAGGCATTTCAAATATAGGTGCCGATAGGCATTCCAGATATGGATGCTGATAGGCATTTCAAATATAGGTGCTGATAGGCATTCCAGATGTAGTTTCCGATAGGCATTTCAAAAATTGGTACCGATAGGCATTTCAGATATAGGTGCCGATAGGCATTTCAGATATAGTGACCGATTGGCATTTTAAAAATAGGTGCCGATAGGCATTTCAGATATAGAAGCCGATAGGCATTTCAAATATAGGTGCCGATAGGCATTCCAGATATGTTTGCCGATAGGCATTTAAAATATAAATGCTGATAGGCATTTCAGATGTAGTTTCCGATAGGCATTTCAAAAATAGGTACCGATAGGCATTTCAGATATAGGTGCAGATAGGCATTTCAGATATAGTTGCCGATTGGCATTTTAAAAATAGGTGCCGATAGGTTTTTCAGATATAGAAGCCGATAGGTATTTCAAATATTGGTGTCGATAGGCATTTCAGATATGGTTGCCGATAGGCTTTTCAAATATAGGTTCTGATAGGCATTTCAGATATAGGTGCCGATAGGCATTTCAGATATAGTTGCCGAGTGGCATTTTAAAAATAGGAGCCGATAGGCATTTCAGATATAAAAGCCGATAGGCATTTCAAATATAGGTGCCGATAGGCATTCCAGATATGGTTGCCGATAGGCATTTTAAAAATAGGTGCCAAAAGGCATTTCAGATATAGAAGCCGATAGGCATTTCAAATATAGGTGCCGATAGGTATTCCAGATATGGTTGCCGATAGGCATTTCAAATATAGGTGCTGATAGGCATTCCAGATGTAGTTTCCGATAGGCATTTCAAAAATTGGTGCCGATAGGCATTTCAGATATAGGTGCCGATAGGCATTTCAGATATAGTGACCGATTGGCATTTTAAAAATAGGTGCCAAAAGGCCTTTCAGATATAGAAGCCGATAGGCATTTCAAATATAGGTGCCGATAGGTATTCCAGATATGGTTGCCGATAGGCATTTCAAATATAAGTGCTGATAGGCATTTTAGATGTAGTTTCCGATAGGCATTTCAAAAATAGGCGCCGATAGGCATTTCAGATATAGGTGCCGATAGGCATTTCAGATATAGTTGCCGATTGGCATTTTAAAAATAGGTGCCGATAGGCATTTCAGATATAGAAGCCGATAGGCATTTCAAATATAGGTGCCGATAGGCATTCCAGATATGTTTGCCAAAAGGCATTTAAAATATAAATGCTGATAGGCATTTCAGATGTAGTTTCCGATAGGCATTTCAAAAATAGGTACCGATAGGCATTTCAGATATAGGTGCAGATAGGCATTTCAGATATAGTTGCCGATTGGCATTTTAAAAATATGTGCCGATAGGTTTTTCAGATATAGAAGCCGATAGGTATTTCAAATATTGGTGTCGATAGGCATTTCAGATATGGTTGCCGATAGGCTTTTCAAATATAGGTTCTGATAGGCATTTCAGATGTAGTTTCCAATAGGCATTTCAAAAATAGGTGCCGATAGGCATTTCAGATATAGAGGCCAATAGGCATTTCAGATATAGTTGCCGATTGGCATTTTAAAAATAGGTACCGATAGGCATTTTAGATATAGAAGCCGATAGGCATTTCAAATATAGGTGCCGATAGGCATTCCAGATATGGTTGCCGATAGGCATTTCAAATATAGGTGCCGATAGGCATCTCAGATATAGAAGCCGATAGGCATTTCAAAAATAGGTGCCGATAGGCATTTCAGATATAGGTGCCGATAGGCATTTCAGATATAGTTGCCAATTGGCATTTTAAAAATAGGTGCCGATAGGCATTTCAAATATAGGTGCCGATAGGCATTCCAGATATGGTTGCCGATAGGGATTTCAAATATAGGTGCTGATAGGCATTTCAGATGTAGTTTCCGATAGGCATTTCAAAAATTGGTGCCGATAGGCATTTCAGATAAAGGTGCCGATAGGCATTTCAGATACAGTTGCCGATTGGCATTTTAAAAATAGGTGCCGATAGGTATTTCAGATATAGAAGCCGATAGGTATTTCAAATATAAGTGTCGATAGGCATTTCAGAATTGGTTGCCGATAGGCATTTCAAATATTGGTGCCGATAGGCATTTCAGATGTAGTTTCCGATAGGAATTTCAAAAATAGGTGCCGATAGGCATTTTAGATATAGGTGCCGATAGGCATTTCAGATATAGTTGTCAATTGGTTTTTTAAAAATAGGTGTCGATAGGCGTTTCAGATATAGAAGCCGATAGGCATTTCAAATATAGGTGCCGATAGGCATTCCAGATATGGTTGCCGATAGGCATTTCAAATATAGGTGCTGATAGGCATTTCAGATGTAGTTTCCGATAGGCATTTCAAAAATTGGTGGCGATAGGCATTTCAGATATAGGTGTCGATAGGCATTTCAGATATAGATGCCGATTGGCATTTTAAAAATAGGTGCCGATAGGCATTTCAGATATAGAAGCCGATAGGTATTTCAAATATAGGTGTCGATAGGTATTCCAGATATGGTTGCCGATAGGCATTTCAAATATAGGTGCTGATAAGCATTTCAGATGTAGTTTCCGATAGGCATTTCAAAAATTGGTGGCGATAGGCATTTCAGATATATGTGCCGATAGGCATTTCAGATATAGTTGCCGATTGGCATTTTAAAAATAGGTGCCGATAGGCATTTCAGATATAGAAGCCGATAGGTATTTCAAATATAGGTGTCGATAGGCATTCCAGATATGGTTGCCGATAGGCATTTCAAATATAGGTGCTGATAGGCATTTCAGATGTAGTTTCCAATAGGCATTTCAAAAATAGGTGCCGATAGGCATTTCAGATATAGGTGCCGATAGGCATTTCAGATATAGAAGCCGATAGGCATTTCAAATATAGGTGCCGATAGGCATTCCAGATATGGTTGCCGATAGGCATTTCAAATATAGGTGCTGATTGGCATTTCAGATGTAGTTTCCGATAGGCATTTCAAAAATAGGTGCCGATAGGCATTTCAGATATAGGTGCCGATAGGCATTTCAGATATAGTTGCCGATTGGCATTTTAAAAATAGGTGCCGATAGGCATTCCAGATATAGAAGCCGATAGGTATTTCAAATATAGGTGTCGGTAGGCATTTCAGATATGGTTGCCGATAGGCATTTCAGATATGGTTGCCGATAGGCATTTCAAATATTGGTGCTGATAGGCATTTCAGATATAGGTGCCGATAGGCATTTCAGATATAGTTGCCGATTTGCATTTTAAAAATATGTGCCGATAGGCATTTCAGATATAGAAGCCGATAGGTATTTCAAATATAGGTGTCGATAGGCATTCCAGATATGGTTGCCGATAGGCATTACAAATATAGGTGCTGATAGGCATTTCAGATGTAGTTTCCGATAGGCATTTCAAAAATAGGTGCTGATAGGCATTTCAGATATAGGTGCCGATAGGCATTTCAGATATAGTTGCCGAGTGGCATTTTAAAAATAGGAGCCGATAGGCATTTCAGATATAAAAGCCGATAGGCATTTCAAATATAGGTGCCGATAGGCATTCCAGATATGGTTGCCGATAGGCATTTTAAATATAGGTGCTGATAGGCATTCCAGATAATTTCAAATATAGGTGCTGATAGGCATTTCAGATGTAGTTTCCGATAAGCATTTCAAAAATAGGTGCCGATAGGCATTTCAGATATAGGTGCCGATAGGAATTGCAGATATAGTTGCCGATTGGCATTTTAAAAATAGGTGTCGATAAGCATTTGAGATATAGAAGCCGATAGGCATTTCAAATATAGGTGCCGATAGGCATTCCAGATATGGATGCTGATAGGCATTTCAAATATAGGTGCTGATAGGCATTCCAGATGTAGTTTCCGATAGGCATTTCAAAAATTGGTGCCGATAGGCATTTCAGATATAGGTGCCGATAGGAATTTCAGATATAGTGACCGATTGGCATTTTAAAAATAGGTGCCAAAAAGCATTTCAGATATAGAAGCCGATAGGCATTTCAAATATAGGTGCCGATAGGTATTCCAGATATGGTTGCCGATAGGCATTTCAAATATAAGTGCTGATAGGCATTCTAGATGTAGTTTCCGATAGGCATTTCAAAAATAGGCGCCGATAGGCATTTCAGATATAGGTGCCGATAGGCATTTCAGATATAGTTGCCGATTGGCATTTTAAAAATAGGTGCCGATAGGCATTTCAGATATAGAAGCCGATAGGCATTTCAAATATAGGTGCCGATAGGCATTCCAGATATGTTTGCCGATAGGCATTTAAAATATAAATGCTGATAGGCATTTCAAATGTAGTTTCCGATAGGCATTTCAAAAATAGGTACCGATAGGCATTTCAGATATAGGTGCAGATAGGCATTTCAGATATAGTTGCCGATTGGCATTTTAAAAATAGGTGCCGATAGGTTTTTTAGATATAGAAGCCGATAGGTATTTCAAATATTGGTGTCGATAGGCATTTCAGATATGGTTGCCGATAGGCATTTCAAATATAGGTTCTGATAGGCATTTCAGATGTAGTTTCCAATAGGCATTTCAAAAATAGGTGCCGATAGGCATTTCAGATATAGAGGCCAATAGACATTTCAGATATAGTTGCCGATTGGCATTTTAAAAATTGGTGCCGATAGGCATTTTAGATGTAGTTTCTGATAGGCATTTCAAAAATAGGTGCCGATACGCATTTCAGATATAGGTGCCGATAGGCATTTCAGATATAGTTGCCGATTGGCATTTTAAAAATAGATGCCAATAGGCATTTCAGATATAGAAGCCGATAGGTATTTCAAATATAGGTGTCGGTAGGCATTTCAGATATGGTTGCCGATAGGCATTTCAAATATTGGTGCTGATAGGCATTTCAGATTTAGTTTTCGATAGGCATTTCAAAAATAGGTGCCGATAGGCATTTCAGATATAGGTGCCGATAGGCATTACAAATATAGTTGCCGATTGGCATTTTAAAAAAAAAAGGTGCCGATAGGCATTTCAGATATAGAAGCCGATAGGCATTTCAAATATAGGTGCCGATAGGCATTCCAGATATGGTTGCCGATAGGCATTTCAAATATAGGTGCTGATAGGCATTTCAGATGCCGTTTCCGATAGGCATTTCAAAAATAGGTGCCGATACGCATTTCAGATATATGTGCCGATAGGCATTTCAGATATAGTTGCCGATTGGCATTTTAAAAATAGGAGCCGATAGGCATTTCAGATATAAAAGCCGATAGGCATTTCAAATATAGTGCCGATAGGCATTCCAGATATGGTTGTCGATAGGCATTTCAAATATAGGTGCTAATAGGCATTCCTGATATAGGTGCCGATAGTCATTTCAGATATAGTTGCCGATCGGCATTTTAAAAATAGGTGCCGATAGGCATTTCAGATATAGAAGCCGATAGGCATTTCAAATATAGGTGCCGATAAGCATTCCAGATATGGTTGCCGATAGGCATTTCAAATATAGGTGCTGATAGGCATTTTAGATGTAGTTTCCGATAGGCATTTCAAAAATTGGTGCCGATAGTCATTTCAGATATAGGTGCTGATAGGCATTTCAGATATAGTTGCCGATTGGCATTTTAAAAATAGGTGCCGATAGGCATTTCAGATATAGAAGCCGATAGGTATTTCAAATATAGGTGTTGAACAGCATTTCAGATATGGTTGCCGATAGGCATTTCAAATATAGGTGCTGATAGGCATTTCAGATGTAGTTTCCGATAGGCATTTCAAAAATATGTGCCGATAGGCATTTCAGATATAGGTGCCGATAGGCATTTCAGATATAGTTGCCGATTGGCATTTTAAAAATAGGTGTCGATAGGCATTTCAGATATAGAAGCTGATAGGCATTTCAAATATAGGTGCCGATAGGCATGCCAGATATGGTTGCCGATAGGCATTTCAAATATAGGTGTTGATAGGCATTCCAGATGTAGTTTCCGATAGGCATTTCAAAAATTGGTGCCGATAGGCATTTCAGATATAGGTGCCGATAGGCATTTCAAATATAGGTGCTGATAGGCATTTTAGATGTAGTTTCCGATAGGCATTTCAAAAATAGGTGCCGATAGGCATTTCAGATATAAGCGCCGATAGGCATTTCAGATATAGTTGCCGATTGGCATTTTAAAAATAGGTGCCGATAGGCATTTCAGATATAGAAGCCGATAGGCATTTCAAATATAGGTGCTGATAGGCATTCCAGATGTAGTTTCCGATAGGCATTTCAAAAATTGGTGCCGATAGGCATTTCAGATATAGGTGCCGATAGGCATTTCAAATATAGGTGCTGATAGGCATTTCAGATGTAGTTTCCGATAGGCATTTCAAAAATAGGTGCCGATAGCCATTTCAGATATAGGTGCCGATAGGCATTTCAGATATAGTTGCCGATTGGCATTTTAAAATAGGTGCCGATAGGCATTTCAGATATAAAAGCCGATAGGCATTTCAAATATAGGTGCCGATTGGCATTCCAGATATGGTTGCCGATAGGCATTTCAAATATAGGTGCTGATAGGCATTTCAGATGTAGTTTCCGATAGGCATTTCAAAAAAAATGCCGATAGGCATTTCAGATATAGGTGCCGATAGGCATTTCAGATATAGTTGCCGATTGGCATTTTAAAAGTAGGTGCCGATAGGCATTTCAAATATAGGTGCCGATAGGCATTTCAGATATAGTTGCCGATAGGCATTTTAAAAATAGGTGCCGATAGGCATTTCAGATATAGAAGCCGATAGGCATTTCAAATATAAGTGCCGATAGGCATTCCAGATATGGTTGCCGATAGGCATTTCAAATATAAGTGCTGATAGGCATTTCAGATGTAGTTTCCGATAGGCATTTCAAAAATAGGTACCGAAAGCATTTCAGATATAGGTGCCGATAAACATTTCAGATATAGTTGCCAATTGGCATTTTAAAAACAGGTGTCGATAGGCATTTCAGATATAGAAGCCGATAGGCATTTCAAATATAGGTGCCGATAGGCATTCCAGATATGGTTGCCGATAGGCTTTTCAAATATAGGTGCTGATAGGCATTTCAGATGTAGTTTCCGATAGGCATTTCAAAAATAGGTGCCGATAGGCATTTCAGATATAGGTGCCGATTGGTATTTCAGATATAGGTGCCGATAGGCATTTCAGATATAGTTGCCAATTGGGATTTTAAAAATATGTGCCGATAGGCATTTCAGATATAGAAGCCGATAGGCATTTCAAATATTGGTGCCGATAGATATTCCAGATATGGTTGCCGATAGGCATTTCAAATATAGGTGCTGATAGGCATTTTAGATGTAGTTTCCGATAGGCATTTCAAAAATTGATGCCGATAGGCATTTCAAATATAGGTGCCGATAGGAATGCCAGATATGGTTGCCGATAGGCATTTCAAATATAGGTGCTGATAGTCATTCCAGATGTAGTTTCCAAAAGGCATTTCAAATATTGGTGCCAATAGGCATTTCAGATATAGAAGCCGATAGGTATTTCAAATATAGGTGTCGATAGGCATTTCAGATATGGTTGCCGATAGGCATTTCAGATATAGAAGCCGATAGGTATTTCAAATATAGGTGTCGATAGGCATTTCAGATATGGTTGCCGATAGGCATTTCAGATATAGGTGCTGATAGGCATTTCAGAAGTAATTTCCGATAGGCATTTCAAAAATAGGTGCCGATAGGCATTTCAGATATAGGTGCTGATAGGCATTTCAGATGTAGTTTCCGATAGGCATTTCAAAAATAGGTGCTGATAGGTATTACAGATATAGGTGCCGATAGGCATTTCAGATATAGTTGCCAATTGGCATTTTAAAAATAGGTGCCGATAGGCATTTCAGATATAGAAGCCGATAGGCATTTCAAATATTAGTGCCGATAGGCATTCCAGATATGGTTGCCGATAAGAATTTCAAATAGAGGTGCTGATAGGCATTTTAGATGTAGTTTCCGATAGGCATTTCAAAAATTGATGCCGATAGGCATTTCAGATATAGGTGCCGATAGGCATTTCAGATATTGTTATAGATTGGCGTTTTAAAAACAGGTGCCGATAGGCATTTCAGATATAGAAGCCGATAGGTATTTCAAATATAGGTGTCGATAGGCATTTCAGTTATGGTTGCCGATAGGCATTTCAAATATAGGAGCAGATAGGCATTTCAGATGTAGTTTCCGAAAGGCATTTCAAAAATAGGTGCTGATAGGCATTTCAGATATAGGTGCCGATAGGCATTTCAGATATAGTTGCCGATTGGCATTTTAAAAATAGGTGCCGATAGGCATTTCAGATATATGAGACGATAGGCATTTCAAATATAGGTGCCGATAGACATTCCAGTTATGGTTGCCGATAGGCATTTCAAATATAAGTGCTGATAGGCATTTCAGATGTAGTTTCCGATAGGCATTTCAAAAATAGGTCCCGATAGGTATTTCAGATATAGGTGCCGATAGGCATTCCAGATATAGTTGCCAATTGGCATTTTAAAAATAGGTGTCGATAGGCATTTCAGATATAGAAACCGAAAGGCATTTCAAATATATGTGCCGATAGGCATTCCAGATATGGTTGCCGATAGGCATTTCAAATATAGGTGCTGATAGGCATTTCAGATGTAGTTTCCGATAGGCAGTTCAAAAATAGGTGCCGATAGGCATTTCAGATATAGGTGCTGATAGGCATTTCAGATGTAGTTTCCGATAGGCATTTAAAAAATAGGTGCTGATAGGCATTTCAGATATAGGTGCCGATAGGCATTTCAGATATAGTTGCCGATTGGCATTTTAAAAATAGGTGCCGATAGGCATTTCAGATATAGAAGCCGATAGGCATTTCAAATATAGGTGCCGATAGGCATTCCAGATATGGTTGCCGATAGGCATTTTAAATAGGTGCTGATAGGCATTTCAGATGTAGTTTCCGATAGGCATTTCAAAAATTGGTGCCGATAGGCATTTCAGATATAGGTACCGATAGGCATTTCAGATATAGTTGCCGATTGGCATTTTAAAAATAGGTGCCGATAGGCATTTCAGATATAGAAGCCGATAGGTATTTCAAATATAGGTGTCGATAGGCATTTCAGATATGGTTGCCGATAGGCATTTCAAATATTGGTGCTGATAGGCATTTCCGATGTAGTTTCCGATAGGCATTTCAAAAATAGGTGCCGATAGGCATTTCAGATATAGGTGCCGATAGGCATTTCAGATATAGTTGCCGATTGGCAATTTAAAAATAGGTGCTGATAGGCATTTCAGATATAGAAGCCGATAGGTATTTCAAATATAGGTGTCGATAGGCATTTCAGATATGGTTGCTGATAGGCATTTCAAATATAGGTGCTGATAGGCATTTCAGATGTAGTTTCCGATAGGCATTTCAAAAATTGGTGCCGATAGGTATTTCAGATATAGGTGCGGATAGGCATTCCAGATATGGTTGCCGATAGGCATTTCAAATATAGGTGCTGATAGGCATTTCAGATGTAGTTTCCAATAGGCATTTCAAAAATAGGTGCCGATAGGCATTTCAGATATAGGTGCCGATAGGCATTTCAGATATAGTTGCCAATTGGCATTTTAAAAATAGGTGCCGATAGGCATTTCAGATATAGAAGCCGATAGGCATTTCAAATATAGGTGCCGATAGGCATTCCAGATATGGTTGCCGATAGGCACTTCAAATATAAGTGCTAATAGGCATTTCAGATGTAGTTTCCGATAGGCATTTCAAAAATAGGTGCCGATATGCATTTCAGATAAAGGTGCCGATAAGCATTTCAGATATAGTTGCCGATTGGCATTTTAAAAATAGGTGCCGATAGGCATTTCAGATATAAAAGCCGATAGGCATTTCAAATATAGGTGCCGATAGGCATTCCAGATATGGTTGCCGATAGGCATTTCAAATATAGGTGCTGATAGGCATTTCAGATGTAGTTTCCAATAGGCATTTCAAAAATAGGTGCCGATAGGCATTTCAGATATAGGTGCCGATAGGCATTTCAGATATAGTTGCCAATTGGCATTTCAAATATAAATGCTGATAGGCATTTCAGATGTAGTTTCCGATAGGCATTTCAAAAATAGGTACCGATAGGCATTTCAGATATAGGTGCCGATAGGCATTTCAGATATAGTTGCCGATTGGCATTTTAAAAATAGGTGCCGATAGGCATTTCAGATATAGAAGCCGATAGGTATTTCAAATATAGGTGTCGATAGGCATGTCAGATATGGTTGCTGATAGGCATTTCAAATATAGGTGCTGATAGGCATTTCAGATGTAGTTTCCGATAGGAATTTCAAAAATAGGTGCCGATAGGCATTTCGGATATAGGTGCCAATAGGCATTTCAGATATAGTTGCCGATTGGCATTTTAAAAATAGGTGCCGATAGGCATTTTAGATGTAGTTTCCGATAGGCATTTCAAAAATAGGTGCCGATAGGCATTTCAGATATAGGTGCCGATAGGCATATCAGATATAGTTGCCGATAGGCATTTAAAATATAGATGCCGATTGGCATTTAAAATATAGGTGTCGATAGGCATTTCAGATATAGTTGCCGATTGGCATTTATGAAATAGGTGCCGATAGACATTTCAGATATAGAAGCCGATAGGTATTTCAAATAAAGGTGTCGATAGGCATTTCAGATATGGTTGCCGATAGGCATTTCAAATATAGGTGCTGATAGGCATTTCAGATGTGGTTTCCGATAGGCATTTCAAAAATAAGTGTCGATAGGCATTTCAGATATAGGTGCCGATAGGCATTTCAGATATAAAAGCCGATGAGCATTTCAAATATAGGTGCCAATAGGCATTCCAGATATGGTTGCCGATAGGCATTTCAAATATAGGTGCTGATAGGCGTTCCAGATATAGGTGCCGATAGGCATTTCAGATATAGTTGCCGATTGGCATTTTAAAAATAGGTACCGATAGGCATTTCAGATATAGAAGCCGATAGGCATTTCAAATATAGGTTCCGATAGGCATTTCAGATATGGTTGCCGATAGGCATTTCATATGTAGTTTCCGAAAGGCATTTCAAAAATAGGTGCCGATAGGCATTTCAGATAGAGGTGCCGATAGGCATTTCAGATATAGTTGCCGATAGGCATTTTAAAAATAGGTGCCGATAGGCATTTCAGATATAGAAGCCGATAGGCATTTCAAATATAGGTGCCGATAGGCATTCCAGATATGGTTGCCGATAGGCATTTCAAATATAGGTGCTGATAGGCATTTCAGATGTAGTTTCCGATAGGCATTTCAAAAATAGGTGCCGATAGGTATTTCAGATATATGTGCCGATAGGCATTTCAGATATAGTTGCCGATAGGCATTTTAAAAATAGGTGCCGATAGGCATTTCAGATATAGAAGCCGATAGGCATTTCAAATATAGGTACCGATAGGCATTCCAGATATGGTTGCCAATAGGCATTTCAAATATAAGTGCTGATAGGCATTTCAGATGTAGTTTCCGATAGGCATTTCAAAAATAGGTACCGATAGGCACTTTAGATATAGGTGCCGATAGGCATTTCAGATATAGTTGCCAATTGGCATTTTAAAAACAGGTGTCGATAGGCATTTCAGATATAGAAGCCGATAGGCATTTCAAATATAGGTGCCGATAGGCATTCCAGATATGGTTGCCGATAGGCTTTTTAAATATAGGTGCTGATAGGCATTTCAGATGTAGTTTCCGATAGGCATTTCAAAAATAGGTGCCGATAGGCATTTCAGATATAGGTGCCGACAGGTATTTCAGATATAGGTGCCGATAGGCATTTCAGATATAGTTGCCAATTGGCATTTTAAAAATAGGTGCCGATAGGCATTTCAGATATAGAAGCCGATAGGCATTTCAAATGTTGGTGCCGATAGGCATTCCAGATATGGTTGCCGATAGGCATTTCAAATATAGGTGCTGATAGGCATTTTAGATGTAGTTTCCGATAGGCATTTCAAAAATTGATGCCGATAGGCATTTCAGATATAGGTGCCGATAGGCATTTCAGATATAGTTGCCGATTGGCATTTTAAAAACAGGTGCCGATAGGCATTTCAGATATAGAAGCCGATAGGTATTTCAAATGTAGGTGTCGATAGGCATTTCAGATATAGTTGCCGATTGGCATTTTAATAATAGGTGTCGATAGGCATTTTAGATATAGAAGCCGATAGGCATTTCAAATATAGGTGCCGATAGGCATGCCAGATATGGTTGCCGATAGGCATTTCAAATATAGGTGCTGATAGGCATTCCAGATGTAGTTTCCAAAAGGCATTTCAAAAATTGGTGCCGATAGGCATTTCAGATAAAGGTGCCGATAGACATTTCAGATATAGTTACCGACTGGCATTTTAAAAATAGGTGCCGATAGGCATTTCAGATATAGAAGCCGATAGGTATTTCAAATATAGGTGTCGATAGGCATTTCAGATATGGTTGCCGATAGGCATTTTAAATATAGGATCTGATAGGCATTTCAGATGTAGTTTCCGATAGGCATTTCAAAATTAGGTGCCGATAGGCATTCCAGATATGGTTGCCGATAGGCATTTCAAATATAGGTGCTGTTAGGCATTTTAGATGTAGTTTCCGATTGGCATTTCAAAAATAGGTGCCGATAGGCATTTCAAATATAGGTGCTGATAGGCATTTCAAATGTAGTTTCCGATAGGCATTTCAAAAATAGGTGCCGATAGGCATTTCTGATGTGGTTGCCGATAGGCATTTCAAATATAGGTGCTGATAGGCACTTCAGATGTAGTTTTCGATAGGCATTTCAAAAATAGGTGCCGATAGGCATTTCAGTCATAGAAGCCGATAGGCATTTTAAATATAGGTGCCGATAGGCATTCCAGATATGGTTGCCGATAGGCATTTCGAATATAGGTGCTGATAGGCATTTCAGATGTAGTTTCCGATAGGCATTTCAAAAATAGGTGCCGAAAGGCATATTAGATATAGGTGCCGATAGGCTTTTCAGATATAGTTGACGATTGGCATTTTAAAAATAGGTGCCGATAGGCATTTCAGATATAGAAGCCGATAGGCATTTCAAATAGAGGTGCCGATAGGCATTCCAGATATGGTTGCCGATAGGCATTTCAAATATAGGTGCTGATAGGCATTTCAGATGTAGTTTCCGATAGGCATTTCAAAAATTGGTGCCGATGGGCATTTCAGATGTAGGTGCCGATAGGCATTTCAGATATAGTTGCCGATTGGCTTTTTAAAAATAGGTGCCGATAGGCATTTCAGATATAGAAGCCGATAGGCATTTCAAATATAGGTGCCGATAGGCATTCCAGATATGGTTGCCGATAGGCATTTCAAATATAGGTGCTGATAGGCATTTCAGATGTAGTTCTAGATAGGCATTTCAAAAATAGGTGCCGATAGGCATTTCTGATGTGTTTGCCGATAGGCATTTCAAATATAGGTGCTGATAGGCATTTCAGATGTAGTTTTCGATAGGCATTTCAAAAATAGGTGCCGATAGGCATTTCAGATATAGAAGCCGATAGGCAATTCAAATATAGGTGCCGATAGGCATTCCAGATATGGTTGCCGATAGGCATTTTAAATATAGGTGCTGATAGGCATTTCAGATGTAGTTTCCGATAGGCATTTCAAAAATAGGTGCCGATAGGCATTTCTGATGTGGTTGCCGATAGGCATTTCAAATATAGGTGCTGATAGGCATTTCAGATGTAGTTTCCGATAGGCATTTCAAAAATTCGTGCCGATAGGCATTTCAGATATAGGTGACGATAGGCATTTCAGATATAGTTGCCGATTAGCATTTCAAAAATAGGTGCCAATAGGCATTTCAGATATAGAAGCCGATAGGTATTTCAAATATAGGTGTCGATAGGCATTTCAGATATGGTTGCCGATAGGGATTTCAAATATTGGTGCTGATAGGCATTTCAGATGTAGTTTCCGATAGGCATTTCAAAAATAGGTGCCGATAGGCATATTAGATATAGGTGCCGATAGGCTTTTCAGATATAGTTGACGATTGGCATTTTAAAAATAGGTGCCGATAGGCATTTCAGATATAGAAGCCAATAGGCATTTCAAATATAGGTGCCGATAGGCATTCCTGATATGGTTGCCGATAGGCATTTCAAATATAGGTGCTGATAGGCATTTCAGATGTAGTTTCCGATAGGCATTTCAAAAATTGGTGCCGATAGGCATTTCAGATATAGGTGCCGATAGGCATTTCAGATATAGTTGCCGATTGGCATTTTAAAAATAGGTGCCGATAGGCATTTTATATGTAGTTTCCGATAGGCATTTCAAAAATAGGTGCCGATGGGCATTTCAAATATAGGTGCCGATAAGCATTCCAGATATGGTTGCCGATAAGCATTTCAAATATATGTGCTCATAGGCATTCCAGATGTAGTTTCCGATAGGCATTTCAAAAATTGGTGCCGATAGTCATTTCAGATATAGGTGCCGATAGGCATTTCAGATATAGTTGCCGATTGGCATTTAAAAAAAAATAGGTGCCGATAGGCATTTCAGATATAGAAGCCGATAGGCATTTCAAATATAGGTGCCGATAGGCATGCCAGATATGGTTGCCGATAGGCATTTCAAATATATGTGCTGATAGGCATTCCAGATGTAGTTTCCGATAGGCATTTCAAAAATTGGTGCCGATAGGCATTTCAGATATAGGTACTGATAGGCATTTCAGATATAGTTACCGATTGGCATTTTAAAAATAGGTGCCAATAGGCATTTCAGCTATAGAAGCCGATAGGTATTTCAAATATAGGTGTCGATAGGCATTTCAGATATGGTTGCCGATAGGCATTTCAAATATAGGTGCTGATAGGCATTTCAGATGTTTTTTCCGATAGGCATTTCAAAAAAAGGTGCCGATAGGCATTTCAGATATAGGTGCCAATAGGCATTTTAGATATAGTTGCCGACTGGCATTTTAAAAATTGGTGCCGATAGGCATTTCAGATATAAAAGCCAATAGGCATTTCAAATATAAGTGCCGATAGGCATTCCAGATATGGTTGCCAATAGGCATTTCAAATATAGGTGCTGATAGGCATTTCAGATGTAGTTTCCGATAGGCATTTCAAAAATAGGTGCCGATAGGCATTTCAGATATAGGTGCCGATAGGCATTTCAGATATAGTTGCCGTTTGGCATTTAAAAAATAGGTGCCGATAGGCATTTCAGATATAAAAGCCGATAGGCATTTCAAATATAGGTGCCAATAGGCATTCCAGATATGGTTGCCGATAGGCATTTCAAATATAGGTGCTGATAGGCGTTCCAGATATAGGTGCCGATAGGCATTTCAGATATATTTGCCGATTGGCATTTTAAAAATAGGTGCCGATAGGCATTTCAGATATAGAAGCCGATAGGCATTTCAAATATAGGTTGCGATAGGCATTTCAGATATGGTTGCCGATAGGCATTTCAAATATAGGAGCAGAGAGGCATTTCAGATGTAGTTTCCGAAAGGCATTTCAAAAATAGGTGCCGATAGGCATTTCAGATATAGGTGCCGATAGGCATTTCAGATATAGTTGCCGATAGGCATTTTAAAAATAGGTGCCGATAGGCATTTCAGATATAGAAGCCGATAGGCATTTCAAATATAGGTGCCGATAGGCATTCCAGATATGGTTGCCGATAGGCATTTCAAATATAAGTGCTGATAGGCATTTCAGATGTAGTTTCCGATAGGCATTTCAAAAATAGGTGCCGATAGGCATTTCAGATATAGGTGCCGATAGGCATTTCAGATATAGTTGCCGATAGGCATTTTAAAAATAGGTGCCGATAGGCATTTCAGATATAGAAGCCGATAGGCATTTCAAATGTAGGTGCCGATAGGCATTCCAGATATGGTTGCCAATAGGCATTTCAAATATAAGTGCTGATAGGCATTTCAGATGTAGTTTCCGATAGGCATTTCAAAAATAGGTACCGATAGGCATTTCAGATATAGGTGCCGATAGGCATTTCAGATATAGTTGCCAATTGGCATTTTAAAAACAGGTGTCGATAGGCATTTCAGATATAGAAGCCGATAGGCATTTCAAATATAGGTGCCGATAGGCATTCCAGATATGGTTGCCGATAGGCTTTTTAAATATAGGTGCTGATAGGCATTTCAGATGTAGTTTCCGATAGGCATTTCAAAAATAGGTGCCGATAGGCATTTCAGATATAGGCGCCGATAGGTATTTCAGATATAGGTGCCGATAGGCATTTCAGATATAGTTGCCAATTGGCATTTTAAAAATAGGTGCCGATAGGCATTTCAGATATAGAAGCCGATAGGCATTTCAAATATTGGTGCCGATAGGCATTCCAGATATGGTTGCCGATAGGCATTTCAAATATAGGTGCTGATAGGCATTTTAGATGTAGTTTCCGATAGGCATTTCAAAAATTGATGCCGATAGGCATTTCAGATATAGGTGCCGATAGGCATTTCAGATATAGTTGCCGATTGGCATTTTAAAAACAGGTGCCGATTGGCATTTCAGATATAGAAGCCGATAGGTATTTCAAATATAAGTGCCGATAGGCATTCCAGATATGGTTGCCAATAGGCATTTCAAATATAGGGGCTGATAGCCATTTCAGATGTAGTTTCCGATAGGCATTTCAAAAATAGGTGCCGATAGGCATTTCAGATATAGTTGCCGTTTGGCATTTAAAAAATAGGTGCCGATAGGCATTTCAGATATAAAAGCCGATAGGCATTTCAAATATAGGTGCCAATAGGCATTCCAGATATGGTTGCCGATAGGCATTTCAAATATAGGTGCTGATAGGCGTTCCAGATATAGGTGCCGATAGGCATTTCAGATATAGTTGCCGATTGGCATTTTAAAAATAGGTGCCGATAGGCATTTCAGATATAGAAGCCGATAGGCATTTCAAATATAGGTTCCGATAGGCATTTCAGATATGGTTGCCGATAGGCATTTCAAATATAGGAGCAGAGAGGCATTTCAGATGTAGTTTCCGAAAGGCATTTCAAAAATAGGTGCCGATAGGCATTTCAGATATAGGTGCCGATAGGCATTTCAGATATAGTTGCCGATAGGCATTTTAAAAATAGGTGCCGATAGGCATTTCAGATATAGAAGCCGATAGGCATTTTGAATATAAGTGCCGATAGGCATTCCAGATATGGTTGCCGATAGGCATTTCAAATATAAGTGCTGATAGGCATTTCAGATGTAGTTTCCGATAGGCATTTCAAAAATAGGTGCCGATAGGCATTTCAGATATAGGTGCCGATAGGCATTTCAGATATAGTTGCCGATAGGCATTTTAAAAATAGGTGCCGATAGGCATTTCAGATATAGAAGCCGATAGGCATTTCAAATATAGGTGCCGATAGGCATTCCAGATATGGTTGCCAATAGGCATTTCAAATATAAGTGCTGATAGGCATTTCAGATGTAGTTTCCGATAGGCATTTCGAAATAGGTACCGATAGGCATTTCAGATATAGGTGCCGATAGGCATTTCAGATATAGTTGCCAATTGGCATTTTAAAAAGAGGTGTCGATAGGCATTTCAGATATAGAAGCCGATAGGCATTTCAAATATAGGTGCCGATAGGCATTCCAGATATGGTTGCCGATAGGCTTTTTAAATATAGGTGCTGATAGGCATTTCAGATGTAGTTTCCGATAGGTATTTCAAAAATAGGTGCCGATAGGCATTTCAGATATAGGCGCCGATAGGTATTTCAGATATAGGTGCCGATAGGCATTTCAGATATAGTTGCCAATTGGCATTTTAAAAATAGGTGCCGATAGGCATTTCAGATATAGAAGCCGATAGGCATTTCAAATATTGGTGCCGATAGGCATTCCAGATATGGTTGCCGATAGGCTTTTTAAATATAGGTGCTGATAGGCATTTCAGATGTAGTTTCCGATAGGCATTTCAAAAATAGGTGCCGATAGGCATTTCAGATATAGGCGCCGATAGGTATTTCAGATATAGGTGCCGATAGGCATTTCAGATATAGTTTCCAATTGGCATTTTAAAAATAGGTGCCGATAGGCATTTCAGATATAGAAGCCGATAGGCATTTCAAATATTGGTGCCGATAGGCATTCCAGATATGGTTGCCGATAGGCATTTCAAATATAGGTGCTGATAGGCATTTTAGATGTAGTTTCCGATAGGCATTTCAAAAATTGATGTCGATAGGCATTTCAGATATAGGTGCCGATAGGCATTTCAGATATAGTTGCCGATTGGCATTTTAAAACCAGGTGCCGATAGGCATTTCAGATATAGAAGCCGATAGGGATTTCAAATATAGGTGTCGATAGGCATTTCAGATATAGTTGCCGATTGGCATTTTAATAATAGGTGTCGATAGGCATTTTAGATATAGAAGCCGATAGGCATTTCAAATATAGGTGCCGATAGGCATGCCAGATATGATTGCCGATAGGCATTTCAAATATAGGTGCTGATAGGCATTCCAGATGTAGTTTCCAAAAGGCATTTCAAAAATTGGTGCCGATAGGCATTTCAGATAAAGGTGCCGATAGACATTTCAGATATAGTTACCGATTGGCATTTTAAAAATAGGTGCCGATAGGCATTTCAGATATAGAAGCCGATAGGTATTTCAAATATAGGTGTCGATAGGCATTTCAGATATGGTTGCCGATAGGCATTTCAAATATAGGATCTGATAGGCATTTCAGATGTAGTTTCCGATAGGCATTTCAAAAATAGGTGCCGATAGGCATTCCAGATATGGTTGCCGATAGGCATTTCAAATATAGGTGCTGAGAGGCATTTTAGATGTAGTTTCCGATTGGCATTTCAAAAATAGGTGCCGATAGGCATTTCAAATATAGGTGCTGATAGGCATTTCAGATGTAGTTTCCGATAGGCATTTCAAAAATAGGTGCCGATAGGCATTTCTGATGTGGTTGCCGATAGGCATTTCAAATATAGGTGCTGATAGGCATTTCAGATGTAGTTTTCGATAGGCATTTCAAAAATAGGTGCCGATAGGCATTTCAGATATAGAAGCCGATAGGCATTTTAAATATAGGTGCCGATAGGCATTCCAGATATGGTTGCCGATAGCAATTTCGAATATAGGTGCTGATAGGCATTTCAGATGTAGTTTCCGATAGGCATTTCAAAAATAGGTGCCGATAGGCATATTAGATATAGGTGCCGATAGGCTTTTCAGATATAGTTGACGATTGGCATTTTAAAAATAGGTGCCAATAGGCATTTCAGATATAGAAGCCGATAGGCATTTCAAATATAGGTGCCGATAGGCATTCCAGATATGGTTGCCGATAGCAATTTCGAATATAGGTGCTGATAGGCATTTCAGATGTAGTTTCCGATAGGCATTTCAAAAATTCGTGCCGATAGGCATTTCAGATATAGGTGACGATAGGCATTTCAGATATAGTTGCCGATTAGCATTTCAAAAATAGGTGCCAATAGGCATTTCAGATATAGAAGCCGATAGGTATTTCAAATATAGGTGTCGATAGGCATTTCAGATATGGTTGCCGATAGGCATTTCAAATATTGGTGCTGATAGGCATTTCAGATGTAGTTTCCGATAGGCATTTCAAAAATAGGTGCCGATAGGCTTTTCAGATATAGTTGACGATTGGCATTTTAAAAATAGGTGCCGATAGGCATTTCAGATATAGAAGCCAATAGGCATTTCAAATATAGGTGCCGATAGGCATTCCTGATATGGTTGCCGATAGGCATTTCAAATATAGGTGCTGATAGGCATTTCAGATGTAGTTTCCGATAGGCATTTCAAAAATTGGTGCCGATAGGCATTTCAGATATAGGTGCCGATAGGCATTTCAGATATAGTTGCCGATTGGCATTTTAAAAATAGGTGCCGATAGGCATTTTATATGTAGTTTCCGATCGGCATTTCAAAAATAGGTGCCGATGGGCATTTCAAATATAGGTGCCGATAAGCATTTCAGATATGGTTGCCGATAAGCATTTCAAATATATGTGCTCATAGGCATTCCAGATGTAGTTTCCGATAGGCATTTCAAAAATTGGTGCCGTTAGTCATTTCAGATATAGGTGCCGATAGGCATTTCAGATATAGTTGCCGATTGGCATTTTAATAATAGGTGCCGATAGGCATTTCAGATATAGAAGCCGATAGGTATTTCAAATATAGGTGTCGATAGGCATTTCAGATATGGTTGCCGATAGGCATTTCAAATATAGGTGCTGATAGGCATTTCAGATGTAGCTTCCGATAGGCATTTAAAAAATAGGTGCCGATAGGCATTTCAGATATAGGTGCCGATAGGCATTTCAGATATAGTTGCCGATAGGCATTTTAAAAATAGGTGCCGATAGGCATTTCAGATATAGAAGCCGATAGGCATTTCAAATATAGGTGCCGATAGGCATTCCAGATATGGTTGCCGATAGGCATTTCAAATATAGGTGCTGATAGGCATTTCAGATGTGGTTTCCGATAGGCATTTCAAAAATAAGTGTCGATAGGCATTTCAGATATAGGTGCCGATAGGCATTTCAGATATAGTTGCCGATTGGCATTTTAAAAATAGGTGCCGATAGGCATTTTATATGTAGTTTCCGATAGGCATTTCAAAAATAGGTGCCGATAGGCATTTCAAATATAGGTGCCGATAAGCATTTCAGATATGGTTGCCGATAAGCATTTCAAATATAGGTGCTGATAGGCGTTTCAGATGTAGTTTCCAAAAGGCATTTCAAAAATTGGTGTAGATAGTCATTTCAGATATAGGTGCCGATAGGCATTTCAGATATAGTTGCCGATTGGCATTTTAAAAATAGGTGCCGATAGGCATTTCAGATATAGAAGCCGATAGGTTTTTCAAATATAGGTGTCGATAGGCATTTCAGATATGGTTGCCGATAGGCATTTCAAATATAGGTGCTGATAGGCATTTCAGATGCAGTTTCCGATAGGCATTTCAAAAATAGGTGCCGATAGGCATTTCAGATATAGGTGCCGATAGGCTTTTCAGATATAGTTGCCGATTGGCATTTTAAAAATAGGTGTCGATAGGCATTTCAGATATAGAAGCTGATAGGCATTTCAAATATAGGTGCCGATAGGCATGCCAGATATGATTGCCGATAGGCATTTCAAATATATGTGCTGATAGGCATTCCAGATGTAGTTTCCGATAGGCATTTCAAAAATTGGTGCCGATAGGCATTTCAGATATAGGTGCCGATAGGCATTTCAGATATAGTTACCGATTGGCATTTTAAAAATAGGTGCCGATAGGCATTTCAGCTATAGAAGCCGATAGGTATTTCAAATATAGGTGTCGATAGGCATTTCAGATATGGTTGCCTATAGGCATTTCAAATATAGGTGCTGATAGGCATTTCAGATGTAGTTTCCGATAGGCATTTCAAAAAAAGGTGCCGATAGGCATTTCAGATATAGGTGCCAATAGGCATTTGAGATATAGTTGCCGACTGGCATTTTAAAAATTGGTGCCGATAGGCATTTCAGATATAAAAGCCAATAGGCATTTCAAATATAAGTGCCGATAGGCATTCCAGATATGGTTGCCAATAGGCATTTCAAATATAGGTGCTGATAGGCATTTCAGATGTAGTTTCCGATAGGAATTTCAAAAATAGGTGCCGATAAGCATTTCAGATATAGGTGCCGATAGGCATTTCAGATATAGTTGCCGATTGGCATTTAAAAAATAGGTGCCGATAAGCATTTCAGATATAAAAGCCGATGAGCATTTCAAATATAGGTGCCAATAGGCATTCCAGATATGGTTGCCGATAGGCATTTCAAATATAGGTGCTGATAGGCGTTCCAGATATAGGTGCCGATAGGCATTTCAGATATAGTTGCCGATTGGCATTTTAAAAATAGGTACCGATAGGCATTTCAGATATAGAAGCCGATAGGCATTTCAAATATAGGTTCCGATAGGCATTTCAGATATGGTTGCCGTTAGGCATTTCATATGTAGTTTCCGAAAGGCATTTCAAAAATAGGTGCCGATAGGCATTTCAGATATAGGTGCCGATAGGCATTTCAGATATAGTTGCCGATAGGCATTTTAAAAATAGGTGCCGATAGGCATTTCAGATATAGAAGCCGATAGGCATTTCAAATATAGGTGCCGATAGGCATTCCAGATATGGTTGCCGATAGGCATTTCAAATATAGGTGCTGATAGGCATTTCAGATGTAGTTTCCGATAGGCATTTCAAAAATAGGTGCCGATAGGTATTTCAGATATATGTGCCGATAGGCATTTCAGATATAGTTGCCGATAGGCATTTTAAAAATAGGTGCCGATAGGCATTTCAGATATAGAAGCCGATAGGCATTTCAAATATAGGTACCGATAGGCATTCCAGATATGGTTGCAAATAGGCATTTCAAATATAAGTGCTGATAGGCATTTCAGATGTAGTTTCCGATAGGCATTTCAAAAATAGGTACCGATAGGCACTTTAGATATAGGTGCCGATAGGCATTTCAGATATAGTTGCCAATTGGCATTTTAAAAACAGGTGTCGATAGGCATTTCAGATATAGAAGCCGATAGGCATTTCAAATATAGGTGCCGATAGGCATTCCAGATATGGTTGCCGATAGGCTTTTTAAATATAGGTGCTGATAGGCATTTCAGATGTAGTTTCCGATAGGCATTTCAAAAATAGGTGCCGATAGGCATTTCAGATATAGGTGCCGACAGGTATTTCAGATATAGGTGCCGATAGGCATTTCAGATATAGTTGCCAATTGGCATTTTAAAAATAGGTGCCGATAGGCATTTCAGATATAGAAGCCGATAGGCATTTCAAATGTTGGTGCCGATAGGCATTCCAGATATGGTTGCCGATAGGCATTTCAAATATAGGTGCTGATAGGCATTTTAGATGTAGTTTCCGATAGGCATTTCAAAAATTGATGCCGATAGGCATTTCAGATATAGGTGCCGATAGGCATTTCAGATATAGTTGCCGATTGGCATTTTAAAAACAGGTGCCGATAGGCATTTCAGATATAGAAGCCGATAGGTATTTCAAATATAGGTGTCGATAGGCATTTCAGATATAGTTGCCGATTGGCATTTTAATAATAGGTGTCGATAGGCATTTTAGATATAGAAGCCGATAGGCATTTCAAATATAGGTGCCGATAGGCCTGCCGGATATGGTTGCCGATAGGCATTTCAAATATAGGTGCTGATAGGCATTCCAGATGTAGTTTCCAAAAGGCATTTCAAAAATTGGTGCCGATAGGCATTTCAGATAAAGGTGCCGATAGACATTTCAGATATAGTTACCGACTGGCATTTTAAAAATAGGTGCCGATAGGCATTTTAGATATAGAAGCCGATAGGTATTTCAAATATAGGTGTCGATAGGCATTTCAGATATGGTTGCCGATAGGCATTTTAAATATAGGATCTGATAGGCATTTCAGATGTAGTTTCCGATAGGCATTTCAAAATTAGGTGCCGATAGGCATTCCAGGTATGGTTGCCGATAGGCATTTCAAATATAGGTGCTGATAGGCATTTTAGATGTAGTTTCCGATTGGCATTTCAAAAATAGGTGCCGATAGGCATTTCAAATATAGGTGCTGATAGGCATTTCAAATGTAGTTTCCGATAGGCATTTCAAAAAGAGGTGCCGATAGGCATTTCTGATGTGGTTGCCGATAGGCATTTCAAATATAGGTGCTGATAGGCACTTCAGATGTAGTTTTCGATAGGCATTTCAAAAATAGGTGCCGATAGGCATTTCAGATATAGAAGCCGATAGGCATTTTAAATATAGGTGCCGATAGGCATTCCAGATATGGTTGCCGATAGGCATTTCGAATATAGGTGCTGATAGGCATTTCAGATGTAGTTTCCGATAGGCATTTCAAAAATAGGTGCCGATAGGCATATTAGATATAGGTGCCGATAGGCTTTTCAGATATAGTTGACGATTGGCATTTTAAAAATAGGTGCCGATAGGCATTTCAGATATAGAAGCCGATAGGCATTTCAAATAGAGGTGCCGATAGGCATTCCAGATATGGTTGCCGATAGGCATTTCAAATATAGGTGCTGATAGGCATTTCAGATGTAGTTTCCGATAGGCATTTCAAAAATTGGTGCCGATGGGCATTTCAGATGTAGGTGCCGATAGGCATTTCAGATATAGTTGCCGATTGGCTTTTTAAAAATAGGTGCCGATAGGCATTTCAGATATAGAATCCGATAGGCATTTCAAATATAGGTGCCGATAGGCATTCCAGATATGGTTGCCGATAGGCATTTCAAATATAGGTGCTGATAGGCATTTCAGATGTAGTTTCCGATAGGCATTTCAAAAATAGGTGCCGATAGGCATTTCTGATGTGGTTGCCGATAGGCATTTCAAATATAGGTGCTGATAGGCATTTCAGATGTAGTTTTCGATAGGCATTTCAAAAATAGGTGCCGATAGGCATTTCAGATATAGAAGCCGATAGGCATTTCAAATATAGGTGCCGATAGGCATTCCAGATATGGTTCCCGATAGGCATTTCAAATATAGGTGCTGATAGGCATTTCAGATGTAGTTTCCGATAGGCATTTCAAAAATAGGTGCCGATAGGCATTTCTGATGTGGTTGCCGATAGGCATTTCAAATATAGGTGCTGATAGGCATTTCAGATGTAGTTTCCGATAGGCATTTCAAAAATTCGTGCCGATAGGCATTTCAGATATAGGTGACGATAGGCATTTCAGATATAGTTGCCGATTAGCATTTCAAAAATAGGTGCCAATAGGCATTTCAGATATAGAAGCCGATAGGTATTTCAAATATAGGTGTCGATAGGCATTTCAGATATGGTTGCCGATAGGGATTTCAAATATTGGTGCTGATAGGCATTTCAGATGTAGTTTCCGATAGGCATTTCAAAAATAGGTGTCGATAGGCATATTAGATATAGGTGCCGATAGGCTTTTCAGATATAGTTGACGATTGGCATTTTAAAAATAGGTGCCGATAGGCATTTCAGATATAGAAGCCAATAGGCATTTCAAATATAGGTGCCGATAGGCATTCTTGATATGGTTGCCGATAGGCATTTCAAATATAGGTGCTGATAGGCATTTCAGATGTAGTTTCCGATAGGCATTTCAAAAATTGGTGCCGATAGGCATTTCAGATATAGGTGCCGATAGGCATTTCAGATATAGTTGCCGATTGGCATTTTAAAAATAGGTGCCGATAGGCATTTTATATGTAGTTTCCGATAGGCATTTCAAAAATAGGTGCCGATGGGCATTTCAAATATAGGTGCCGATAAGCATTCCAGATATGGTTGCCGATAAGCATTTCAAATATATGTGCTCATAGGCATTCCAGATGTAGTTTCCGATAGGCATTTCAAAAATTGGTGCCGATAGTCATTTCAGATATAGGTGCCGATAGGCATTTCAGATATAGTTGCCGATTGGCATTTTAAAAACAGGTGCCGATAGGCATTTCAGATATAGAAGCCGATAGGTATTTCAAATATAGGTGTCGATAGGCATTTCAGATATAGTTGCCGATTGGCATTTTAATAATAGGTGTCGATAGGCATTTTAGATATAGAAGCCGATAGGCATTTCAAATATAGGTGCCGATAGGCCTGCCGGATATGGTTGCCGATAGGCATTTCAAATATAGGTGCTGATAGGCATTCCAGATGTAGTTTCCAAAAGGCATTTCAAAAATTGGTGCCGATAGGCATTTCAGATAAAGGTGCCGATAGACATTTCAGATATAGTTACCGACTGGCATTTTAAAAATAGGTGCCGATAGGCATTTCAGATATAGAAGCCGATAGGTATTTCAAATATAGGTGTCGATAGGCATTTCAGATATGGTTGCCGATAGGCATTTTAAATATAGGATCTGATAGGCATTTCAGATGTAGTTTCCGATAGGCATTTCAAAATTAGGTGCCGATAGGCATTCCAGGTATGGTTGCCGATAGGCATTTCAAATATAGGTGCTGATAGGCATTTTAGATGTAGTTTCCGATTGGCATTTCAAAAATAGGTGCCGATAGGCATTTCAAATATAGGTGCTGATAGGCATTTCAAATGTAGTTTCCGATAGGCATTTCAAAAAGAGGTGCCGATAGGCATTTCTGATGTGGTTGCCGATAGGCATTTCAAATATAGGTGCTGATAGGCACTTCAGATGTAGTTTTCGATAGGCATTTCAAAAATAGGTGCCGATAGGCATTTCAGATATAGAAGCCGATAGGCATTTTAAATATAGGTGCCGATAGGCATTCCAGATATGGTTGCCGATAGGCATTTCGAATATAGGTGCTGATAGGCATTTCAGATGTAGTTTCCGATAGGCATTTCAAAAATAGGTGCCGATAGGCATATTAGATATAGGTGCCGATAGGCTTTTCAGATATAGTTGACGATTGGCATTTTAAAAATAGGTGCCGATAGGCATTTCAGATATAGAAGCCGATAGGCATTTCAAATAGAGGTGCCGATAGGCATTCCAGATATGGTTGCCGATAGGCATTTCAAATATAGGTGCTGATAGGCATTTCAGATGTAGTTTCCGATAGGCATTTTAAAAATTGGTGCCGATGGGCATTTCAGATGTAGGTGCCGATAGGCATTTCAGATATAGTTGCCGATTGGCTTTTTAAAAATAGGTGCCGATAGGCATTTCAGATATAGAAGCCGATAGGCATTTCAAATATAGGTGCCGATAGGCATTCCAGATATGGTTGCCGATAGGCATTTCAAATATAGGTGCTGATAGGCATTTCAGATGTAGTTTCCGATAGGCATTTCAAAAATAGGTGCCGATAGGCATTTCTGATGTGGTTGCCGATAGGCATTTCAAATATAGGTGCTGATAGGCATTTCAGATGTAGTTTTCGATAGGCATTTCAAAAATAGGTGCCGATAGGCATTTCAGATATAGAAGCCGATAGGCATTTCAAATATAGGTGCCGATAGGCATTCCAGATATGGTTCCCGATAGGCATTTCAAATATAGGTGCTGATAGGCATTTCAGATGTAGTTTCCGATAGGCATTTCAAAAATAGGTGCCGATAGGCATTTCTGATGTGGTTGCCGATAGGCATTTCAAATATAGGTGCTGATAGGCATTTCAGATGTAGTTTCCGATAGGCATTTCAAAAATTCGTGCCGATAGGCATTTCAGATATAGGTGACGATAGGCATTTCAGATATAGTTGCCGATTAGCATTTCAAAAATAGGTGCCAATAGGCATTTCAGATATAGAAGCCGATAGGTATTTCAAATATAGGTGTCGATAGGCATTTCAGATATGGTTGCCGATAGGGATTTCAAATATTGGTGCTGATAGGCATTTCAGATGTAGTTTCCGATAGGCATTTCAAAAATAGGTGCCGATAGGCATATTAGATATAGGTGCCGATAGGCTTTTCAGATATAGTTGACGATTGGCATTTTAAAAATAGGTGCCGATAGGCATTTCAGATATAGAAGCCAATAGGCATTTCAAATATAGGTGCCGATAGGCATTCTTGATATGGTTGCCGATAGGCATTTCAAATATAGGTGCTGATAGGCATTTCAGATGTAGTTTCCGATAGGCATTTCAAAAATTGGTGCCGATAGGCATTTCAGATATAGGTGCCGATAGGCATTTCAGATATAGTTGCCGATTGGCATTTTAAAAATAGGTGCCGATAGGCATTTTATATGTAGTTTCCGATAGGCATTTCAAAAATAGGTGCCGATGGGCATTTCAAATATAGGTGCCGATAAGCATTCCAGATATGGTTGCCGATAAGCATTTCAAATATATGTGCTCATAGGCATTCCAGATGTAGTTTCCGATAGGCATTTCAAAAATTGGTGCCGATAGTCATTTCAGATATAGGTGCCGATAGGCATTTCAGATATAGTTGCCGATTGGCATTTTAAAAATAGGTGCCGATAGGCATTTCAGATATAGAAGCCGATAGGCATTTCAAATATAGGTGCCGATAGGCATGCCAGATATGGTTGCCGATAGGCATTTCAAATATATGTGCTGATAGGCATTCCAGATGTAGTTTCCGATAGGCATTTCAAAAATTGGTGCCGATAGGCATTTCAGATATAGGTACTGATAGGCATTTCAGATATAGTTACCGATTGGCATTTTAAAAATAGGTGCCAATAGGCATTTCAGCTATAGAAGCCGATAGGTATTTCAAATATAGGTGTCGATAGGCATTCCAGATATGGTTGCCAATAGGCATTTCAAATATAGGTGCTGATAGGCATTTCAGATGTAGTTTCCGATAGGCATTTCAAAAATAGGTGCCGATAGGCATTTCAGATATAGGTGCCGATAGGCATTTCAGATATAGTTGCCGTTTGGCTTTTAAAAAATAGGTGCCGATAGGCATTTCAGATATAAAAGTCGATAGGCATTTCAAATATAGGTGCCAATAGGCATTCCAGATATGGTTGCCGATAGGCATTTCAAATATAGGTGCTGATAGGCGTTCCAGATATAGGTGCCGATAGGCATTTCAGATATAGTTGCCGATTGGCATTTTAAAAATAGGTGCCGATAGGCATTTCAGATATAGAAGCCGATAGGCATTTCAAATATAGGTTCCGATAGGCATTTCAGATATGGTTGCCGATAGGCATTTCAAATATAGGAGCAGAGAGGCATTTCAGATGTAGTTTCCGAAAGGCATTTCAAAAATAGGTGCCGATAGGCATTTCAGATATAGGTGCCGATAGGCATTTCAGATATAGTTGCCGATAGGCATTTTAAAAATAGGTGCCGATAGGCATTTCAGATATAGAAGCCGATAGGCATTTCAAATATAGGTGCCGATAGGCATTCCAGATATGGTTGCCGATAGGCATTTCAAATATAAGTGCTGATAGGCATTTCAGATGTAGTTTCCGATAGGCATTTCAAAAATAGCTGCCGATAGGCATTTCAGATATAGGTGCCGATAGGAATTTCAGATATAGTTGCCGATAGGCATTTTAAAAATAGGTGCCGATAGGCATTTCAGATATAGAAGCCGATAGGCATTTCAAATGTAGGTGCCGATAGGCATTCCAGATATGGTTGCCAATAGGCATTTCAAATATAAGTGCTGATAGGCATTTCAGATGTAGTTTCCGATAGGCATTTCAAAAATAGGTACCGATAGGCATTTCAGATATAGGTGCCGATAGGCATTTCAGATATAGTTGCCAATTGGCATTTTAAAAACAGGTGTCGATAGGCATTTCAGATATAGAAGCCGATAGGCATTTCAAATATAGGTGCCGATAGGCATTCCAGATATGTTTGCCGATAGGCTTTTTAAATATAGGTGCTGATAGGCATTTCAGATGTAGTTTCCGATAGGCATTTCAAAAATAGGTGCCGATAGGCATTTCAGATATAGGCGCCGATAGGTATTTCAGATATAGGTGCCGATAGGCATTTCAGATATAGTTGCCAATTGGCATTTTAAAAATAGGTGCCGATAGGCATTTCAGATATAGAAGCCGATAGGCATTTCAAATATTGGTGCCGATAGGCATTCCAGATATGGTTGCCGATAGGCATTTCAAATATAGGTGCTGATAGGCATTTTAGATGTAGTTTCCGATAGGCATTTCAAAAATTGATGCCGATAGGCATTTCAGATATAGGTGCCGATAGGCATTTCAGATATAGTTGCCGATTGGCATTTTAAAAACAGGTGCCGATTGGCATTTCAGATATAGAAGCCGATAGGTATTTCAAATATAAGTGCCGATAGGCATTCCAGATATGGTTGCCAATAGGCATTTCAAATATAGGGGCTGATAGCCATTTCAGATGTAGTTTCCGATAGGCATTTCAAAAATAGGTGCCGATAGGCATTTCAGATATAGGTGCCGATAGGCATTTCAGATATAGTTGCCGTTTGGCATTTAAAAAATAGGTGCCGATAGGCATTTCAGATATAAAAGCCGATAGGCATTTCAAATATAGGTGCCAATAGGCATTCCAGATATGGTTGCCGATAGGCATTTCAAATATAGGTGCTGATAGGCGTTCCAGATATAGGTGCCGATAGGCATTTCAGATATAGTTGCCGATTGGCATTTTAAAAATAGGTGCCGATAGGCATTTCAGATATAGAAGCCGATAGGCATTTTAAATATAGGTTCCGATAGGCATTTCAGATATGGTTGCCGATAGGCATTTCAAATATAGGAGCAGAGAGGCATTTCAGATGTAGTTTCCGAAAGGCATTTCAAAAATAGGTGCCGATAGGCATTTCAGATATAGGTGCCGATAGGCATTTCAGATATAGTTGCCGATAGGCATTTTAAAAATAGGTGCCGATAGGCATTTCAGATATAGAAGCCGATAGGCATTTCAAATATAGGTGCCGATAGGCATTCCAGATATGGTTGCCGATAGGCATTTCAAATATAAGTGCTGATAGGCATTTCAGATGTAGTTTCCGATAGGCATTTCAAAAATAGGTGCCGATAGGCATTTCAGATATAGGTGCCGATAGGCATTTCAGATATAGTTGCCGATAGGCATTTTAAAAATAGGTGCCGATAGGCATTTCAGATATAGAAGCCGATAGGCATTTCAAATATAGGTGCCGATAGGCATTCCAGATATGTTTGCCAATAGGCATTTCAAATGTAGTTTCCGATAGGCATTTCGAAATAGGTACCGATAGGCATTTCAGATATAGGTGCCGATGAGCATTTCAGATATAGTTGCCAATTGGCATTTTAAAAACAGGTGTCGATAGGCATTTCAGATATAGAAGCCGATAGGCATTTCAAATATAGGTGCCGATAGGCATTCCAGATATGGTTGCCGATAGGCTTTTTAAATATAGGTGCTGATAGGCATTTCAGATGTAGTTTCCGATAGGTATTTCAAAAATAGGTGCCGATAGGCATTTCAGATATAGGCGCCGATAGGTATTTCAGATATAGGTGCCGATAGGCATTTCAGATATAGTTGCCAATTGGCATTTTAAAAATAGGTGCCGATAGGCATTTCAGATATAGAAGCCGATAGGCATTTCAAATATTGGTGCCGATAGGCATTCCAAATATGGTTGCCGATAGGCTTTTTAAATATAGGTGCTGATAGGCATTTCAGATGTAGTTTCCGATAGGCATTTCAAAAATAGGTGCCGATAGGCATTTCAGATATAGGCGCCGATAGGTATTTCAGATATAGGTGCCGATAGGCATTTCAGATATAGTTTCCAATTGGCATTTTAAAAATAGGTGCCGATAGGCATTTCAGATATAGAAGCCGATAGGCATTTCAAATATTGGTGCCGATAGGCATTCCAGATATGGTTGCCGATAGGCATTTCAAATATAGGTGCTGATAGGCATTTTAGATGTAGTTTCCGATAGGCATTTCAAAAATTGATGTCGATAGGCATTTCAGATATAGGTGCCGATAGGCATTTCAGATATAGTTGCCGATTGGCATTTTAAAAACAGGTGCCGATAGGCATTTCAGATATAGAAGCCGATAGGTATTTCAAATATAGGTGTCGATAGGCATTTCAGATATATTTGCCGATTGGCATTTTAATAATAGGTGTCGATAGGCATTTTAGATATAGTTACCGATTGGCATTTTAAAAATAGGTGCCGATAGGCATTTCAGATATAGAAGCCGATAGGTATTTCAAATATAGGTGTCGATAGGCATTTCAGATATGGTTGCCGATAGGCATTTCAAATATAGGATCTGATAGGCATTTCAGATGTAGTTTCCGATAGGCATTTCAAAAATAGGTGCCGATAGGCATTCCAGATATGGTTGCCGATAGGCATTTCAAATATAGGTGCTGATAGGCATTTTAGATGTAGTTTCCGATTGGCATTTCAAAAATAGGTGCCGATAGGCATTTCAAATATAGGTGCTGATAGGCATTTCAGATGTAGTTTCCGATAGGCATTTCAAAAATAGGTGCCGATAGGCATTTCTGATGTGGTTGCCGATAGGCATTTCAAATATAGGTGCTGATAGGCATTTCAGATGTAGTTTTCGATAGGCATTTCAAAAATAGGTGCCGATAGGCATTTCAGATATAGAAGCCGATAGGCATTTTAAATATAGGTGCCGATAGGCATTCCAGATATGGTTGCCGATAGCAATTTCGAATATAGGTGCTGATAGGCATTTCAGATGTAGTTTCCGATAGGCATTTCAAAAATAGGTGCCGATAGGCATATTAGATATAGGTGCCGATAGGCTTTTCAGATATAGTTGACGATTGGCATTTTAAAAATAGGTGCCGATAGGCATTTCAGATATAGAAGCCGATAGGCATTTCAAATATAGGTGCCGATAGGCATTCCAGATATGGTTGTAGATAGGCATTTCAAATATTGGTGCTGATAGGCATTTCAGATGTAGTTTCCGATAGGCATTTCAAAAATTCGTGCCGATAGGCATTTCAGATATAGGTGACGATAGGCATTTCAGATATAGTTGCCGATTAGCATTTCAAAAATAGGTGCCAATAGGCATTTCAGATATAGAAGCCGATAGGTATTTCAAATATAGGTGTCGATGGCCATTTCAGATATGGTTGCCGATAGGCATTTCAAATATTGGTGCTGATAGGCATTTCAGATGTAGTTTCCGATAGGCATTTCAAAAATAGGTGCCGATAGGCTTTTCAGATATAGTTGACGATTGGCATTTTAAAAATAGGTGCCGATAGGCATTTCAGATATAGAAGCCAATAGGCATTTCAAATATAGGTGCCGATAGGCATTCCTGATATGGTTGCCGATAGGCATTTCAAATATAGGTGCTGATAGGCATTTCAGATGTAGTTTCCGATAGGCATTTCAAAAATTGGTGCCGATAGGCATTTCAGATATAGGTGCCGATAGGCATTTCAGATATAGTTGCCGATTGGCATTTTAAAAATAGGTGCCGATAGGCATTTTATATGTAGTTTCCGATAGGCATTTCAAAAATAGGTGCCGATGGGCATTTCAAATATAGGTGCCGATAAGCATTTCAGATATGGTTGCCGATAAGCATTTCAAATATATGTGCTCATAGGCATTCCAGATGTAGTTTCCGATAGGCATTTCAAAAATTGGTGCCGTTAGTCATTTCAGATATAGGTACCGATAGGCATTTCAGATATAGTTGCCGATTGGCATTTTAAAAATAGGTGCCGATAGGCATTTCAGATATAGAAGCCGATAGGTATTTCAAATATAGGTGTCGATAGGCATTTCAGATATGGTTGCCGATAGGCATTTCAAATATAGGTGCTGATAGGCATTTCAGATGTAGCTTCCGATAGGCATTTAAAAAATAGGTGCCGATAGGCATTTCAGATATAGGTGCCGATAGGCATTTCAGATATAGTTGCCGATAGGCATTTTAAAAATAGGTGCCGATAGGCATTTCAGATATAGAAGCCGATAGGCATTTCAAATATAGGTGCCGATAGGCATTCCAGATATGGTTGCCGATAGGCATTTCAAATATAAGTGCTGATAGGCATTTCAGATGTAGTTTCCGATAGGCATTTCAAAAATAGGTGCCGATAGGCATTTCAGATATAGGTGCCGATAGAAATTTCAGATATAGTTGCCGATAGGCATTTTAAAAATAGGTGCCGATAGGCATTTCAGATATAGAAGCCGATAGGCATTTCAAATATAGGTGCCGATAGGCATTCCAGATATGGTTGCCAATAGGCATTTCAAATATAAGTGCTGATAGGCATTTCAGATGTGGTTTCCGATAGGCATTTCAAAAATAGGTACCGATAGGCATTTCAGATATAGGTGCCGATAGGCATTTCAGATATAGTTGCCAATTGGCATTTTAAAAACAGGTGTCGATAGGCATTTCAGATATAGAAGCCGATAGGCATTTCAAATATAGGTGCCGATAGGCATTCCAGATATGGTTGCCGATAGGCTTTTTAAATATAGGTGCTGATAGGCATTTCAGATGTAGTTTCCGATAGGCATTTCAAAAATAGGTGCCGATAGGCATTTCAGATATAGGCGCCGATAGGTATTTCAGATATAGGTGCCGATAGGCATTTCAGATATAGTTGCCAATTGGCATTTTAAAAATAGGTGCCGATAGGCATTTCAGATATAGAAGCCGATAGGCATTTCAAATATTGGTGCCGATAGGCATTCCAGATATGGTTGCCGATAGGCATTTCAAATATAGGTGCTGATAGGCATTTTAGATGTAGTTTCCGATAGGCATTTCAAAAATTGATGCCGATAGGCATTTCAGATATAGGTGCCGATAGGCATTTCAGATATAGTTGCCGATTGGCATTTTAAAAACAGGTGCCGATAGGCATTTCAGATATAGAAGCCGATAGGTATTTCAAATATAGGTGTCGATAGGCATTTCAGATATGGTTGCCGATAGGCATTTCAAATATAGGTGCTGATAGGCATTTCAGATGTAGTTTCCGATAGGCATTTCAAAAATTGGTGCCGATGGGCATTTCAGATGTAGGTGCCGATAGGCATTTCAGATATAGTTGCCGATTGGCTTTTTAAAAATAGGTGCCGATAGGCATTTCAGATATAGAAGCCGATAGGCATTTCAAATATAGGTGCCGATAGGCATTCCAGATATGGTTGCCGATAGGCATTTCAAATATAGGTGCTGATAGGCATTTCAGATGTAGTTTCCGATAGGCATTTCAAAAATAGGTGCCGATAGGCATATTAGATATAGGTGCCGATAGGCTTTTCAGATATAGTTGACGATTGGCATTTTAAAAATAGGTGCCGATAGGCATTTCAGATATAGAAGCCAATAGGCATTTCAAATATAGGTGCCGATAGGCATTCCTGATATGGTTGCCGATAGGCATTTCAAATATAGGTGCTGATAGGCATTTCAGATGTAGTTTCCGATAGGCATTTCAAAAATTGGTGCCGATAGGCATTTCAGATATAGGTGCCGATAGGCATTTCAGATATAGTTGCCGATTGGCATTTTAAAAATAGGTGCCGATAGGCATTTCAGATATAGAAGCCGATAGGTATTTCAAATATAGGTGTCGATAGGCATTTCAGATATGGTTGCCGATAGGCATTTCAAATATTGGTGCTGATAGGTATTTCAGATGTAGTTTCCGATAAGCATTTCAAAAATAGGTGCCGATAGGCATTTCAGATATAGGTGTCGATAGGCATTACAGATATAGTTGCCGATTGGCATTTTAAAAATAGGTGTCGATAGGCATTTCAGATATAGAAGCCGATAGGCATGTCAAATATAGGTGCCGATAGGCATTCCAGATATGGTTGCCGATAGGCATTTCAAATATCCGTGCTGATAGGCATTTCAGATGTAGTTTCCGATAGGCATTTAAAAAATAGGTGTCGATAGGCATTTCAGATATAGGTGCCGATAGGCATTTCAGATATAGTTGCCGATTGGCATTTTAAAAATAGGTGCCGATAGGCATTTCAGATATAGAAGCCGATAGGCATTTCAAATATAGGTGCTGATAGGCATTTCAGATGTAGTTTCCGATAGGCATTTCAAAAATAGGTGCCGATAGGCATTTCAGCTATAGGTGCCGATAGGCATTTCAGATATAGTTGCCGATTGGCATTTATAAAATAGGTGTCGATAGGCATTTTAGATATAGAAGCCGATAGGCATTTCATATATAGGTGCCGATAGGCATTCCAGATATGGTTTCCGATAGGCATTTCAAATATAGGTGCTGATAGGCATTTCAGATGTAGTTTCCGATAGGCATTTCAAAAATTGGTGCCGATAGGCATTTCAGATATAGAAGCCGATAGGTATTTTAAATATAGGTGTCGATAGGTATTTCAGATATGGTTGCCGATAGGCATTTCAAATTTAGGTGCTTATAGGCATTTCAGATGTAGTTTCCGATAGGCATTTCAAAAATAGGTGCCAATAGGCATTTCAGCTATAGGTCCTGATAGGTATTTCAGATATAGTTGCCGATTGGCATTTTAAAAATAGGTGTCGATAGGCATTTTAGATATAGAAGCCGATAGGCATTTCAAATATAGGTGCCGATAGGCATTCCAGATATGGTTTCCGATAGGCATTTCAAATATAGGTGCTGATAGGCATTCCAGATGTAGTTTCCGATAGGCATTTCAAAAATAGGTGCAGATAGGCATTTCAGATATAGGTGCCGATAGGCATTTCAGATATAGTTGCCGATTGGCATTTTAAAAATAGGTACCGATAGGCATATCAGATATAGAAGCCGATAGGCATTTCAAATATAGGTGCCGATAGGCATTCCAGATATAGTTGCCGATAGGCATTTCAAATATAGGTGCGGATAGGCATTTTAGATTTAGTTTCCGATAGGCATTTCAAAAATTGATGCCGATAGGCATTTCAAATATAGGTGCCGATAGCCATTACAGATATAGTTGCCGATTGGTATTTTAAAAACAACTGCCGATAGGCATTTCAGATATGGAAGCCGATAGGTATTTCAAATATAGGTGTCGATAGGCATTTCAGATATGGTTGCCGATAGGCATTTCAAATATAGGAGCAGATAGGCATTTCAGATGTAGTTTTCGAAAGGCATTTCAAAAATAGGTGCCGATAGGCATTTCAGATATAGGTGCCGATAGGCATTTCAGATATAGTTGCCGATTGGCATTTTAAAAATAGGTGCCGATAGGCATTTCAGATATAGAAGCCGATAGGCATTTCAAATATAGGTGCCGATAGGCATTCCAGATGTAGTTTCCGATAGGAATTTAAAAAAATCGTGCCGATACGCAATTCAGATATAGGTGCCGATAGGCATTTCAGATATAGTTACCGATTGGCATTTTAAAAATAGGTGCCGATAGGCATTTCAGATATAGAAGCCGATAGGCATTTCAAATATAGGTGCCGATAGGCATTCCAGATATGGTTGCCGATAGGCATTTTAAATATAGGTGCGGATAGGCATTTTGGATGTAATTTCCGATAGGCATTTCAAAAATTGATGCCGATAGGCATTTCAAATATAGGTGCCGATAGCCATTTCAGATATAGTTGCCGATTGGCATTTTAAAAACAGGTGCCGATAGGCATTTCAGATATAGAAGCCGATAGGTATTTCAAATATAGGTGTCGATAGGCATTTCAGATATGGTTGCCGATAGGCATTTCAAATATAGGAGCAGATAGGCATTTCAGATGTAGTTTCCGAAAGGCATTTCAAAAATAGGTGCCGATAGGCATTTAAGATATAGGTGCCGATAGGCATTTCAGATATAGTTGCTGATAGGCATTCCAGATATGGTTGCCGATAGGCATTTTAAAATATAAGTGCTGATAGGCATTTCAGATGTAGTTTCCGATAGGCATTTTAAAAATAGGTACCGATAGGCATTCCAGATATGGTTGCCGATAGGCATTTCAAATATAGGTGCTGATAGGCATTCCAGATGTAGTTTTCGATAGGCATTTCAAAAATTGATGCCGATAGGCATTTCAGATATAAGTGCCGATAGGCATTTTAGATATGGTTGCCGATAGGCATTTCAAATATAGGTGCTGATAGGCATTTCAGATGTAGTTTCCGATAGGCATTTCAAAAATAGGTGCCGATAGGCATTTCAGATATAGGTGCCGATAAGCATTTTGGATATAGTTGCCGATTGGCATTTTAAAAATATGTGCCGATAGGCATTTCAGATATAGAAGCCGATAGGCATTTCAAACATAGGTGCCAAAAGGCACTCCAGATATGGTTGCCGATAGGCATTTCAAATATAGGTGCTGATAGGCATTTCAGATGTAGTTTCCGATAGGCATTTCAAAAATAGGTGCCGATAGGCATTTCAAAAATTGGTGCCGATAGGCATTTCAGATATATTTGCCGATTGGCATTTTAAAAATAGGTGCCGATAGGCATTTCAGATATAGAAGCCGATAGGCATTTCAAATATAGGTGCCGTAGGCATTCCAGATATGGTTGCCGATAGGCATTTCAAATATAGGTGCTGATAGGCATTTTAGATGTAGTTTCCGATAGGTAGTTCAAAAATTGATGCCGATAGGCATTTCAGATATAGGTGCCAATAGGCATTTCAGATATAGTTGCCGATTGGCATTTTAAAAACAAGGTGCCGATAGGCATTTCAGATATAGAAGCCGATAGGTATTTTAAATATAGGTGTCGATAGGCATTTCAGATATGGTTGCCGATAAGCATTTCAAATATAGGAGCAGATAGGCATTTCAGATGTAGTTTCCGAAAGGCATTTCAAAAATAGGTGCCGATAGGCATTTCAGATATAGGTGCCGATAGGCATTTCAGATATAGTTGCCGATTGGCATTTTAAAAATAGGTGCCGATAGGCATTTCAGATATAGAAGCCGATAGGCATTTCAAATATAGGTGCCGATAGGCATTCCAGATATGGTTGCCGATAGGCATTTCAAATATAGGTGCTGATAGGCATTTCAGATGTAGTTTCCGATAGACATTTCAAAAATTGGTGTCGATAGGCATTTCAGATATAGATTGCCGATAGGCATTTCAGATATAGTTGCCGATTGGCATTTTAAAAATAGGTGCCGATAGGCATTTCAGATATAGAAGCCGATAGGTATTTCAAATATAGGTGTCGATAGGCATTTCGGATATGGTTGCCGATAGGCATTTCAAATATAGGTGCTGATAGGCATTTCAGATGTAGTTTCCGATAGATATTTCAAAAATAGGTGCTGATAGGCATTTCAGATATATGTGCCGTTAGGCATTTCAGATATAGTTGCCGATTGGCATTTTAAAAATAGCTGCCGATAGGCATTTTAGATGTAGTTTCCGATAGGCATTTCAAAAATAGGTGCCGATAGGCTATTCAGATATAGGTGCCGAAAGGCATTTCAGATATGGTTGCCGGTAGGCATTTCAAATATAGGAGCAGATAGGCATTTCAGATGTAGTTTCCGAAAGGCATTTCAAAAATAGGTGCCGATAGGCATTTCAGATATAGGTGCCGATAGGCATTTCAGATATAGTTGCCGATTGGCATTTTAAAAATAGGTGCCGATAGGCATTTCAGATATAGAAGCCGATAGGCATTTCAAATATAGGTGCCGATAGGCATTCCAGATATGGTTGCCGATAGGCATTTCAAATATGAGTGCTGCTAGGCATTTCAGATGTAGTTTCCGATAGGCATTTCAAAAATAGGTACCGATAGGCATTTCAGATATAGGTGCCGATAGGCATTTCAGATATAGTTGCCAATTGGCATTTTAAATATAGGTGTCGATAGGCATTTCAGATATAGAAGCCGATAGGCATTTCAAATATAGGTGTCGATAGGCATTCCAGATATGGTTGCCGATAGGCATTTTAAATATAGGTGCTGAGAGGCATTTCAGATGTAGTTTCCGATAGGCATTTAAAAAATAGGTGCTGATAGGCATTTCAGATATAGGTGCCGTTAGGCATTTCAGATATAGTTGCCGATTGGCATTTTAAAAATAGGTGCCGATAGGCATTTTAGATGTAGTTTCCGATAGGCATTTCAAAAATAGGTGCCGATAGGCATTTCAGATATAAATGCCGAAAGGCATTCCAAATATAGGTGCCGATAGGCATTTCTGATGTGGTTGCCGATAGGCATTTCAAATATAGATGCTGATAGGCATTTCAGATGTAGTTTCCGATAGGCATTTCAAAAATAGGTGCCGATAGGCATTTTAGATATAGGTGCCGATAGGCATTTCAGATATAGTTGCCGATTGGCATTTTAAGAATAGGTTCCGATAGGCATTTTAGATATAGAAGCCGATAGGCATTTAAAATATAGGTGCCGATAGGCATTCCAGATATGGTTGCCGATAGGCATTTCAAATATAGGTGCTGATAGGCATTTTAGATGTAGTTTCCGATAGGTATTTCAAAAATAGGTGCCGATATGCATTTCAGACATAGGTACCGATAGGCATTTCAGATATAGTTGCCAATTGGCATTTTAAAAATAGGTGCCGATAGGCATTTCAGATATAGAAGCCGATAGGCATTTCAAATATAGGTGCCGATAGGCATTCCAGATATGGTTGCCGATAGGCATTTCAAATATGAGTGCTGATAGGCATTTCAGATATAGTTACCGATTGGCATTTTAAAAATAGGTGCCGATAGGCATTTCAGATATAGAAGCCGATAGGTATTTCAAATATAGGTGTCGATAGGCATTTCAGATATGGTTGCCGATAGTCATTTCAAATATAGGTGCTGATAGGCATTTCAGATGTAGTTTCCGATAGGCATTTAAAAAATAGGTGCCGATAGGCATTTCAGCTATAGGTGCCGATAAGCATTTCAGATATAGTTGCCGATTGGCATTTTAAAAATAGGTACCGATAGGCATTTCAGATATAGAAGCCGATAGGCATTTCAAATATAGGTGCCGATAGGCATTCCAGATATGGTTGCCGATAGGCATTTCAAATATAGGTGCCGATAGGCATCTCAAATATAGAAGCCGATAGGCATTTCAAAAATAGGTGCCGATAGGCATTTCAGATATAGGTGCCGATAGGCATTTCAGATATAGTTGCCAATTGGCATTTTAAAAATAGGTGCCGATAGGCATTTCAGATATAGAAGCCGATAGGCATTTCAAATATAGGTGCCGATAGGCATTCCAGATATGGTTGCCGATAGGGATTTCAAATATAGGTGCTGATAGGCATTTCAGATGTAGTTTCCGATAGGCATTTCAGATAAAGGTGCCGATAGGCATTTCAGATACAGTTGCCGATTGGCATTTTAAAAATAGGTGCCGATAGGCATTTCAGATATAGAAGCCGATAGGTATTTCAAATATAAGTGTCGATAGGCATTTCAGAATTGGTTGCCGATAGGCATTTCAAATATTGGTGCCGATAGGCATTTCAGATGTAGTTTCCGATAGGCATTTCAAAAATAGGTGCCGATAGGCATTTCAGATATAGGTGCCGATAGGCATTTCAGATATAGTTGCCAATTGGTTTTTTAAAAATAGGTGTCGATAGGCGTTTCAGATATAGAAGCCGATAGGCATTTCAAATATAGATGCCGATAGGCATTCCAGATATGGTTGCCGATAGGCATTTCAAATATAGGTGCTGATAGGCAATTTAGATGTAGTTTCCGATAGGCATTTCAAAAATTGGTGCCGATAGGCATTTCAGATATAGGTGCCGATAGGCATTTCAGATATAGTTGCCGATTGGCATTTTAAAAATAGGTGCCGATAGGCATTTCAGATATAGAAGCCGATAGGTATTTCAAATATAGGTGTCGATAGGTATTCCAGATATGGTTGCCGATAGGCATTTCAAATATAGGTGCTGATAGGCATTTCAGATGTAGTTTCCGATAGGCATTTTAAAAATTGGTGGCGATAGGCATTTCAAATATATGTGCCGATAGGCATTTCAGATATAGTTGCCGATTGGCATTTAAAAAATAGGTGCCGATAGGCATTTCAGATATAGAAGCCGATAGGTATTTCAAATATAGGTGTCGATAGGCATTTTAGATATATTTGCCGATAGGCATTTCAAATATAGGTGCTGATAGGCATTTCAGATGTAGTTTCCGATAGGCATTTAAAAAATAGGTGCCGATAGGCATTTCAGATATAGTGGCCGATTGGCATTTTAAAAATAGAAGTCGATAGGCATTTCAGATATAGAAGCCGATAGGCATTTCAAATATAGGTGCCGATAGGCATTCCAAATATGTTTGCCGATAGGCATTTCAAATATAGGTGCTGATAGGCATTTCAAATGAAGTTTCCGATAGGCATTTCAAAAATTGGTGGCGATAGGCATTTCAGATATATGTGCCGATAGGCATTTCAGATATAGTTGCCGATTGGCATTTTAAAAATAGGTGCCGATAGGCATTTCAGATATAGAAGCCGATAGGTATTTCAAATATAGGTGTCGATAGGCATTTCAGATATGGTTGCCGATAGGCATTTCAAATATAGGTGCTGATAGGCATTTCAGATGTAGTTTCGATAGGCATTTCAAAAATAGGTGCCGATAGGCATTTCAGGTATAGGTGCCGATAGGCATTTCAGATATAGTGGCCGATTGGCATTTTAAAATTAGGTGTCGATAGGCATTTCAGATATAGAAGTCGATAGGCATTTCAAATATAGGTGCCGATAGCCATTCCAAATATGGTTGCCGATAGGCATTTCAAATATAGGTGCTGATAGGCATTCCAGATGTAGTTTCCGATAGGCATTTCAAAAATTGGTGCCGATAGGCATTTCAGATATAGGTGCCGATAGGCATTTCAGATATAGTTACCGATTGGCATTCTAAAAATAGGTGCCGATAGGCATTTCAGGTATAGAAGCCGATAGGTATTTCAAATATAGGTGTCGATAGGCATTTCAGATATGTTTGCCGATAGGCATTTCAAATATAGGTGCTGATAGGCATTTCAGATGTAGTTTCTGAGAGGCATTTCAAAAATAGGTGCCGATAGGCATTTCAGATATAGGTGTCGATAGGCATTTCAGATATAGTTGCCGATTGGCATTTTAAAAATAGGTGCCGATAGGCATTTCAGAAATAGGTGCCGATAGGCATTTCAGATATAGTTGCCAATTGGCATTTTAAAAATAGGTGCCGATAGGCATTCCAGATATGGTTGCCGATAGGCATTTCAAATATAGGTGCTGATAGGCATTTTAGATGTAGTTTCCGATAGGCATTTCAAAAATTGATGCCGATAGGCATTTCAGATATAAGTGCCGATAGGCATTTCATATATAGTTGCCGATTGGCATTTTAAAAATAGGTGCCGATAGGCATTTCAAATATAGGTGCCGATAGGCATTTCAGATAGAGTTGCCGATTGGAATTTTTAAAAATAGGTGCCGATAGGCATTTCAGATATAGAAGCCGATAGGCATTTCAAATATAGGTGCTGATAGGCATTCCAGATATAGTTGCCGATAGGCATTTCAAATATAGGTGCTGATAGGCATTTCAGATGTAGTTTCCGATAGGCATTTCAAAAATTGGTGCCGATAGGCATTTCAGATATAGGTGCCGATAGGCATTTCAGATATAGTTGCCGATTGGCATTTTAAAAATAGGTGCCGATAGGCATTTCAGATATAGAAGCCGATAGGCTTTTCAAATATAGGTGCCGATAAGCATTCCAGATAAGGTTGCCGATAGGCATTTCAAATATAGGTGCTGATAGGCATTTCAGATGTAGTTTCCGATAGGCATTTCAAAAATTTGTGCCGATAGGCATTTCAGATATAGGTGCCGATAGGCATTTCAGATATAGTTGCCGATTGGCATTTTAAAAATAGATGTCGATAGGCATTTTAGATACAGAAGCCGATAGGTATTTCAAATATAGGTGTCGATAGGCGTTTCAAATATGGTTGCCGATAGGCATTTCAAATATAGGTGCTGATAGGCATTTCAGATGTAGTTTCCGATAGGCATTTCAAAAATAGGTGCCGATAGGCATTTCAGATATAGGTGCCGATAGGCATTTCAGATATAGTTGCCGATTGGCATTTTAAAAATAGATGTCGATAGGCATTTTAGATATAGAAGCCGATAGGCATTTCAAATATAGGTGCTGATAGGCATTTCAGATGTAGTTTCCGATAGGCATTTCAAAAATTGGTGCCGATAGGCATTTCAGATATAGAAGCCGATAGGTATTTTAAATATAGGTGTCGATAGGCATTTCAGATATGGTTGCCGATAGGCATTTCAAATTTAGGTGCTTATAGGCATTTCAGATGTAGTTTCCGATAGGCATTTCAAAAATAGGTGCCAATAGGCATTTCAGCTATAGGTCCTGATAGGTATTTCAGATATAGTTGCCGATTGGCATTTTAAAAATAGGTGTCGATAGGCATTTTAGATATAGAAGCCGATAGGCATTTCAAATATAGGTGCCGATAGGCATTCCAGATATGGTTTCCGATAGGCATTTCAAATATAGGTGCTGATAGGCATTCCAGATGTAGTTTCCGATAGGCATTTCAAAAATGGGTGCAGATAGGCATTTCAGATATAGGTGCCGATAGGCATTTCAGATATAGTTGCCGATTGGCATTTTAAAAATAGGTACCGATAGGCATATCAGATATAGAAGCCGATAGGCATTTCAAATATAGGTGCCGATAGGCATTCCAGATATAGTTGCCGATAGGCATTTCAAATATAGGTGCGGATAGGCATTTTAGATTTAGTTTCCGATAGGCATTTCAAAAATTGATGCCGATAGGCATTTCAAATATAGGTGCCGATAGCCATTACAGATATAGTTGCCGATTGGTATTTTAAAAACAACTGCCGATAGGCATTTCAGATATGGAAGCCGATAGGTATTTCAAATATAGGTGTCGATAGGCATTTCAGATATGGTTGCTGATAGGCATTTCAAATATAGGAGCAGATAGGCATTTCAGATGTAGTTTTCGAAAGGCATTTCAAAAATAGGTGCCGATAGGCATTTCAGATATAGGTGCCGATAGGCATTTCAGATATAGTTGCCGATTGGCATTTTAAAAATAGGTGCCGATAGGCATTTCAGATATAGAAGCCGATAGGCATTTCAAATATAGGTGCCGATAGGCATTCCAGATGTAGTTTCCGATAGGAATTTAAAAAAATCGTGCCGATACGCAATTCAGATATAGGTGCCGATAGGCATTTCAGATATAGTTACCGATTGGCATTTTAAAAATAGGTGCCGATAGGCATTTCAGATATAGAAGCCGATAGGCATTTCAAATATAGGTGCCGATAGGCATTCCAGATATGGTTGCCGATAGGCATTTTAAATATAGGTGCGGATAGGCATTTTGGATGTAATTTCCGATAGGCATTTCAAAAATTGATGCCGATAGGCATTTCAAATATAGGTGCCGATAGCCATTTCAGATATAGTTGCCGATTGGCATTTTAAAAACAGGTGCCGATAGGCATTTCAGATATAGAAGCCGATAGGTATTTCAAATATAGGTGTCGATAGGCATTTCAGATATGGTTGCCGATAGGCATTTCAAATATAGGAGCAGATAGGCATTTCAGATGTAGTTTCCGAAAGGCATTTCAAAAATAGGTGCCGATAGGCATTTAAGATATAGGTGCCGATAGGCATTTCAGATATAGTTGCTGATAGGCATTCCAGATATGATTGCCGATAGGCATTTCAAATATAAGTGCTGATAGGCATTTCAGATGTAGTTTCCGATAGGCATTTTAAAAATAGGTACCGATAGGCATTCCAGATATGGTTGCCGATAGGCATTTCAAATATAGGTGCTGATAGGCATTCCAGATGTAGTTTTCGATAGGCATTTCAAAAATTGATGCCGATAGGCATTTCAGATATAAGTGCCGATAGGCATTTTAGATATGGTTGCCGATAGGCATTTCAAATATAGGTGCTGATAGGCATTTCAGTTGTAGTTTCCGATAGGCATTTCAAAAATAGGTGCCGATAGGTATTTCAGATATAGGTGCCGATAAGCATTTTGGATATAGTTGCCGATTGGCATTTTAAAAATATGTGCCGATAGGCATTTCAGATATAGAAGCCGATAGGCATTTCAAACATAGGTGCCAAAAGGCACTCCAGATATGGTTGCCGATAGGCATTTCAAATATAGGTGCTGATAGGCATTTCAGATGTAGTTTCCGATAGGCATTTCAAAAATAGGTGCCGATAGGCATTTCAAAAATTGGTGCCGATAGGCATTTCAGATATATTTGCCGATTGGCATTTTAAAAATAGGTGCCGATAGGCATTTCAGATATAGAAGCCGATAGGCATTTCAAATATAGGTGCCGTAGGCATTCCAGATATGGTTGCCGATAGGCATTTCAAATATAGGTGCTGATAGGCATTTTAGATGTAGTTTCCGATAGGTAGTTCAAAAATTGATGCCGATAGGCATTTCAGATATAGGTGCCAATAGGCATTTCAGATATAGTTGCCGATTGGCATTTTAAAAACAAGGTGCCGATAGGTATTTTAAATATAGGTGTCGATAGGCATTTCAGATATGGTTGCCGATAAGCATTTCAAATATAGGAGCAGATAGGCATTTCAGATGTAGTTTCCGAAAGGCATTTCAAAAATAGGTGCCGATAGGCATTTCAGATATAGGTGCCGATAGGCATTTCAGATATAGTTGCCGATTGGCATTTTAAAAATAGGTGCCGATAGGCATTTCAGATATAGAAGCCGATAGGCATTTCAAATATAGGTGCCGATAGGCATTCCAGATATGGTTGCCGATAGGCATTTCAAATATAGGTGCTGATAGGCATTTCAGATGTAGTTTCCGATAGACATTTCAAAAATTGGTGTCGATAGGCATTTCAGATATAGATTGCCGATAGGCATTTCAGATATAGTTGCCTATTGGCATTTTAAAAATAGGTGCCGATAGGCATTTCAGATATAGAAGCCGATAGGTATTTCAAATATAGGTGTCGATAGGCATTTCGGATATGGTTGCCGATAGGCATTTCAAATATAGGTGCTGATAGGCATTTCAGATGTAGTTTCCGATAGATATTTCAAAAATAGGTGCTGATAGGCATTTCAGATATATGTGCCGTTAGGCATTTCAGATATAGTTGCCGATTGGCATTTTAAAAATAGCTGCCGATAGGCATTTTAGATGTAGTTTCCGATAGGCATTTCAAAAATAGGTGCCGATAGGCTATTCAGATATAGGTGCCGAAAGGCATTTCAGATATGGTTGCCGGTAGGCATTTCAAATATAGGAGCAGATAGGCATTTCAGATGTAGTTTCCGAAAGGCATTTCAAAAATAGGTGCCGATAGGCATTTCAGATATAGGTGCCGATAGGCATTTCAGATATAGTTGCCGATTGGCATTTTAAAAATAGGTGCCGATAGGCATTTCAGATATAGAAGCCGATAGGCATTTCAAATATAGGTGCCGATAGGCATTCCAGATATGGTTGCCGATAGGCATTTCAAATATGAGTGCTGATAGGCATTTCAGATGTAGTTTCCGATAGGCATTTCAAAAATAGGTACCGATAGGCATTTCAGATATAGGTGCCGATAGGCATTTCAGATATAGTTGCCAATTGGCATTTTAAATATAGGTGTCGATAGGCATTTCAGATATAGAAGCCGATAGGCATTTCAAATATAGGTGTCGATAGGCATTCCAGATATGGTTGCCGATAGGCATTTTAAATATAGGTGCTGAGAGGCATTTCAGATGTAGTTTCCGATAGGCATTTAAAAAATAGGTGCTGATAGGCATTTCAGATATAGGTGCCGTTAGGCATTTCAGATATAGTTGCCGATTGGCATTTTAAAAATAGGTGCCGATAGGCATTTTAGATGTAGTTTCCGATAGGCATTTCAAAAATAGGTGCCGATAGGCATTTCAGATATAAATGCCGAAAGGCATTCCAAATATAGGTGCCGATAGGCATTTCTGATGTGGTTGCCGATAGGCATTTCAAATATTGATGCTGATAGGCATTTCAGATGTAGTTTCCGATAGGCATTTCAAAAATAGGTGCCGATAGGCATTTTAGATATAGGTGCCGATAGGCATTTCAGATATAGTTGCCGATTGGCATTTTAAGAATAGGTTCCGATAGGCATTTTAGATATAGAAGCCGATAGGCATTTAAAATATAGGTGCCGATAGGCATTCCAGATATGGTTGCCGATAGGCATTTCAAATATAGGTGCTGATAGGCATTTTAGATGTAGTTTCCGATAGGTATTTCAAAAATAGGTGCCGATATGCATTTCAGACATAGGTACCGATAGGCATTTCAGATATAGTTGCCAATTGGCATTTTAAAAATAGGTGCCGATAGGCATTTCAGATATAGAAGCCGATAGGCATTTCAAATATAGGTGCCGATAGGCATTCCAGATATGGTTGCCGATAGGCATTTCAAATATGAGTGCTGATAGGCATTTCAGATATAGTTACCGATTGGCATTTTAAAAATAGGTGCCGATAGGCATTTCAGATATAGAAGCCGATAGGTATTTCAAATATAGGTGTCGATAGGCATTTCAGATATGGTTGCCGATAGTCATTTCAAATATAGGTGCTGATAGGCATTTCAGATGTAGTTTCCGATAGGCATTTAAAAAATAGGTGCCGATAGGCATTTCAGCTATAGGTGCCGATAAGCATTTCAGATATAGTTGCCGATTGGCATTTTAAAAATAGGTACCGATAGGCATTTCAGATATAGAAGCCGATAGGCATTTCAAATATAGGTGCCGATAGGCATTCCAGATATGGTTGCCGATAGGCATTTCAAATATAGGTGCCGATAGGCATCTCAAATATAGAAGCCGATAGGCATTTCAAAAATAGGTGCCGATAGGCATTTCAGATATAGGTGCCGATAGGCATTTCAGATATAGTTGCCAATTGGCATTTTAAAAATAGGTGCCGATAGGCATTTCAGATATAGAAGCCGATAGGCATTTCAAATATAGGTGCCGATAGGCATTCCAGATATGGTTGCCGATAGGGATTTCAAATATAGGTGCTGATAGGCATTTCAGATGTAGTTTCCGATAGGCATTTCAGATAAAGGTGCCGATAGGCATTTCAGATACAGTTGCCGATTGGCATTTTAAAAATAGGTGCCGATAGGCATTTCAGATATAGAAGCCGATAGGTATTTCAAATATAAGTGTCGATAGGCATTTCAGAATTGGTTGCCGATAGGCATTTCAAATATTGGTGCCGATAGGCATTTCAGATGTAGTTTCCGATAGGCATTTCAAAAATAGGTGCCGATAGGCATTTCAGATATAGGTGCCGATAGGCATTTCAGATATAGTTGCCAATTGGTTTTTTAAAAATAGGTGTCGATAGGCGTTTCAGATATAGAAGCCGATAGGCATTTCAAATATAGATGCCGATAGGCATTCCAGATATGGTTGCCGATAGGCATTTCAAATATAGGTGCTGATAGGCATTTTAGATGTAGTTTCCGATAGGCATTTCAAAAATTGGTGCCGATAGGCATTTCAGATATAGGTGCCGATAGGCATTTCAGATATAGTTGCCGATTGGCATTTTAAAAATAGGTGCCGATAGGCATTTCAGATATAGAAGCCGATAGGTATTTCAAATATAGGTGTCGATAGGTATTCCAGATATGGTTGCCGATAGGCATTTCAAATATAGGTGCTGATAGGCATTTCAGATGTAGTTTCCGATAGGCATTTCAAAAATTGGTGGCGATAGGCATTTCAAATATATGTGCCGATAGGCATTTCAGATATAGTTGCCGATTGGCATTTAAAAAATAGGTGCCGATAGGCATTTCAGATATAGAAGCCGATAGGTATTTCAAATATAGGTGTCGATAGGCATTTTAGATATATTTGCCGATAGGCATTTCAAATATAGGTGCTGATAGGCATTTCAGATGTAGTTTCCGATAGGCATTTAAAAAATAGGTGCCGATAGGCATTTCAGATATAGTGGCCGATTGGCATTTTAAAAATAGAAGTCGATAGGCATTTCAGATATAGAAGCCGATAGGCATTTCAAATATAGGTGCCGATAGGCATTCCAAATATGTTTGCCGATAGGCATTTCAAATATAGGTGCTGATAGGCATTTCAAATGAAGTTTCCGATAGGCATTTCAAAAATTGGTGGCGATAGGCATTTCAGATATATGTGCCGATAGGCATTTCAGATATAGTTGCCGATTGGCATTTTAAAAATAGGTGCCGATAGGCATTTCAGATATAGAAGCCGATAGGTATTTCAAATATAGGTGTCGATAGGCATTTCAGGTATGGTTGCCGATAGGCATTTCAAATATAGGTGCTGATAGGCATTTCAGATGTAGTTTCGATAGGCATTTCAAAAATAGGTGCCGATAGGCATTTCAGGTATAGGTGCCGATAGGCATTTCAGATATAGTGGCCGATTGGCATTTTAAAATTAGGTGTCGATAGGCATTTCAGATATAGAAGTCGATAGGCATTTCAAATATAGGTGCCGATAGCCATTCCAAATATGGTTGCCGATAGGCATTTCAAATATAGGTGCTGATAGGCATTCCAGATGTAGTTTCCGATAGGCATTTCAAAAATTGGTGCCGATAGGCATTTCAGATATAGGTGCCGATAGGCATTTCAGATATAGTTACCGATTGGCATTCTAAAAATAGGTGCCGATAGGCATTTCAGGTATAGAAGCCGATAGGTATTTCAAATATAGGTGTCGATAGGCATTTCAGATATGTTTGCCGATAGGCATTTCAAATACAGGTGCTGATAGGCATTTCAGATGTAGTTTCTGAGAGGCATTTCAAAAATAGGTGCCGATAGGCATTTCAGATATAGGTGTCGATAGGCATTTCAGATATAGTTGCCGATTGGCATTTTAAAAATAGGTGCCGATAGGCATTTCAGAAATAGGTGCCGATAGGCATTTCAGATATAGTTTCCAATTGGCATTTTAAAAATAGGTGCCGATAGGCATTCCAGATATGGTTGCCGATAGGCATTTCAAATATAGGTGCTGATAGGCATTTTAGATGTAGTTTCCGATAGGCATTTCAAAAATTGATGCCGATAGGCATTTCAGATATAAGTGCCGATAGGCATTTCAGATATAGTTGCCGATTGGCATTTTAAAAATAAGTGCCGATGGGCATTTCAAATATAGGTGCCGATAGGCATTTCAGATAGAGTTGCCGATTGGAATTTTTAAAAATAGGTGCCGATAGGCATTTCAGATATAGAAGCCGATAGGCATTTCAAATATAGGTGCTGATAGGCATTCCAGATATAGTTGCCGATAGGCATTTCAAATATAGGTGCTGATAGGCATTTCAGATGTAGTTTCCGATAGGCATTTCAAAAATTGGTGCCGATAGGCATTTCAGATATAGGTGCCGATAGGCATTTCAGATATAGTTGCCGATTGGCATTTTAAAAATAGGTGCCGATAGGCATTTCAGATATAGAAGCCGATAGGCTTTTCAAATATAGGTGCCGATAAGCATTCCAGATAAGGTTGCCGATAGGCATTTCAAATATAGGTGCTGATAGGCATTTCAGATGTAGTTTCCGATAGGCATTTCAAAAATTTGTGCCGATAGGCATTTCAGATATAGGTGCCGATAGGCATTTCAGATATAGTTGCCGATTGGCATTTTAAAAATAGATGTCGATAGGCATTTTAGATACAGAAGCCGATAGGTATTTCAAATATAGGTGTCGATAGGCGTTTCAAATATGGTTGCCGATAGGCATTTCAAATATAGGTGCTGATAGGCATTTCAGATGTAGTTTCCGATAGGCATTTCAAAAATAGGTGCCGATAGGCATTTCAGATATAGGTGCCGATAGGCATTTCAGATATAGTTGCCGATTGGCATTTTAAAAATAGATGTCGATAGGCATTTTAGATATAGAAGCCGATAGGCATTTCAAATATAGGTGCCGATAGGCATTCCAGATATGGTTGCCGATAAGCATTTCAAATATAGGTGCTGATAGGCATTTCAGATGTAGTTTCCGATAGGCATTTCAGATGTAGTTTCCGATAGGCATTTCAAAAATTGGTGCCGATAGGCATTTCAGATATATGTGCCGATAGGCATTTCAGATATAGTTGCCGATTGGCATTTTAAAAATAGGTGCCGATAGGCATTTCAGATATAGAAGCCGATAGGTATTTCAAATATAGGTGTCGATAGGCATTTCAGATATGGTTGCCGATAGGCATTTCAAATATAGGTGCTGATAGGCATTTCAGATGTAGTTTCGATAGGCATTTCAAAAATAGGTGCCGATAGGCATTTCAGGTATAGGTGCCGATAGGCATTTCAGATATAGTGGCCGATTGGCATTTTAAAATTAGGTGTCGATAGGCATTTCAGATATAGAAGTCGATAGGCATTTCAAATATAGGTGCCGATAGCCATTCCAAATATGGTTGCCGATAGGCATTTCAAATATAGGTGCTGATAGGCATTCCAGATGTAGTTTCCGATAGGCATTTCAAAAATTGGTGCCGATAGGCATTTCAGATATAGGTGCCGATAGGCATTTCAGATATAGTTACCGATTGGCATTCTAAAAATAGGTGCCGATAGGCATTTCAGGTATAGAAGCCGATAGGTATTTCAAATATAGGTGTCGATAGGCATTTCAGATATGTTTGCCGATAGGCATTTCAAATATAGGTGCTGATAGGCATTTCAGATGTAGTTTCTGAGAGGCATTTCAAAAATAGGTGCCGATAGGCATTTCAGATATAGGTGTCGATAGGCATTTCAGATATAGTTGCCGATTGGCATTTTAAAAATAGGTGCCGATAGGCATTTCAGAAATAGGTGCCGATAGGCATTTCAGATATAGTTGCCAATTGGCATTTTAAAAATAGGTGCCGATAGGCATTCCAGATATGGTTGCCGATAGGCATTTCAAATATAGGTGCTGATAGGCATTTTAGATGTAGTTTCCGATAGGCATTTCAAAAATTGATGCCGATAGGCATTTCAGATATAAGTGCCGATAGGCATTTCAGATATAGTTGCCGATTGGCATTTTAAAAATAGGTGCCGATAGGCATTTCAAATATAGGTGCCGATAGGCATTTCAGATAGAGTTGCCGATTGGAATTTTTAAAAATAGGTGCCGATAGGCATTTCAGATATAGAAGCCGATAGGCATTTCAAATATAGGTGCTGATAGGCATTCCAGATATAGTTGCCGATAGGCATTTCAAATATAGGTGCTGATAGGCATTTCAGATGTAGTTTCCGATAGGCATTTCAAAAATTGGTGCCGATAGGCATTTCAGATATAGGTGCAGATAGGCATTTCAGATATAGTTGCCGATTGGCATTTTAAAAATAGGTGCCGATAGGCATTTCAGATATAGAAGCCGATAGGCTTTTCAAATATAGGTGCCGATAAGCATTCCAGATAAGGTTGCCGATAGGCATTTCAAATATAGGTGCTGATAGGCATTTCAGATGTAGTTTCCGATAGGCATTTCAAAAATTTGTGCCGATAGGCATTTCAGATATAGGTGCCGATAGGCATTTCAGATATAGTTGCCGATTGGCATTTTAAAAATAGATGTCGATAGGCATTTTAGATACAGAAGCCGATAGGTATTTCAAATATAGGTGTCGATAGGCGTTTCAAATATGGTTGCCGATAGGCATTTCAAATATAGGTGCTGATAGGCATTTCAGATGTAGTTTCCGATAGGCATTTCAAAAATAGGTGCCGATAGGCATTTCAGATATAGGTGCCGATAGGCATTTCAGATATAGTTGCCGATTGGCATTTTAAAAATAGATGTCGATAGGCATTTTAGATATAGAAGCCGATAGGCATTTCAAATATAGGTGCCGATAGGCATTCCAGATATGGTTGCCGATAAGCATTTCAAATATAGGTGCTGATAGGCATTTCAGATGTAGTTTCCGATAGGCATTTCAGATGTAGTTTCCGATAGGCATTTCAAAAATTGGTGCCGATAGGCATTTCAGATATAGGTGCCGATACGCATTTCAGATATAGTTACCGATTGGCATTTTAAAAATAGGTGCCGATAGGCATTTCAGATATAGAAGCCGATAGGTATTTCAAATATAGGTGTCGATAGGCATTTCAGATATGGTTGCCGATAGGCATTTCAAATATAGGTGCTGATAAGCATTTTAGATGTAGTTTCCAAAAGGCATTTCAAAAATAGGTGCCGATAGGCATTTCAGATATAGGTGTCGATAGGCATTTTAGATATAGTTGCCGATTGGCATTTTAAAAATAGGTGCCGATAGGCATTTCAGATATAGAAGCCGATAGGCATTTCAAATATAGGTGCCGATAGGCATTCCAGATATGGTTGCCGATAGGCATTTCAAATAAGGGTGCTGATAGGCATTTCAGACATAGTTGCCAATTGACATTTTACAAATAGGGCCGATAGGCATTTCAGATATAGAAGCCGATAGGCATTTCAAATATAGGTGCCGATAGGCATTCCAAATATGGTTGCCGATAGGCATTTCAAATATAGGTGCTGATAGGCATTTTAGATGAAGTTTCCGATAGGCATTTCAAAAATTGGTGCCGAAAGGCATTTCAGATATCGGTGCCGATAGGCATTTCAGATATAGAAGCCGATAGGCATTTCAAATATAGGTGCCGATAGGCATTCCAGATATGGTTGCCGATAGGCATTTCAAATATAAGTGCTGATAGGTATTTCAGATGTAGTTTCCGATAGGCATTTCAAAAATAGGTACCGATAGGCATTTCAGATATAGGTGCCGATAGGCATTTCAGATATAGTTACCGATTGGCATTTTAAAAATAGGTGCCGATAGGCATTTCAGATATAGAAGCCGATAGGTATTTCAAATATAGGTGTCGATAGGCATTTCAGATATGGTTGCCGATAGGCATTTCAAATATAGGTGCTGATAGGCATTTCAGATGTAGTTTCCGATAGGCATTTGAAAAATAGGTACCGATAGGCATTTCAGATATAGGTGTCGATAGGCATTTCAGATATGGTTGCCGATAGGCATTTCAAATATAGGTGCTGATAGGCATTTCAGATGTAGTTTCCAATAGGCATTTCAAAAATAGGTGCCGATTGGCATTTCAGATATAGGAGCCGATAGGCATTTCAGATATAGTTGCTAATTGGCATTTTAAAAATAGGTGCCGATAGGCATTTCAGATATAGAAGCCGATAGGCATTTCAAATATAGGTGCCGATAGGCATGCCAGATATGGTTGCAGATAGGCATTTCAAATATAGGTGCTGATAGGCATTCCAGATGTAGTTTCAAATAGGCTTTTCAAAAATTGGTGCCGATAGGCATTTCAGATATATGTGCCGATAGGCATTTCAGATATAGTTACCGATTGGCATTTTAAAAATAGGTGCCGATAGGCATTTCAGATATAGAAGCCGATAGGTATTTCAAATATAGGTGTCGATAGGCATTTCAGATATGGTTGCCGATAAGCATTTCAAATATAGGTGCTGATAGGCATTTCAGATGTAGTTTCCTATAGGCATTTCAAAAAAAGGTGCCGATAGGCATTTCAGATATAGGTGCCGATAGGCATTTCAGATATAGTTGCCGATTCGCATTTTAAAAATAAGTGCCGATAGGCATTTCAGATATAAAAGCCAATAGGCATTTCAAATATAGGTGCCGATTGGCATTCCAGATATGGTTGCCGATAGGCATTTCAAATATAGGTGCTGATAGGCATTTCAGATGTAGTTTCCGATAGGCATTTGAAAACTAGGTACCGATAGGCATTTCCGATATAGGTGCCGATAGGCATTTCAGATATAGTTGCCGATAGGCACTTCAAATATAGGTGCTGATAGGCATTCCAGATATAGGTGCCGATAGGCATTTCAGATATAGTTGCCGATTGGAATTTTAAAAATAGGTGCCGATAGGCATTTCAGATATAGAAGCCGATAGGCATTTTAAATATAGGTGCCGATATACATTTCAGATATGGTTGCCGATAGGCATTTCAAATATAGGAGCAGATAGGCATTTCAGATGTAGTTTCCGAAAGGCATTTCAAAAATAGGTGCCGAAAGGCATTTCAGATATAAGTGCCGATAGGCATTTCAGATATAGTTGCCGATTGGCATTTTAAAAATAGGTGCCAATAGGCATTTTAGATATAGAAGCCGATAGGCATTTCAAATATAGGTGCCGATAGGCATTCCAGATATGGTTGCCGATAGGCATTTCAAATATAGGTGCTAATAGGCATTTCAGATGTAGTTTCCGATAGTCATTTCAAAAATAGGTGCCGCTAGGCATTTCAGATATAGGTGCTGATAGGCATTTCAGATATAGTTGCCGATTGGCATTTTAAAAACAGGTGCCGAAAGGCATTTCAGTTATAGAAGCCGATAGGTATTTCAAATATAGGTGTCGATAGGCATTTCAGATATGGTTGCCGATAGGCATTTCAAATATAGGAGCAGATAGGCATTTCAGATGTAGTTTCCGAAAGGCATTTCAAAAATAGGTGCTGATAGGCATTTCAGATATAGTTGCCGATTGGCATTTTAAAAACAGGTGCCGATAGGCATTTCAGTTATAGAAGCCGATAGGTATTTCAAATATAGGTGTCGATAGGCATTTCAGATATGGTTGCCGATAGGCATTTCAAATATAGGTGCTGATAGGCATTTCAGATGTAGTTTCCAATAGGCATTTCAAAAATAGGTGCCGATAGGCATTTCAGATATAGGTGCCGATAGGCATTTCAGATATAGTTGCTAATTGGCATTTTAAAAATAGGTGCCGATAGGCATTTCAGATATAGAAGCCGATAGGCATTTCAAATATAGGTGCCGATAGGCATTCCAGATATGGTTGCCGATAGGCATTTCAAATATAAGTGCTGATAGGCATTTCAGATGTAGTTTCCGATAGGCATTTCAAAAATAGGTACCGATAGGCATTTCAGATATAGGTGCCGATAGGCATTTCAGATATAGTTGCCGATTGGCATTTTAAAAATAGGTGCCGATAGGCATTTCAGATATAGAAGCCGATAGATATTTCAAATATAGGTGTCGATAGGCATTTCAGATATGGTTGCCGATAGGCATTTCAAATATAGGTGCTGATAGGCATTTCAGATGTAGTTTCCAATAGGCATTTCAAAAATAGGTGCCGATAGGCATTTCAGATATAGGTGCCGATAGGCATTCCAGATATGGTTGCCGATAGGCATTTTAAATATAAGTGCTGATAGACATTTCAGATGTAGTTTCCGATAGGCATTTCAAAAATAGGTACCGATAGGCATATCAGATATAGGTGCCGATAGGCATTTCAGATATAGTTGCCGATTGGCATTTTAAAAATAGGTGCCGATAGGCATTTCAGATATAGAAGCCGATAGGTATTTCAAATATAGGTGTCGATAGGCATTTCAGATATGGTTGCCGATAGGCATTCCAAATATAGGTGCTGATAGGCATTTCAGATGTAGTTTCCAATAGGCATTTCAAAAATAGGTGCTGATAGGCATTTCAGATATAGCTGCCGATAGGCATTTCAGATATAGTTGCCGATTGGCATTTTAAAAACAGGTGCCGATAGGCATTTCAGATATAGAAGCCGATAGGTATTTCAAATATAGGTGTCGATAGGCATTTCAGATATGGTTGCCGATAGGCATTTCAAATATAGGTGCTGATAGGCATTTCAGATGTAATTTCCAATAGGCATTTCAAAAATAAGTGCCGATAGGCATTTCAGATATAGGTGCCGATAGGCATTTCAGATATAGTTGCTAATTGGCATTTTAAAAATAGGTGCCGATAGGCATTTCAGATATAGAAGCCGATAGGCATTTCAAATATAGGTGCCGATAGGCATTCCAGATATGGTTGCCGATAGGCATTTCAAATATAAGTGCTGATAGGCATTTCAGATGTAGTTTCCGATAGGCATTTCAAAAATAGGTACCGATAGGCATCTCAGATATAGGTGCCGATAGGCATTTCAGATATAGTTGCCGATTGGCATTTTAAAAATAGGTGCCGATAGGCATTTCAGATATAGAAGCCGATAGGTATTTCAAATATAGGTGTCGATAGGCATTTCAGATATGGTTGCCGATAGGCATTTCAAATATAGGTGCTGATAGGCATTTTAGATGTAGTTTCCAATAGGCATTTCAAAAATAGGTGCCGATAGGCATTTCAGATATAGGTGCCGATAGGCATTTCAGATATAGTTGCCGATTGGCATTTTAAAAACAGGTGCCGATAGGCATTTCAGATATAGAAGCCGATAGGTATTTCAAATATAGGTGTCGATAGGCATTTCAGATATGGTTGCCGATAGGCATTTCAAATATAGGTGCTGATAGGCATTTCAGATGTAGTTTCCAATAGGCATTTCAAAAATAGGTGCCGATAGGCATTTCAGATATAGGTGCCGATAGGCATTTCAGATATAGTTGCTAATTGGCATTTTAAAAATAGGTGCCGATAGGTATTTCAGATATAGAAGCCGATAGGCATTTCAAATATAGGTGCCGATAGGCATTCCAGATATGGTTGCCGATAGGCATTTCAAATATAAGTGCTGATAGGCATTTCAGATGTAGTTTCCGATAGGCATTTCAAAAAGAGGTACCGATAGGCATTTCATATATAGGTGCCGATAGGCATTTCAGATATAGTTGCCGATTGGCATTTTAAAAATAGGTGCCGATAGGCATTTCAGATATAGAAGCCGATAGGTATTTCAAATATAGGTGTCGATAGGCATGTCAGATATGGATGCCGATAGGCATTTCAAATATAGGTGCTGATAGGCATTTCAGATGTAGTTTCCGATAGGCATTTCAAAAAAAGGTGCCGATAGGCATTTCAGATATAGGTGCCGATAGGCATTGCAGATATAGTTGCCGATTGGCATTTTAAAAATAGGTGTCGATAGGCATTTCAGATATAGAAGCTGATAGGCATTTCAAATATAGGTGCCGATAGGCATGCCAGATATGGTTGCAGATAGGCATTTCAAATATAGGTGCTGATAGGCATTCCAGATGTAGTTTCCGATAGGCTTTTCAAAAATTGGTGCCGATAGGCATTTCAGATATAGGTGCCGATAGGCATTTCAGATATAGTTACCGATTGGCATTTTAAAAATAGGTGCCGATAGGCATTTCAGATATAGAAGCCGATAGGTATTTCAAATATAGGTGTCGATAGGCATTTCAGATATGGTTGCCGATAGGCATTTCAAATATAGGTGCTGATAGGCATTTCAGATGTAGTTTCCGATAGGCATTTCAAAAAAAGGTGCCGATAGGCATTTCAGATATAGGTGCCGATAGGCATTTCAGATATAGTTGCCGATTCGCATTTTAAAGTTTGGTGCCGATAGGCATTTCAGATATAAAAGCCAATAGGCATTTCAAATATAGGTGCCGATAGGCATTCCAGATATGGTTGCCGATAGGCATTTCAAATATAGGTGCTGATAGGCATTTCAGATGTAGTTTCCGATAGGCATTTGAAAAATAGGTACCGATAGGCATTTCAGATATAGGTGCCGATAGGCATTTCAGATATAGTTGCCGATTGGCATTTTAAAAATAGGTGCCGATAGGCATTTCAGATATAAAAGCCGATAGGCATTTCAAATATAGGTGCCAATAGGCATTCCAGATATGGTTGCCGATAGGCACTTCAAATATAGGTGCTGATAGGCATTCCAGATATAGGTGCCGATAGGCATTTCAGATATAGTTGCCGATTGGCATTTTAAAAATAGGTGCCGATAGGCATTTCAGATATAGAAGCCGATAGGCATTTTAAATATAGGTGCCGATATACATTTCAGATATGGTTGCCGATAGGCATTTCAAATATAGGAGCAGATAGGCATTTCAGATGTAGTTAACGAAAGGCATTTCAAAAATAGGTGCCGATAGGCATTTCAGATAAAGGTGCCGATAGGCATTTCAGATATAGTTGCCGAAAGGCATTTTAAAAATAGGTACCGATAGGCATTTTAGATATAGAAGCCGATAGGCATTTCAAATATAGGTGCCGATAGGCATTCCAGATATGTTTGCCGATAGGCATTTGAAATATAAGTACTGATAGGCATTTCAGATGTAGTTTCTGATAGGCATTTCAAAAATAGGTGCCGATAGACATTTCAGATATAGGTGCCGATAGGCATTTCAGATATAGTTGCCGATAGGCATTTTAAAAATAGGTGCCGATAGGCATTTCAGATATAGAAGCCGATAGGCATTTCAAATATAGGTGCCGATAGGCATTCCAGATATGGTTGCCGATAGGCATTTCAAATATAAGTGCTGATAGGCATTTCAGATGTAGTTTCCGATAGGCATTTCAAAAATAGGTACCGATAGGCATTTCAGATATAGGTGCCGATAAGCATTTCAGATATAGTTGCCAATTGGCATTTTAAAAACAGGTGTCGATAGGCATTTCATATATAAAAGCCGATAGGCATTTCAAATATAGGTGCCGATAGGCATTCCATATATGGTTGCCGATAGGCTTTTCAAATATAGGTGCTGATAGGCATTTCAAATGTAGTTTCCGATAGGCATTTCAAAAATAGGTGCCTTTAGGCATTTCAGATTTAGGTGCCGATAGGCATTTCAGATATGGTTGCCAATTGGCATTTTAAAAATAGGTGCCGATAGGCATTTCAGATATAGAAGTCGATAGGCATTTTAAATATTGGTGCCGATAGGCATTCCAGATATGGTTGCCGATAGGCATTTCAAATATAGGTGCTGATAGGCATTTCAGATGTAGTTTCCGATAGGCATTTCAAAAATAGGTACCGATAGGCATTTCAGATATAGGTGCCGATAAGCATTTCAGATATAGTTGCCAATTGGCATTTTAAAAACAGGTGTCGATAGGCATTTCAGATATAAAAGCCGATAGGCATTTCAAATATAGGTGCCGGTAGGCATTCCATATATGGTTGCCGATAGGCTTTTCAAATATAGGTGCTGATAGGCATTTCAGATGTAGTTTCCGATAGGCATTTCAAAAATAGGTGCCTTTAGGCATTTCAGATTTAGGTGCCGATAGGCATTTCAGATATAGTTGCCAATTGGCATTTTAAAAATAGGTGCCGATAGGCATTTCAGATATAGAAGTCGATAGGCATTTCAAATATTGGTGCCGATAGGCATTCCAGATATGGTTGCCGATAGGCATTTCAAATATAGGTGCTGATAGGCATTTTAGATGTAGTTTCCGATAGGCATTTCAAAAATTGATGCCGATAGGCATTTCAGATATAGGTGACGATAGGCATTTCAGATATAGTTGCCGATTGGCATTTTAAAAACAGGTGCCGATAGGCATTTCAGATATAGAAGCCGATAGTTATTTCAAATATAGGTGTCGATAGGCATTTCAGATATGGTTGCCGATAGGCATTTCAAATATAGGAGCAGATAGGCATTTCAGATATGGTTGCCGATAGGCATTTCAAATATAGGAGCAGATAGGCATTTCAGATGTAGTTTCCGAAAGGCATTTCAAAAATAGGTGCCGATAGGCATTTCAGATATAGGTGCCGATAGGCATTTCAGATATAGTTGCCGATTGGCATTTTAAAAATAGGTGTCGATAGGAATTTCAGATATAGAAGCCGATAGGCATTTCAAATATAGGTGCCGATAGGCATCCCAGATATGGTTGCCGATAGGCATTTTAAATATAGATGCTGATAGGCATTCCAGATGTAGTTTCCAAAAGGCATTTCAAAAATTGGTGCCGATAGGCATTTCAGATATAGGTGCCGATAGGCATTTCAGATATAATTACCGATTGGCATTTTAAAAATAGGTGCCGATAGGCATTTCAGATATAGAAGCCGATAGGTATTTCAAATATAGGTGTCGATAGGCATTTCAGATATGGTGTCCGATAGGCATTTCAAATATAGGTGCTGATAGGCATTTCAGATGTAGTTTCCGATAGGCATTTCAAAAATAGGTGCCGATAGGCATTTCAGATATAGGTCCCGATAGGCATTTCAGATATAGTTGCCGATTGGCATTTTAAAAATAGGTGCCGATAGGCATTTCAGATATAAAAGCCGATAGGCATTTCAAATATAGGTGCCGATAGGCATTCCAGATATGGTTGCCGATAGGCATTTCAAATATAGGTGCTGATAGGCATTTTAGATGTAGTTTCCGATAGGCATTTCAAAAATAGGTGCTGATAAGTATTTCAGATATAGGTGCTGATAGGCATTTCAGATATAGTTGCCAATTGGCATTTTAAAAATAGGTGCCGATAGGCATTTCAGATTTAGTAGCCGATAGGCATTTCAAATATTGGTGCCGATAGGCATTCCAGATATGGTTGCCGATAGGCATTTCAAATATAGGAGCAGATAGGCATTTCAGATATAAAAGCCGATAGGCATTTCAGATATAGGTGCCGATAGGCATTTCAGATATAGTTGCCGATTGGCATTTTAAAAACAGGTGCCGATAGGCATTTCAGTTATAGAAGCCGATAAGTATTTCAAATATAGGTGTCGATAGGCATTTCAGATATGGTTGCCGATAGGCATTTCAAATATAAGTGCTGATAGGCATTTCAGATGTAGTTCCCGATAAGCATTTCAAAAATAGGTACGCATAGGCATTTCAGATATAGGTGCCGATAGGCATTCCAGATATAGTTGCCAATTGGCATTTTAAGAATAGGTGTCGATAGGCATTTCAGATATAGAAGCCGATAGGCATTTCAAATATAGGTGCTGATAGGCATTTCAGATGTAGTTTCCGATAGGCATATCAAAAATAGGTGCCACTAGGCATTTCAGATATAGGTGCTGATAGGAATTTCAGATGTAGTTTCCGAAAGGCATTTCAAAAATAGGTGCCGATAGGCATTTCAGATATAGGTGCCGATAGGCATTTCAGATATAGTTGCCGATTGGCATTTTAAAAATAGGTGCCGTTAGGCATTTTAGATATAGAAGCCGACAGGCATTTCAAATATAGGTGCCGATAGGCATTCCAAATATGGTTGCCGATAGGCATTTCAAATATAAGTGCTGATAGGCATTTCAGATGTAGTTCCCGATAAGCATTTCAAAAATAGGTACGCATAGGCATTTCAGATATAGGTGCCGATAGGCATTCCAGATATAGTTGCCAATTGGCATTTTAAAAATAGGTGTCGATAGGCATTTCAGATATAGAAGCCGATAGGCATTTCAAATATAGGTGCTGATAGGCATTTCAGATGTAGTTTCCGATAGGCATATCAAAAATAGGTGCCACTAGGCATTTCAGATATAGGTGCTGATAGGCATTTCAGATGTAGTTTCCGATAGGCATCTCAAAAATAGGTGCCGATAGGCATTTCAGACATAGGTGCCGATAGGCATTTCAGATATAGTTGCCGATTGGCATTTTAAAAATAGGTGTCGATAGGCATTTCAGATATAGAAGCCGATATGCATTTCAAATATAGGTGCCGATAGGCATTCCAGATATGGTTGCCGATAGGCATTTCAAATATAGGTGCTGATAGGCATTTCAGATGTAGTTTCCGATAGGCGTTTCAAAAATAGGTGCCGATAGGCATTTCAGATATAGGCGCCGATAGGCATTTCAGATATAGTTGCCGATTGGCATTTTAAAAATAGGTGCCGATAGGCATTTCAGATATAGAAGCCGATAGGCATTTCAAATATAGGTGCCGATAGGCATTCCAGATATGGTTGCCGATAGGTATTTAAAATATAGGTGCTGATAGGCATTTCAGATGTAGTTTCCTTTAGGCATTTCAAAAATTTGTGCCGATAGGCATTTCAGTTATAGGTGCCGATAGGCATTTCAGATATAGTTGCCGATTGGCATTTTAAAAATAGGTGCCGATAGGCATTTCAGATATAGAAGCCGATAGGTGTTTCAAATATAGGTGTCGATAGGCATTTCAGATATGGTTGCCGATAAGCATTTCAAATATTGGTGCTGATAGGCATTTCAAATGTAGTTTTCGATAGGCATTTCAAAAATAGTTGCCGATAGGCATTTCAGATATAGGTGCCGATAGGCATTACAGATATAGTTGCCGATTGGCATTTTAAAAATAGGTGCCGATAGGCATTTTAGATATAGAAGCCGATAGGAATTTCAAATATAGGTGCCGATAGGCATTCCAGATATGGTTGCCGATAAGCATTTCAAATATAGGTGCTGATAGGCATTTCAGATGTAGTTTCCGATAGGCATTTCAAAAATATGAGCCGATAGGCATTTCAGATATAGGTGCCGATAGGCATTTCAGATATTGTTGCCGATTGGCATTTTAAAAATAGGAGCCGATAGGCATTTCAGATATAAAAGCCGATAGGCATTTCAAATATAGGTGCCGATGGGCATACCAGATGTGGTTGCCGATAGGCATTTCAAATATAGGTGCTGATAGGCATTCCAGATATAGGTTCCGATAGGCATTTCAGATATGGTTGTCGATTGGCATTTTAAAAATAGGTGGCGATAGGCATTTAAGATATAGAAGCAAATTGGCATTTCAAATATAGGTGCCAATAAGCATTCCAGATATGGTTGCCGATAGACATTTCAAATATAGGTGCTGATAGGCATTTCAGATGTAGTTTCCGATAGGCATTTCAGATGTAGTTTCCGATAGGCATTTCAAAAATTAGTGCCGAAAGGCATTTCAGATATAGTTGCCGATTGGCATTTTTAAAATAGGTGCCGATAGGCATTTCAGATATAGATGCCGATAGGTATTTCAAATATAGGTGTCGATAGGCATTTCAGATATGGTTGCCGATAGGCATTTCAAATATAGGTGCTGATAGGCATTTCAGATGTAGTTTCTGATAGGCATTTCAAAAATAGGTGCCGATAGGCATTTCAGATATAGGTGCCGATAGGCATTTCAGTTATAGGTGCCGATAGGCATTTTAGATATAGTTGCCGATTGGCATTTTCAAAATAGGTGCCGATAGGCATTTCAGATATAGTTGCCGATTGGCATTTCAAATATAGGTGCCGATAGGCATGCCAGATATGGTTGCCGATAGGCATTTCAAATATAGGTGCTGATAGGCATTACAGATATAGTTGCCGATTGGCATTTTAAAAATAGGTGCTGATAGGCATTTCAGATATAGAAGCCTTTAGGCGTTTCAAATATAGGTGCCAATAGGCATTCCAGATATGGTTGCCGATAGGCATTTCAAATATTGGTGCTGATAGGCATTTCAGATGTAGTTTCCGATAGGTATTTCAAAAATAGGTGCCGATAGGCATTTTAGATATAGGTGCCGATAGGCATTTCAGATATAGTTGCCGATTAGCATTTTAAAAATAGGTGCCGATAGGCATTTCAGATATAAAAGCCGATAGGCATTTCAAATATAGGTGCCAATAAGCATTCTAGATATGGTTGCCGATAGGCATTTCAAACATAGGTGCTGATAGGCATTCCAGATATAGGTGCCGATAGGCATTTCAGATATAGAAGCCGATGGGTGTTTCAAATATAGGTGTCGATAGGCATTTCAGATATGGTTGCCGATAGGCATTTCAAATATAGGTGCTGATAGGCATTTTAGATGTAGTTTCCGATAGGCATTTCAAAAATTGATGCCGATAGGCATTTCAGATATAGGTGACGATAGGCATTTCAGATATAGTTGCCGATTGGCATTTTAAAAACAGGTGCCGATAGGCATTTCAGATATAGAAGCCGATAGGTATTTCAAATATAGGTGTCGATAGGCATTTCAGATATGGTTGCCGATAGGCATTTCAAATATAGGAGCAGATAGGCATTTCAGATGTAGTTTCCGATAGGCATTTCAAAAATAGGTGCAGATAGGCATTTCAGATATAGGTCCCGATAGGCATTTTTAGATATAGTTGCCGATTGGCATTTTAAAAATAGGTGCTGATAGGCATTTCAGATGTAGTTTCCGATAGTCATTTCAAAAATAGGTGCCGCTAGGCATTTCAGATATAGGTGCTGATAGGCATTTCAGATATAGTTGCCGATTGGCATTTTAAAAACAGGTGCCGATAGGCATTTCAGTTATAGAAGCCGATAGGTATTTCAAATATAGGTGTCGATAGGCATTTCAGATATGGTTGCCGATAGGCATTTCAAATATAGGTGCTGATAGGCATTTCAGATGTAGTTTCCAATAGGCATTTCAAAAATAGGTGCCGATAGGCATTTCAGATATAGGTGCCGATAGGCATTTCAGATATAGTTGCTAATTGGCATTTTAAAAATAGGTGCCGATAGGCATTTCAGATATAGAAGCCGATAGGCATTTCAAATATAGGTGCCGATAGGCATTCCAGATATGGTTGCCGATAGGCATTTCAAATATAAGTGCTGATAGGCATTTCAGATGTAGTTTCCGATAGGCATTTCAAAAATAGGTACCGATAGGCATTTCAGATATAGGTGCCGATAGGCATTTCAGATATAGTTGCCGATTGGCATTTTAAAAATAGGTGTCGATAGGCATTTCAGATATAGAAGCCGATAGGCATTTCAAATATAGGAGCAGATAGGCATTTTAGATATAAAAGCCGATAGGCATTTCAGATATAGGTGCCGATAGGCATTTCAGATATAGTTGCCGATTGGCATTTTAAAAACAGGTGCCGATAGGCATTTCAGTTATAGACGCCGATAGGTATTTCAAATATAGGTGTCGATAGGCATTTCAGATATGGTTGCCGATAGGCATTTCAAATATAGGAGCAGATAGGCATTTCAGATGTAGTTTCCGAAAGGCATTTCAAAAATAGGTGCCCATAGGCATTTCAGATATAAGTGCCGATAGGCATTTCAGATATAGTTGCCGATTGGCATTTTAAAAATAGGTGCTGATAGGCATTTCAGATGTAGTTTCCGATAGTCATTTCAAAAATAGGTGCCGCTAGGCATTTCAGATATAGGTGCTGATAGGCATTTCAGATATAGTTGCCGATTGGCATTTTAAAAACAGGTGCCGATAGGCATTTCAGTTATAGAAGCCGATAGGTATTTCAAATATAGGTGTCGATAGGCATTTCAGATATGGTTGCCGATAGGCATTTCAAATATAGGTGCTGATAGGCATTTCAGATGTAGTTTCCAATAGGCATTTCAAAAATAGGTGCCGATAGGCATTTCAGATATAGGTGCCGATAGGCATTTCAGATATAGTTGCTAATTGGCATTTTAAAAATAGGTGCCGATAGGCATTTCAGATATAGAAGCCGATAGGCATTTCAAATATAGGTGCCGATAGGCATTCCAGATATGGTTGCCGATAGGCATTTCAAATATAAGTGCTGATAGGCATTTCAGATGTAGTTTCCGATAGGCATTTCAAAAATAGGTACCGATAGGCATTTCAGATATAGGTGCCGATAGGCATTTCAGATATAGTTGCCGATTGGCATTTTAAAAATAGGTGCCGATAGGCATTCCAGATATGGTTGCTGATAGGCATTCCAAAATATAGGTGCTGATAGGCATTTCAGATGTAGTTTCCGATAGGCATTTCAAAAATAGGTACGCATAGGTATTTCAGATATAGGTGCCGATAGGCATTCCAGATATAGTTGCCAATTGGCATTTTAAAAATAGGTTTCGATAGGCATTTCAGATATAGAAGCCGATAGGCATTTCAAATATAGGTGCCGATAGGCATTCCAGATATGGTTGCCGATAGGCATTTCAAATATAGGAGCAGATAGGCATTTTAGATATAAAAGCCGATAGGCATTTCAGATATAGGTGCCGATAGGCATTTCAGATATAGTTGCCGATTGGCATTTTAAAAACAGGTGCCGATAGGCATTTCAGTTATAGAAGCCGATAGGTATTTCAAATATAGGTGTCGATAGGCATTTCAGATATGGTTGCCGATAGGCATTTCAAATATAGGAGCAGATAGGCATTTCAGATGTAGTTTCCGAAAGGCATTTCAAAAATAGGTGCCGATAGGCATTTCAGATATAGGTGCCGATAGGCATTGCAGATATAGTTGCCGATTGGCATTTTAAAAATAGGTGCCAATTGGCATTTTAGATATAGAAGCCGATAGGCATTTCAAATATAGGTGCCGATAGGCATTCCAGATATGGTTGCCGATAGGCATTTCAAATATAGGTGCTGATAGGCATTTTAGATGTAGTTTCCGATAGTCATTTCAAAAATAGGTGCCGCTAGGCATTTCAGATATAGGTGCTGATAGGCATTTCAGATATAGTTGCCGATTGGCATTTAAAAAACAGGTGCCGATAGGCATTTCAGTTATAGAAGCCGATAGGTATTTAAAATATAGGTGTCGATAGGCATTTCAGATATGGTTGCCGATAGGCATTTCAAATATAGGAGCAGATAGGCATTTCAGATGTAGTTTCCGAAAGGCATTTCAAAAATAGGTGCTGATAGGCATTTCAGATATAGTTGCCGATTGGCATTTTAAAAACAGGTGCCGATAGGCATTTCAGTTATAGAAGCCAATAGGTATTTCAAATATAGGTGTCGATAGGCATTTCAGATATGGTTGCCGATAGGCATTTCAAATATAGGTGCTGATAGGCATTTCAGATGTAGTTTCCAATAGGCATTTCAAAAATAGGTGCCGATAGGCATTTCAGATATAGGTGCCGATAGGCATTTCAGATATAGTTGCTAATTGGCATTTTAAAAATAGGTGCCGATAGGCATTTCAGATATAGAAGCCGATAGGCATTTCAAATATAGGTGCCGATAGGCATTCCAGATATGGTTGCCGATAGGCATTTCAAATATAAGTGCTGATAGGCATTTCAGATGTAGTTTCCGATAGGCATTTCAGATATAGGTGCCGATAGGCATTTCAGATATAGTTGCCGATTGGCATTTTAAAAATAGGTGCCGATAGGCATTTCAGATATAGAAGCCGATAGGTATTTCAAATATAGGTGTCGATAGGCATTTCAGATATGGTTGCCGATAGACATTTCAAATATAGGTGCTGATAGGCATTTCAGATGTAGTTTCCAATAGGCATTTCAAAAATAGGTGCCGATAGGCATTTCAGATATAGGTGCCGATAGGCATTCCAGATATGGTTGCCGATAGGCATTTTAAATATAAGTGCTGATAGGCATTTCAGATGTAGTTTCCGATAGGCATTTCAAAAATAGGTACCGATAGGCATTTCAGATATAGGTGCCGATAGGCATTTCAGATATAGTTGCCGATTGGCATTTTAAAAACAGGTGCCGATAGGCATTTCAGTTATAGACGCCGATAGGTATTTCAAATATAGGTGTCGATAGGCATTTCAGATATGGTTGCCGATAGGCATTTCAAATATAGGAGCAGATAGGCATTTCAGATGTAGTTTCCGAAAGGCATTTCAAAAATAGGTGCCCATAGGCATTTCAGATATAAGTGCCGATAGGCATTTCAGATATAGTTGCCGATTGGCATTTTAAAAATAGGTGCTGATAGGCATTTCAGATGTAGTTTCCGATAGTCATTTCAAAAATAGGTGCCGCTAGGCATTTCAGATATAGGTGCTGATAGGCATTTCAGATATAGTTGCCGATTGGCATTTTAAAAACAGGTGCCGATAGGCATTTCAGTTATAGAAGCCGATAGGTATTTCAAATATAGGTGTCGATAGGCGTTTCAGATATGGTTGCCGATAGGCATTTCAAATATAGGTGCTGATAGGCATTTCAGATGTAGTTTCCAATAGGCATTTCAAAAATAGGTGCCGATAGGCATTTCAGATATAGGTGCCGATAGGCATTTCAGATATAGTTGCTAATTGGCATTTTAAAAATAGGTGCCGATAGGCATTTCAGATATAGAAGCCGATAGGCATTTCAAATATAGGTGCCGATAGGCATTCCAGATATGGTTGCCGATAGGCATTTCAAATATGAGTGCTGATAGGCATTTCAGATGTAGTTTCCGATAGGCATTTCAAAAATAGGTACCGATAGGCATTTCAGATATAGGTGCCGATAGGCATTTCAGATATAGTTGCCGATTGGCATTTTAAAAATAGGTGCCGATAGGCATTCCAGATATGGTTGCTGATAGGCATTCCAAAATATAGGTGCTGATAGGCATTTCAGATGTAGTTTCCGATAGGCATTTCAAAAATAGGTACGCATAGGTATTTCAGATATAGGTGCCGATAGGCATTCCAGATATAGTTGCCAATTGGCATTTTAAAAATAGGTTTCGATAGGCATTTCAGATATAGAAGCCGATAGGCATTTCAAATATAGGTGCCGATAGGCATTCCAGATATGGTTGCCGATAGGCATTTCAAATATAGGAGCAGATAGGCATTTTAGATATAAAAGCCGATAGGCATTTCAGATATAGGTGCCGATAGGCATTTCAGATATAGTTGCCGATTGGCATTTTAAAAACAGGTGCCGATAGGCATTTCAGTTATAGAAGCCGATAGGTATTTCAAATATAGGTGTCGATAGGCATTTCAGATATGGTTGCCGATAGGCATTTCAAATATAGGAGCAGATAGGCATTTCAGATGTAGTTTCCGAAAGGCATTTCAAAAATAGGTGCCGATAGGCATTTCAGATATAAGTGCCGATAGGCATTTCAGATTTAGTTGCCGATTGGCATTTTAAAAATAGGTGCCAATAGGCATTTTAGATATAGAAGCCGATAGGCATTTCAAATATAGGTGCCGATAGGCATTCCAGATATGGTTGCCGATAGGCATTTCAAATATAGGTGCTGATAGGCATTTTAGATGTAGTTTCCGATAGTCATTTCAAAAATAGGTGCCGCTAGGCATTTCAGATATAGGTGCTGATAGGCATTTCAGATATAGTTGCCGATTGGCATTTAAAAAACAGGTGCCGATAGGCATTTCAGTTATAGAAGCCGATAGGTATTTAAAATATAGGTGTCGATAGGCATTTCAGATATGGTTGCCGATAGGCATTTCAAATATAGGAGCAGATAGGCATTTCAGATGTAGTTTCCGAAAGGCATTTCAAAAATAGGTGCTGATAGGCATTTCAGATATAGTTGCCGATTGGCATTTTAAAAACAGGTGCCGATAGGCATTTCAGTTATAGAAGCCAATAGGTATTTCAAATATAGGTGTCGATAGGCATTTCAGATATGGTTGCCGATAGGCATTTCAAATATAGGTGCTGATAGGCATTTCAGATGTAGTTTCCAATAGGCATTTAAAAAATAGGTGCCGATAGGCATTTCAGATATAGGTGCCGATAGGCATTTCAGATATAGTTGCTAATTGGCATTTTAAAAATAGGTGCCGATAGGCATTTCAGATATAGAAGCCGATAGGCATTTCAAATATAGGTGCCGATAGGCATTCCAGATATGGTTGCCGATAGGCATTTCAAATATAAGTGCTGATAGGCATTTCAGATGTAGTTTCCGATAGGCATTTCAGATATAGGTGCCGATAGGCATTTCAGATATAGTTGCCGATTGGCATTTTAAAAATAGGTGCCGATAGGCATTTCAGATATAGAAGCCGATAGGTATTTCAAATATAGGTGTCGATAGGCATTTCAGATATGGTTGCCGATAGACATTTCAAATATAGGTGCTGATAGGCATTTCAGATGTAGTTTCCAATAGGCATTTCAAAAATAGGTGCCGATAGGCATTTCAGATATAGGTGCCGATAGGCATTCCAGATATGGTTGCCGATAGGCATTTTAAATATAAGTGCTGATAGGCATTTCAGATGTAGTTTCCGATAGGCATTTCAAAAATAGGTACCGATAGGCATTTCAGATATAGGTGCCGATAGGCATTTCAGATATAGTTGCCGATTGGCATTTTGAAAATAGGTGCCGATAGGCATTTCAGATATAGAAGCCGATAGGTATTTCAAATATAGGTGTCGATAGGCATTTCAGATATGGTTGCCGATAGGCATTCCAAATATAGGTGCTGATAGGCATTTCAGATGTAGTTTCCAATAGGCATTTCAAAAATAGGTGCCGATAGGCATTTCAGATATAGGTGCCGATAGGCATTTCAGATATAGTTGCCGATTAGCATTTTAAAAACAGGTGCCGATAGGCATTTCAGATATAGAAGCCGATAGGTATTTCAAATATGGGTGTCGATAGGCATTTCAGATATAGTTGCCGATAGGCATTTCAAATATAGGTGCTGATAGGCATTTCAGATGTAATTTCCAATAGGCATTTCAAAAATAGGTGCCGATAGGCATTTCAGATATAGGTGCCGATAGGCATTTCAGATATAGTTGCTAATTGGCATTTTAAAAATAGGTGCCGATAGGCATTTCAGATATAGAAGCCGATAGGCATTTCAAATATAGGTGCCGATAGGCATTCCAGATATGGTTGCCGATAGGCATTTCAAATATAAGTGCTGATAGGCATTTCAGATGTAGTTTCCGATAGGCATTTCAAAAATAGGTACCGATAGGCATTTCAGATATAGGTGCCGATAGGCATTTCAGATATAGTTGCCGATTGGCATTTTAAAAATAGGTGCCGATAGGCATTTCAGATATAGAAGCCGATAGGTATTTCAAATATAGGTGTCGATAGGCATGTCAGATATGGATGCCGATAGGCATTTCAAATATAGGTACTGATAGGCATTTCAGATGTAGTTTCCGATAGGCATTTCAAAAAAAGGTGCCGATAGGCATTTCAGATATAGGTGCCGATAGGCATTGCAGATATAGTTGCCGATTGGCATTTTAAAAATAGGTGTCGATAGGCATTTCAGATATAGGTGCCGATAGGCATTTCAAATATAGGTGCCGATAGGCACTCCAGATATGGTTGCCGATAGGCATTTCAAATATAAGTGCTGATAGGCATTTCAGATGTAGTTTCCGATAGGCATTTCAAAAATAGGTACCGATAGGCATTTCAGATATAGGTGCCGATAGGCATTTCAGATATAGTTGCCGATTGGCATTTTAAAAATAGGTGCCGATAGGCATTTCAGATATAGAAGCCGATAGGTATTTCAAATATAGGTGTCGATAGGTATGTCAGATATGGATGCCGATAGGCATTTCAAATATAGGTGCTGATAGGCATTTCAGATGTAGTTTTCGATAGGCATTTCAAAAAAAGGTGCCGATAGGCATTTCAGATATAGGTGCCGATAGGCATTGCAGATATAGTTGCCGATTGGCATTTTAAAAATAGGTGTCGATAGGCATTTCAGATATGGTTGCCGATAGGCATTTCAAATATAGGTGCTGATAGGCATTTCAGATGTAGTTTCCGATAGGCATTTCAAAAAAAGGTGCCGATAGGCATTTCAGATATAGGTGCCGATAGGCATTTCAGATATAGTTGCCGATTCGCATTTTAAAGTTTGGTGCCGATAGGCATTTCAGATATAAAAGCCAATAGGCATTTCAAATATAGGTGCCGATAGGCATTCCAGATATGGTTGCCGATAGGCATTTCAAATATAGGTGCTGATAGGCATTTCAGATGTAGTTTCCGATAGGCATTTGAAAAATAGGTACCGATAGGCATTTCAGATATAGGTGCCGATAGGCATTTCAGATATAGTTGCCGATTGGCATTTTAAAAATAGGTGCCGATAGGCATTTCAGATATAAAAGCCGATAGGCATTTCAAATATAGGTGCCAATAGGCATTCCAGATATGGTTGCCTATGGGCACTTCAAATATAGGTGCTGATAGGCATTCCAGATATAGGTGCCGATAGGCATTTCAGATATAGTTGCCGATTGGCATTTTAAAAATAGGTGCCGATAGGCATTTCAGATATAGAAGCCGAAAGGCATTTTAAATATAGGTGCCGATATACATTTTAGATATGGTTGCCGGTAGGCATTTCAAATATAGGAGCAGATAGGCATTTCAGATGTAGTTAACGAAAGGCATTTCAAAAATAGGTGCCGATAGGCATTTCAGATATAGGTGCCGATAGGCATTTCAGATATAGTTGCCGAAAGGCATTTTAAAAATAGGTACCGATAGGCATTTCAGATATAGAAGCCGATAGGCATTTCAAATATAGGTGCCGATAGGCATTCCAGATATGTTTGCCGATAGGCATTTGAAATATAATTGCTGATAGGCATTTCAGATGTAGTTTCTGATAGGCATTTCAAAAATAGGTGCCGATAGGCATTTCAGATATAGGTGCCGATAGGCATTTCAGATATAGTTGCCGATAGGCATTTTAAAAATAGGTGCCGATAGGCATTTCAGATATAGAAGCCGATAGGCATTTCAAATATAGGTGCCGATAGGCATTCCAGATATGGTTGCCGATAGGCATTTCAAATATAAGTGCTGATAGGCATTTCAGATGTAGTTTCCGATAGGCATTTCAAAAATAGGTACCGATAGGCATTTCAGATATAGGTGCCGATAAGGATTTCAGATATAGTTGCCAATTGGCATTTTAAAAACAGGTGTCGATAGGCATTTCAGATATAAAAGCCTATAGGCCTTTCAAATATAGGTGCCGATAGGCATTCCATATATGGTTGCCGATAGGCTTTTCAAATATAGGTGCTGATAGGCATTTCAGATGTAGTTTCCGATAGGCATTTAAAAAATAGGTGCCTTTAGGCATTTCAGATATAGGTGCCGATAGGCATTTCAGATATAGTTGCCAATTGGCATTTTAAAAATAGGTGCCGATAGGCATTTCAGATATAGAAGCCGATAGGCATTTCAAATATTGGTGCCGATAGGCATTCCAGATATGGTTGCCGATAGGCATTTCAAATATAGGTGCTGATAGGCATTTTAGATGTAGTTTCCGATAGGCATTTCAAAAATTGATGCCGATAGGCATTTCAGATATAGGTGACGATAGGCATTTCAGATATAGTTGCCGATTGGCATTTTAAAAACAGGTGCCGATAGGCATTTCAGATATAGAAGCCGATAGTTATTTCAAATATAGGTGTCGATAGGCATTTCAGATATGGTTGCCGATAGGCATTTCAAATATAGGAGCAGATAGGTATTTCAGATATGGTTGCCGATAGGCATTTCAAACATAGGAGCAGATAGGCATTTCAGATGTAGTTTCCGAAAGGCATTTCAAAAATAGGTGCCGATAGGCATTTCAGATATAGGTGCCGATAGGCATTTCAGATATAGTTGCCGATTGGCATTTTAAAAATAGGTGTCGATAGGAATTTCAGATATAGAAGCCGATAGGCATTTCAAATATAGGTGCCGATAGGCATCCCAGATATGGTTGCCGATAGGCATTTCAATAAAGATGCTAATAGGCATTCCAGATGTAGTTTCCAAAAGGCATTTCAAAAATTGGTGCCGATAGGCATTTCAGATATAGAAGCCGATAGGTATTTCAAATATAGGTGTCGATAGGCATTTCAGATATGGTGTCCGATAGGCATTTCAAATATAGGTGCTGATAGGCATTTCAGATGTAGTTTCCGATAGGCATTTCAAAAATAGGTGCCGATAGGCATTTCAGATATAGGTCCCGATAGGCATTTCAGATATAGTTGCCGATTGGCATTTTAAAAATAGGTGCCGATAGGCATTTCAGATATAAAAGCCGATAGGCATTTCAAATATAGGTGCCGATAGGCATTCCAGATATGGTTGCCGATAGGCATTTCAAATATAGGTGCTGATAGGCATTTTAGATGTAGTTTCCGATAGGCATTTCAAAAATAAGTGCCTTAAGGCATATCAGATATAGGTGCCGATAGGCATTTCAGATATAGGTGCCGATAGGCATTTCAAATGTAGGTGCCGATAGGCATTCCAGATATGGTTGCCGATAGGCATTTCAAATATAAGGGCTGATAGGCATTTCCGATGTAGTTTCCGATAGGCATTTCAAAAATAGGTACCGATAGGCTTTTCAGATATAGCTGCCGATAGGCATTTCAAATATAGGTGCCGATAGGCATCCCAGATATGGTTGCCGATAGGCATTTCAAATATAGATGCTGATAGGCATTCCAGATGTAGTTTCCAAAAGGCATTTCAAAAATTGGTGCCGATAGGCATTTCAGATATAGGTGCCGATAGGCATTTCAGATATAGTTACCGATTGGCATTTTAAAAATAGGTGCCGATAGGCATTTCAGATATAGAAGCCGATAGGTAATTCAAATATAGGTGTCGATAGGCATTTCAGATATGGTTGCCGATAGGCATTTCAAATATAGGTGCTGATAGGCATTTCAGATGTAGTTTCCGATAGGCATTTCAAAAATAGGTGCCGATAGGCATTTCAGATATAGGTCCCGGTAGGCATTTCAGATATAGTTGCCGATTGGCATTTTAAAAATAGGTGCCGATAGGCATTTCAGATATAAAAGCCGATAGGCATTTCAAATATAGGTGCCGATAGGCATTCCAGATATGGTTGCTGATAGGCATTTCAAATCTAGGTGCTGATAGGCATTTCAGATGTAGTTTCCGATAGGCATTTCAAAAAATAGGTGCCGATAGGCATTTCAGATATAGGTCCCGGTAGGCATTTCAGATATAGTTGCCAATTGGCATTTTAAAAATAGGTTTCGATAGGCATTTCAGATATATAAGCCGATAGGCATTTCAAATATAGGTGCCGATAGGCATTCCAGATATGGTTGCCGATAGGCATTTCAAATATAGGAGCAGATAGGCATTTTAGATATAAAAGCCGATAGGCATTTCAGATATAGGTGCCGATAGGCATTTCAGATATAGTTGCCGATTGGCATTTTAAAAACAGGTGCTGATAGGCATTTCAGTTATAGAAGCCGATAGGTATTTCAAATATAGGTGTCGATAGGCATTTCAGATATGGTTGCCGATAGGCATTTCAAATATAGGAGCAGATAGGCATTTCAGATGTAGTTTCCGAAAGGCATTTCAAAAATAGGTGCCGATAGGCATTTCAGATATAAGTGCCGATAGGCATTTCAGATATAGTTGCCGATTGGCATTTTAAAAATAGGTGCCAATAGGCATTTTAGATATAGAAGCCGATAGGCATTTCAAATATAGGTGCCGATAGGCATTCCAGATATGGTTGCCGATAGGCATTTCAAATATAGGTGCTGATAGGCATTTTAGATGTAGTTTCCGATAGTCAATTTCAAAAATAGGTGCCGATAGGCATTCCAGATGTGGTTGCCGATAGGCATTTCAAATATAAGTGCTGATAGGCATTTCAGATGTAGTTTCCGATAGGCATTTCAATAATAGGTACGCATAGGTATTTCAGATATAGGTGCCGATAGGCATTTCAGATATAGTTGCCAATTGGCATTTTAAAAATAGTTGTCGATGGGCATTTCAGATATAGAAGCCGATAGGCATTTCAATAATAGGTACGCATAGGTATTTTAGATATAGGTGCCGATAGGCATTTCAGTTATAAAAGCCGATAGGTATTTCAAATATAGGTGTCGATAGGCATTTCAGATATGGTTGCCGATAGGCATTTCAAATATAGGAGCAGATAGGCATTTCAGATGTAGTTTCCGAAAGGCATTTCAAAAATAGGTGCCTATAGGCATTTCAGATATAAGTGCCGATAGGCATTTCAGATATAGTTGCCGATAGGCATTCCAGATATGGTTGCCGATAGGCATTTCAAATATAAATACTGATAGGCATTTCAGATGTAGTTTCCGATAGGCATTTCAAAAATAGGTACCGATAGGCATTTCAGATATAGGTGCCGATAGGCATTTCAGATATAGTTGCCAATTGGCATTTTAAATATAGGTGTCGAAAGGCATTTCAGATATAGAAGCCGATAGGCATTTCAAATATAGGCTGCCGATAGTAATTCCAGATATGGTTGCCGATAGGCATTTCAAATATAGGTGCTGATAGGCATTTCAGATGTTGTTTCCGATAGGCATTTCAAAAATAGGTGCCGATAGGCATTTCAGATATAGGTGCCGATAGGCATTTCAGATATAGTTGCCGATTGGCATTTTAAAAATAGGTGCCGATAGGCATTTCAGATATAAAAGCCGATAGGCATTTCAAATATAGGTGCCAATAGGCATTCCAGATATGGTTGCCGATAGGCACTTCAAATATAGGTGCTGATAGGCATTCCAGATATAGGTGCCGATAGGCATTTCAGATATAGTTGCCGATTGGCATTTTAAAAATAGGTGCCGATAGGCATTTCAGATATAGAAGCCGATAGGCATTTCAAATATAGGTGCCGATATACATTTCAGATATGGTTGCCGATAGGCATTTCAAATATAGGAGCAGATAGGCATTTCAGATGTAGTTAACGAAAGGCATTTCAAAAATAGGTGCCGATAGGCATTTCAAATATAGGTGCCGATAGGCATTTTTGATATAGTTGCCGAAAGGCATTTTAAAAATAGGTGCCGATAGGCATTTCAGATATAGAAGCCGATAGGCATTTCAAATATAGGTGCCGATATACATTTCAGATATGGTTGCCGATAGGCATTTCAAATATAGGAGCAGATAGGCATTTCAGATGTAGTTAACGAAAGGCATTTCAAAGATAGGTGCCGATAGGCATTTCAGATATAGGTGGCGATAGGCATTTCAGATATAGTTGCCGAAAGGCATTTCAAAAATAGGTGCCGATAGGCATTTCAGATATAGAAGCCGATAGGCATTTTAAATATAGGTGCCGATAGGCATTCCAGATATGGTTGCCGATAGGCATTTCAAATATAAGTGCTGATAGGCATTTCTGATGTAGTTTCCGATAGGCATTTCAAAAATAGGTACCGATAGGCTTTTCAGATATAGGTGCCGATAGGCATTTCAGATATAGTTGCCAATTGGCATTTTAAAAACAGGTGTCGATAGGCATTTCAGATATAGAAGCCGATAGGCATTTCAAATATAGGTGCCGATAGGCATTCCATATATGGTTGCCGATAGGCTTTTCAAATATAGGTGCTGATAGGCATATCAGATGTAGTTTCCGATAAGCATTTCAAAAATAGGTGCCTTAAGGCATTTCAGATATAGGTGCCGATAGGTATTTCAGATATAGGTGCCGATAGGCATTTCAGATATAGTGAACGATTGGCATTTTAAAAATAGGTGCCGATAGGCATTTCAGATATAGAAGCGGATAGGCATTTCAAATATAGGTGCCGATAGGTATTCCAGATATGGTTGCCGATAGGCGTTTCAAATATAAGTGCTGATAAACATTTAAGATGTAGTTTCCGATAGGCATTTCAAAATAGGCGCCGATAGGCATTTCAAAATAGGCGCCGATAGGCATTTCAGATATAGGTGCCGATAGGCATTTTAGATATAGTTGCCGATTGGCATTTTAAAAATAGGTGCCGATAGGCATTTTAGATATAGAAGCCGATAGGCATTTCAAATATAGGTGCCGATAGGCATTCCAGGTATGGTTGCCGATAGGCATTTCAAATATAAATGCTGATAGGCATTTCAGATGTAGTTTCCGATAGGCATTTCAAAAATAGGTACCGATAGGCATTTCAGATATAGGTGCTGATAGGCATTTCAGATATAGTTGCCAATTGGCATTTTAAATATAGGTGTCGATAGGCATTTCAGATATAGAAACCGATAGGCATTTCAAATATAGGCTGCCGATAGGCATTCCAGATATGGTTGCCGATAGGCATTTCAAATATAGGTGCTGATAGGCATTTCAAATGTAGTTTCCGATAGGCACTTCAGATATAGGTGCCGATAGGCATTTCATATATAGTTGCCGATTGGCATTTTAAAAATAGGTGCCGATAGGCATTTCAGATATAGAAGCCGATAGGAATTTCAAATATAGGTGCCGATAGGCATTCCAGATATGGTTGCCGATAGGCATTTCAAATATAGGTGCTGATAGGCATTTCAGATGTAGTTTCCGATAGGCATTTCAAAAATAGGAGCCGATAGGCATTTCAGATATAGGTGCCGATAGGCATTTCAGATATAGTTGCCGATTGGCATTTTAAAAATTGGAGCCGATAGGCATTTCAGATATAAAAGCCGATAGGCATTTCAAATATAGGTGCCGATGGGCATACCAGATGTGGTTGCCGATAGGCATTTCAAATATAGGTGCTGATAGGCATTCCAGATATAGGTTCCGATAGGCATTTCAGATATGGTTGCCGATTGGCATTTTAAAAATAGGTGGCGATACGCATTTCAGATATAGAAGCAAATAGGCATTTCAAATATAGGTGCCGATAAGCATTCCAGATATGGTTGCCGATAGACATTTCAAATATAGGTGCTGATAGGCATTTCAGATGTAGTTTCCGATAGGCATTTCAAAAATTAGTGCTGATAGGCATTTCAGATATAGTTGCCGATTCGCATTTTGAAAATAGGTGCCGATAGGCATTTCAGATATAGATGCCAATAGGTATTTCAAATATAGGTGTCGATAGGCATTTCAGATATGGTTGCCGATAGGCATTTCAAATATAGGTGCCGATAGGCATTTCAGATATAGGTGCCGATAGGCATTTCGGATATAGTTGCCGATTGGCATTTTAAAAATAGGTGCCGATAGGCATTTCAGATATAGTTGCCGATTGGCATTTCAAATATAGGTGCCGATAGGCATGCCAGATATGGTTGCCGATAGGCATTTCAAATATAGGTGCTGATAGGCATTACAGATATAGTTGCCGATTGGCATTTTAAAAATAGGTGCTGATAGGCATTTCAGACATAGAAGCCTATAGGCATTTCAAATATAGGTGCCGATAGGCATTCCAGATATGGTTGCCGATAGGCATTTCAGATATAGGTGCCGATAGGCATTTCAGATATAGTTGCCGATTAGCATTTTAAAAATAGGTGCCGATAGGCATTTCAGATATAAAAGCCGATAGGCATTTCAAATACAGGTGCCAATAGGCATTCTAGATATGGTTGCCGATAGGCATTTCAAACATAGGTGCTGATAGGCATTCCAGATATAGGTGCCGATAGGCATTTCAGATATAGTTGCCGATTGGCATTTTAAAAATAGGTGCTGATAGGCATTTCAGATATAGGTGCCGATAGGCATTTCAGATATAGTTGCCGATTGGCATTCTAAAAATAGGTGCCGATAGGCATTTCATATATAGAAGCCGATAGGTATTTCAAATATAGGTGCCGATAGGCATTTCAGATATAGGTGCCGATAGGCATTTCAGATATAGTTGCCGATTGGCATTCTAAAAATAGGTGCCGATAGGCATTTCAGATATGAAGCCGATAGGTATTTCAAATATAGGTGTCGATAGGCATTTCAGATATGGTTGCCGATAGGCATTTGAAATATAGGAGCAGATAGGCATTTCAGATGTAGTTTCCGACGGGCATTTCAAAAATAGGTGCCGATAGGCATTTCAAATATAGGTGCCGATAGGCATTTCAGATATAGTTGCCGATTGGCATTTTAAAAATAGGTGCCGATAGGCATTTCAGATATAGAAGCCGATAGGCATTTCAAATATAGGTGCCGATAGGCATTCCAGATATGGTTGCCGATAGGCATTTCAAATATAAGTGCTGATAGGCATTTCAGATGTAGTTTCCGATAGGCATTTCAAAAATAGGTACCGATAGGCATTTCAGATATAGGTGCCGATAGGCATTTCAGATATAGTTGCCAATTGACATTTTAAAAACAGGTGTCGATAGGCATTTCAGATATAGAAGCCGATAGGCATTTCAAATATAGGTGCCGATAGGCATTCCAGATATGGTTGCCGATAGGCTTTTCAAATATATGTGCTGATAGGCATTTCAGATGTAGGTTCTGATAGGCATTTCAAAAATAGGTGCCGATAGGCATTTCAGATATAGGTGCCGATGGGCATTTCAGATATAGGTGCCGATAGGCATTTCAGATATAGTTGCCGATTGGCATTTTAAAAATAGGTGCCAATAGGCCTTTCAGATATAGTTGCCGATTGGCATTTCAAATATAGGTGCCGATAGGCATGCCAGATATGGTTGCCGATAGGCATTTCAAATATAGGTGCTGATAGGCATTCCAGATGTAGTTTCCGATAGGCATTTCAAAAATTATTGCCGATAGGCATTTTTAGATATAGGTGCCGATAGGCATTTCAAATATAGGTGCTGATAGGCATTTCAGATGTAGGTTCTGATAGGCATTTCAAAAATAGGTGCCGATAGGCATTTCAGATATAGGTGCCGATAGGCATTTCAGATATAGGTGCCGATAGGCATTTCAGATATAGTTACCGATTGGCATTTTAAAAATAGGTGCCAATAGGCATTTCAGATATAGTTGCCGATTGGCATTTCAAATATAGGTGCCGATAGGCATGCTAGATATGGTTGCCGATAGGCATTTCAAATATAGGTGCTGATAGGCATTCCAGATGTAGTTTCCGATAGGCATTTCAAAAATTATTGACGATAGGCATTTCAGATATAGGTGCCGATAGGCATTTCAGATATAGTTACCGATTAACATTTTAAAAATAGGTGCCGATAGGCATTTCAGATATAGAAGCCGATAGGTATTTCAAATATAGGTGTCGATAGGCATTTCAGATATGGTTGCCGATAGGCATTTCAAATATAGGTGCTGATAGGCATTTCAGATGTAGTTTCCGATAGGCATTTCAAAAAAAGTTGCCGATAGGCATTTCAGATATAGGTGCCGATAGGCATTTCAGATATAGTTGCCGATTGGCATTTTAAAAATAGGTGCCGATAGGCATTTCAGATATAGAAGCCGAAAGGCATTTTAAATATAGGTGCCGATATACATTTTAGATATGGTTGCCGGTAGGCATTTCAAATATAGGAGCAGATAGGCATTTCAGATGTAGTTAACGAAAGGCATTTCAAAAATAGGTGCCGATAGGCATTTCAGATATAGGTGCCGATAGGCATTTCAGATATAGTTGCCGAAAGGCATTTTAAAAATAGGTACCGATAGGCATTTCAGATATAAAAGCCGATAGGCATTTCAAATATAGGTGCCGATAGGCATTCCAGATATGTTTGCCGATAGGCATTTGAAATATAATTGCTGATAGGCATTTCAGATGTAGTTTCTGATAGGCATTTCAAAAATAGGTGCCGATAGGCATTTCAGATATAGGTGCCGATAGGCATTTCAGATATAGTTGCCGATAGGCATTTTAAAAATAGGTGCCGATAGGCATTTCAGATATAGAAGCCGATAGGCATTTCAAATATAGGTGCCGATAGGCATTCCAGATATGGTTGCCGATAGGCATTTCAAATATAAGTGCTGATAGGCATTTCAGATGTAGTTTCCGATAGGCATTTCAAAAATAGGTACCGATAGGCATTTCAGATATAGGTGCCGATAAGGATTTCAGATATAGTTGCCAATTGGCATTTTAAAAACAGGTGTCGATAGGCATTTCAGATATAAAAGCCTATAGGCATTTCAAATATAGGTGCCGATAGGCATTCCATATATGGTTGCCGATAGGCTTTTCAAATATAGGTGCTGATAGGCATTTCAGATGTAGTTTCCGATAGGCATTTAAAAAATAGGTGCCTTTAGGCATTTCAGATATAGGTGCCGATAGGCATTTCAGATATAGTTGCCAATTGGCATTTTAAAAATAGGTGCCGATAGGCATTTCAGATATAGAAGCCGATAGGCATTTCAAATATTGGTGCCGATAGGCATTCCAGATATGGTTGCCGATAGGCATTTCAAATATAGGTGCTGATAGGCATTTTAGATGTAGTTTCCGATAGGCATTTCAAAAATTGATGCCGATAGGCATTTCAGATATAGGTGACGATAGGCATTTCAGATATAGTTGCCGATTGGCATTTTAAAAACAGGTGCCGATAGGCATTTCAGATATAGAAGCCGATAGTTATTTCAAATATAGGTGTCGATAGGCATTTCAGATATGGTTGCCGATAGGCATTTCAAATATAGGAGCAGATAGGTATTTCAGATATGGTTGCCGATAGGCATTTCAAACATAGGAGCAGATAGGCATTTCAGATGTAGTTTCCGAAAGGCATTTCAAAAATAGGTGCCGATAGGCATTTCAGATATAGGTGCCGATAGGCATTTCAGATATAGTTGCCGATTGGCATTTTAAAAATAGGTGTCGATAGGAATTTCAGATATAGAAGCCGATAGGCATTTCAAATATAGGTGCCGATAGGCATCCCAGATATGGTTGCCGATAGGCATTTCAATAAAGATGCTAATAGGCATTCCAGATGTAGTTTCCAAAAGGCATTTCAAAAATTGGTGCCGATAGGCATTTCAGATATAGAAGCCGATAGGTATTTCAAATATAGGTGTCGATAGGCATTTCAGATATGGTGTCCGATAGGCATTTCAAATATAGGTGCTGATAGGCATTTCAGATGTAGTTTCCGATAGGCATTTCAAAAATAGGTGCCGATAGGCATTTCAGATATAGGTCCCGATAGGCATTTCAGATATAGTTGCCGATTGGCATTTTAAAAATAGGTGCCGATAGGCATTTCAGATATAAAAGCCGATAGGCATTTCAAATATAGGTGCCGATAGGCATTCCAGATATGGTTGCCGATAGGCATTTCAAATATAGGTGCTGATAGGCATTTTAGATGTAGTTTCCGATAGGCATTTCAAAAATAAGTGCCTTAAGGCATATCAGATATAGGTGCCGATAGGCATTTCAGATATAGGTGCCGATAGGCATTTCAAATATAGGTGCCGATAGGCATTCCAGATATGGTTGCCGATAGGCATTTCAAATATAAGGGCTGATAGGCATTTCCGATGTAGTTTCCGATAGGCATTTCAAAAATAGGTACCGATAGGCTTTTCAGATATAGCTGCCGATAGGCATTTCAAATATAGGTGCCGATAGGCATCCCAGATATGGTTGCCGATAGGCATTTCAAATATAGATGCTGATAGGCATTCCAGATGTAGTTTCCAAAAGGCATTTCAAAAATTGGTGCCGATAGGCATTTCAGATATAGGTGCCAATAGGCATTTCAGATATAGTTACCGATTGGCATTTTAAAAATAGGTGCCGATAGGCATTTCAGATATAGAAGCCGATAGGTAATTCAAATATAGGTGTCGATAGGCATTTCAGATATGGTTGCCGATAGGCATTTCAAATATAGGTGCTGATAGGCATTTCAGATGTAGTTTCCGATAGGCATTTCAAAAATAGGTGCCGATAGGCATTTCAGATATAGGTCCCGGTAGGCATTTCAGATATAGTTGCCGATTGGCATTTTAAAAATAGGTGCCGATAGGCATTTCAGATATAAAAGCCGATAGGCATTTCAAATATAGGTGCCGATAGGCATTCCAGATATGGTTGCTGATAGGCATTTCAAATCTAGGTGCTGATAGGCATTTCAGATGTAGTTTCCGATAGGCATTTCAAAAATAGGTGCCGATAGGCATTTCAGATATAGGTCCCGGTAGGCATTTCAGATATAGTTGCCAATTGGCATTTTAAAAATAGGTTTCGATAGGCATTTCAGATATATAAGCCGATAGGCATTTCAAATATAGGTGCCGATAGGCATTCCAGATATGGTTGCCGATAGGCATTTCAAATATAGGAGCAGATAGGCATTTTAGATATAAAAGCCGATAGGCATTTCAGATATAGGTGCCGATAGGCATTTCAGATATAGTTGCCGATTGGCATTTTAAAAACAGGTGCTGATAGGCATTTCAGTTATAGAAGCCGATAGGTATTTCAAATATAGGTGTCGATAGGCATTTCAGATATGGTTGCCGATAGGCATTTCAAATATAGGAGCAGATAGGCATTTCAGATGTAGTTTCCGAAAGGCATTTCAAAAATAGGTGCCGATAGGCATTTCAGATATAAGTGCCGATAGGCATTTCAGATATAGTTGCCGATTGGCATTTTAAAAATAGGTGCCACTAGGCATTTTAGATATAGAAGCCGATAGGCATTTCAAATATAGGTGCCGATAGGCATTCCAGATATGGTTGCCGATAGGCATTTCAAATATAGGTGCTGATAGGCATTTTAGATGTAGTTTCCGATAGTCAATTTCAAAAATAGGTGCCGATAGGCATTCCAGATGTGGTTGCCGATAGGCATTTCAAATATAAGTGCTGATAGGCATTTCAGATGTAGTTTCCGATAGGCATTTCAATAATAGGTACGCATAGGTATTTCAGATATAGGTGCCGATAGGCATTTCAGATATAGTTGCCAATTGGCATTTTAAAAATAGTTGTCGATGGGCATTTCAGATATAGAAGCCGATAGGCATTTCAATAATAGGTACGCATAGGTATTTTAGATATAGGTGCCGATAGGCATTTCAGTTATAAAAGCCGATAGGTATTTCAAATATAGGTGTCGATAGGCATTTCAGATATGGTTGCCGATAGGCATTTCAAATATAGGAGCAGATAGGCATTTCAGATGTAGTTTCCGAAAGGCATTTCAAAAATAGGTGCCTATAGGCATTTCAGATATAAGTGCCGATAGGCATTTCAGATATAGTTGCCGATAGGCATTCCAGATATGGTTGCCGATAGGCATTTCAAATATAAATACTGATAGGCATTTCAGATGTAGTTTCCGATAGGCATTTCAAAAATAGGTACCGATAGGCATTTCAGATATAGGTGCCGATAGGCATTTCAGATATAGTTGCCAATTGGCATTTTAAATATAGGTGTCGAAAGGCATTTCAGATATAGAAGCCGATAGGCATTTCAAATATAGGCTGCCGATAGTAATTCCAGATATGGTTGCCGATAGGCATTTCAAATATAGGTGCTGATAGGCATTTCAGATGTTGTTTCCGATAGGCATTTCAAAAATAGGTGCCGATAGGCATTTCAGATATAGGTGCCGATAGGCATTTCAGATATAGTTGCCGATTGGCATTTTAAAAATAGGTGCCGATAGGCATTTCAGATATAAAAGCCGATAGGCATTTCAAATATAGGTGCCAATAGGCATTCCAGATATGGTTGCCGATAGGCACTTCAAATATAGGTGCTGATAGGCATTCCAGATATAGGTGCCGATAGGCATTTCAGATATAGTTGCCGATTGGCATTTTAAAAATAGGTGCCGATAGGCATTTCAGATATAGAAGCCGATAGGCATTTCAAATATAGGTGCCGATATACATTTCAGATATGGTTGCCGATAGGCATTTCAAATATAGGAGCAGATAGGCATTTCAGATGTAGTTAACGAAAGGCATTTCAAAAATAGGTGCCGATAGGCATTTCAAATATAGGTGCCGATAGGCATTTTTGATATAGTTGCCGAAAGGCATTTTAAAAATAGGTGCCGATAGGCATTTCAGATATAGAAGCCGATAGGCATTTCAAATATAGGTGCCGATATACATTTCAGATATGGTTGCCGATAGGCATTTCAAATATAGGAGCAGATAGGCATTTCAGATGTAGTTAACGAAAGGCATTTCAAAGATAGGTGCCGATAGGCATTTCAGATATAGGTGGCGATAGGCATTTCAGATATAGTTGCCGAAAGGCATTTCAAAAATAGGTGCCGATAGGCATTTCAGATATAGAAGCCGATAGGCATTTTAAATATAGGTGCCGATAGGCATTCCAGATATGGTTGCCGATAGGCATTTCAAATATAAGTGCTGATAGGCATTTCTGATGTAGTTTCCGATAGGCATTTCAAAAATAGGTACCGATAGGCTTTTCAGATATAGGTGCCGATAGGCATTTCAGATATAGTTGCCAATTGGCATTTTAAAAACAGGTGTCGATAGGCATTTCAGATATAGAAGCCGATAGGCATTTCAAATATAGGTGCCGATAGGCATTCCATATATGGTTGCCGATAGGCTTTTCAAATATAGGTGCTGATAGGCATATCAGATGTAGTTTCCGATAAGCATTTCAAAAATAGGTGCCTTAAGGCATTTCAGATATAGGTGCCGATAGGTATTTCAGATATAGGTGCCGATAGGCATTTCAGATATAGTGAACGATTGGCATTTTAAAAATAGGTGCCGATAGGCATTTCAGATATAGAAGCGGATAGGCATTTCAAATATAGGTGCCGATAGGTATTCCAGATATGGTTGCCGATAGGCGTTTCAAATATAAGTGCTGATAAACATTTAAGATGTAGTTTCCGATAGGCATTTCAAAATAGGCGCCGATAGGCATTTCAAAATAGGCGCCGATAGGCATTTCAGATATAGGTGCCGATAGGCATTTTAGATATAGTTGCCGATTGGCATTTTAAAAATAGGTGCCGATAGGCATTTTAGATATAGAAGCCGATAGGCATTTCAAATATAGGTGCCGATAGGCATTCCAGGTATGGTTGCCGATAGGCATTTCAAATATAAATGCTGATAGGCATTTCAGATGTAGTTTCCGATAGGCATTTCAAAAATAGGTACCGATAGGCATTTCAGATATAGGTGCTGATAGGCATTTCAGATATAGTTGCCAATTGGCATTTTAAATATAGGTGTCGATAGGCATTTCAGATATAGAAACCGATAGGCATTTCAAATATAGGCTGCCGATAGGCATTCCAGATATGGTTGCCGATAGGCATTTCAAATATAGGTGCTGATAGGCATTTCAAATGTAGTTTCCGATAGGCACTTCAGATATAGGTGCCGATAGGCATTTCATATATAGTTGCCGATTGGCATTTTAAAAATAGGTGCCGATAGGCATTTCAGATATAGAAGCCGATAGGAATTTCAAATATAGGTGTCGATAGGCATTCCAGATATGGTTGCCGATAGGCATTTCAAATATAGGTGCTGATAGGCATTTCAGATGTAGTTTCCGATAGGCATTTCAAAAATAGGAGCCGATAGGCATTTCAGATATAGGTGCCGATAGGCATTTCAGATATAGTTGCCGATTGGCATTTTAAAAATTGGAGCCGATAGGCATTTCAGATATAAAAGCCGATAGGCATTTCAAATATAGGTGCCGATGGGCATACCAGATGTGGTTGCCGATAGGCATTTCAAATATAGGTGCTGATAGGCATTCCAGATATAAGTTCCGATAGGCATTTCAGATATGGTTGCCGATTGGCATTTTAAAAATAGGTGGCGATACGCATTTCAGATATAGAAGCAAATAGGCATTTCAAATATAGGTGCCGATAAGCATTCCAGATATGGTTGCCGATAGACATTTCAAATATAGGTGCTGATAGGCATTTCAGATGTAGTTTCCGATAGGCATTTCAAAAATTAGTGCTGATAGGCATTTCAGATATAGTTGCCGATTCGCATTTTGAAAATAGGTGCCGATAGGCATTTCAGATATAGATGCCAATAGGTATTTCAAATATAGGTGTCGATAGGCATTTCAGATATGGTTGCCGATAGGCATTTCAAATATAGGTGCCGATAGGCATTTCAGATATAGGTGCCGATAGGCATTTCGGATATAGTTGCCGATTGGCATTTTAAAAATAGGTGCCGATAGGCATTTCAGATATAGTTGCCGATTGGCATTTCAAATATAGGTGCCGATAGGCATGCCAGATATGGTTGCCGATAGGCATTTCAAATATAGGTGCTGATAGGCATTACAGATATAGTTGCCGATTGGCATTTTAAAAATAGGTGCTGATAGGCATTTCAGACATAGAAGCCTATAGGCATTTCAAATATAGGTGCCGATAGGCATTCCAGATATGGTTGCCGATAGGCATTTCAGATATAGGTGCCGATAGGCATTTCAGATATAGTTGCCGATTAGCATTTTAAAAATAGGTGCCGATAGGCATTTCAGATATAAAAGCCGATAGGCATTTCAAATACAGGTGCCAATAGGCATTCTAGATATGGTTGCCGATAGGCATTTCAAACATAGGTGCTGATAGGCATTCCAGATATAGGTGCCGATAGGCATTTCAGATATAGTTGCCGATTGGCATTTTAAAAATAGGTGCTGATAGGCATTTCAGATATAGGTGCCGATAGGCATTTCAGATATAGTTGCCGATTGGCATTCTAAAAATAGGTGCCGATAGGCATTTCATATATAGAAGCCGATAGGTATTTCAAATATAGGTGCCGATAGGCATTTCAGATATAGGTGCCGATAGGCATTTCAGATATAGTTGCCGATTGGCATTCTAAAAATAGGTGCCGATAGGCATTTCAGATATAGAAGCCGATAGGTATTTCAAATATAGGTGTCGATAGGCATTTCAGATATGGTTGCCGATAGGCATTTGAAATATAGGAGCAGATAGGCATTTCAGATGTAGTTTCCGACGGGCATTTCAAAAATAGGTGCCGATAGGCATTTCAAATATAGGTGCCGATAGGCATTTCAGATATAGTTGCCGATTGGCATTTTAAAAATAGGTGCCGATAGGCATTTCAGATATAGAAGCCGATAGGCATTTCAAATATAGGTGCCGATAGGCATTCCAGATATGGTTGCCGATAGGCATTTCAAATATAAGTGCTGATAGGCATTTCAGATGTAGTTTCCGATAGGCATTTCAAAAATAGGTACCGATAGGCATTTCAGATATAGGTGCCGATAGGCATTTCAGATATAGTTGCCAATTGACATTTTAAAAACAGGTGTCGATAGGCATTTCAGATATAGAAGCCGATAGGCATTTCAAATATAGGTGCCGATAGGCATTCCAGATATGGTTGCCGATAGGCTTTTCAAATATATGTGCTGATAGGCATTTCAGATGTAGGTTCTGATAGGCATTTCAAAAATAGGTGCCGATAGGCATTTCAGATATAGGTGCCGATGGGCATTTCAGATATAGGTGCCGATAGGCATTTCAGATATAGTTGCCGATTGGCATTTTAAAAATAGGTGCCAATAGGCATTTCAGATATAGTTGCCGATTGGCATTTCAAATATAGGTGCCGATAGGCATGCCAGATATGGTTGCCGATAGGCATTTCAAATATAGGTGCTGATAGGCATTCCAGATGTAGTTTCCGATAGGCATTTCAAAAATTATTGCCGATAGGCATTTTTAGATATAGGTGCCGATAGGCATTTCAAATATAGGTGCTGATAGGCATTTCAGATGTAGGTTCTGATAGGCATTTCAAAAATAGGTGCCGATAGGCATTTCAGATATAGGTGCCGATAGGCATTTCAGATATAGGTGCCGATAGGCATTTCAGATATAGTTACCGATTGGCATTTTAAAAATAGGTGCCAATAGGCATTTCAGATATAGTTGCCGATTGGCATTTCAAATATAGGTGCCGATAGGCATGCTAGATATGGTTGCCGATAGGCATTTCAAATATAGGTGCTGATAGGCATTCCAGATGTAGTTTCCGATAGGCATTTCAAAAATTATTGACGATAGGCATTTCAGATATAGGTGCCGATAGGCATTTCAGATATAGTTACCGATTAACATTTTAAAAATAGGTGCCGATAGGCATTTCAGATATAGAAGCCGATAGGTATTTCAAATATAGGTGTCGATAGGCATTTCAGATATGGTTGCCGATAGGCATTTCAAATATAGGTGCTGATAGGCATTTCAGATGTAGTTTCCGATAGGCATTTCAAAAAAAGTTGCCGATAGGCATTTCAGATATAGGTGCCGATAGGCATTTCAGATATAGTTGCCGATTGGCATTTTAAAAATAGGTGCTGATAGGCATTTCAGATATAGTTGCCGATTGGCATTTTAAAAATAGGTGCTGATAGGCATTTCAGATATAGGTGCCGATAGGCATTTCAGATATAGTTGCCGATTGGCATTTTAAAAATAGGTGCCGATAGGCATTTCAGATATAGAAGCCGATAGGAATTTCAAATATAGGTGCCGATAGGCATTCCAGATATGGTTGCCGATAGGCATTTCAAATATAGGTGCTGATAGGCATTTCAGATGTAGTTTCCGATAGGCATTTCAAAAATAGGAGCCGATAGGCATTTCAGATATAGGTGCCGATAGGCATTTCAGATATAGTTGCCGATTGGCATTTTAAAAATTGGAGCCGATAGGCATTTCAGATATAAAAGCCGATAGGCATTTCAAATATAGGTGCCGATGGGCATACCAGATGTGGTTGCCGATAGGCATTTCAAATATATGTGCTGATAGGCATTCCAGATATAGGTTCCGATAGGCATTTCAGATATGGTTGCCGATTGGCATTTTAAAAATAGGTGGCGATAGGCATTTCAGATATAGAAGCAAATAGGCATTTCAAATATAGGTGCCGATAAGCATTCCAGATATGGTTGCCGATAGACATTTCAAATATAGGTGCTGATAGGCATTTCAGATGTAGTTTCCGATAGGCATTTCAAAAATTAGTGCTGATAGGCATTTCAGATATAGTTGCCGATTCGCATTTTGAAAATAGGTGCCGATAGGCATTTCAGATATAGATGCCGATAGGTATTTCAAATATAGGTGTCGATAGGCATTTCAGATATGGTTGCCGATAGGCATTTCAAATATAGGTGCCGATAGGCATTTCAGATATAGGTGCCGATAGGCATTTCGGATATAGTTGCCGATTGGCATTTTAAAAATAGGTGCCGATAGGCATTTCAGATATAGTTGCCGATTGGCATTTCAAATATAGGTGCCGATAGGCATGCCAGATATGGTTGCCGATAGGCATTTCAAATATAGGTGCTGATAGGCATTACAGATATAGTTGCCGATTGGCATTTTAAAAATAGGTGCTGATAGGCATTTCAGACATAGAAGCCTATAGGCATTTCAAATATAGGTGCCGATAGGCATTCCAGATATGGTTGCCGATAGGCATTTCAGATATAGGTGCCGATAGGCATTTCAGATATAGTTGCCGATTAGCATTTTAAAAATAGGTGCCGATAGGCATTTCAGATATAAAAGCCGATAGGCATTTCAAATACAGGTGCCAATAGGCATTCTAGATATGGTTGCCGATAGGCATTTCAAACATAAGTGCTGATAGGCATTCCAGATATAGGTGCCGATAGGCATTTCAGATATAGTTGCCGATTGGCATTTTAAAAATAGGTGCTGATAGGCATTTCAGATATAGGTGCCGATAGGCATTTCAGATATAGTTGCCGATTGGCATTCTAAAAATAGGTGCCGATAGGCATTTCATATATAGAAGCCGATAGGTATTTCAAATATAGGTGCCGATAGGCATTTCAGATATAGGTGCCGATAGGCATTTCAGATATAGAAGCCGATAGGTATTTCAAATATAGGTGTCGATAGGCATTTCAGATATGGTTGCCGATAGGCATTTGAAATATAGGAGCAGATAGGCATTTCAGATGTAGTTTCCGACGGGCATTTCAAAAATAGGTGCCGATAGGCATTTCAAATATAGGTGCCGATAGGCATTTCAGATATAGTTGCCGATTGGCATTTTAAAAATAGGTGCCGATAGGCATTTCAGATATAGAAGCCGATAGGCATTTCAAATATAGGTGCCGATAGGCATTCCAGATATGGTTGCCGATAGGCATTTCAAATATAAGTGCTGATAGGCATTTCAGATGTAGTTTCCGATAGGCATTTCAAAAATAGGTACCGATAGGCATTTCAGATATAGGTGCCGATAGGCATTTCAGATATAGTTGCCAATTGGCATTTAAAAAACAGGTGTCGATAGGCATTTCAGATATAGAAGCCGATAGGCATTTCAAATATAGGTGCCGATAGGCATTCCAGATATGGTTGCCGATAGGCTTTTCAAATATATGTGCTGATAGGCATTTCAGATGTAGGTTCTGATAGGCATTTCAAAAATAGGTGCCGATAGGCATTTCAGATATAGGTGCCGATGGGCATTTCAGATATAGGTGCCGATAGGCATTTCAGATATAGTTGCCGATTGGCATTTTAAAAATAGGTGCCAATAGGCATTTCAGATATAGTTGCCGATTGGCATTTCAAATATAGGTGCCGATAGGCATGCCAGATATGGTTGCCGATAGGCATTTCAAATATAGGTACTGATAGGCATTCCAGATGTAGTTTCCGATAGGCATTTCAAAAATTATTGCCGATAGGCATTTTTAGATATAGGTGCCGATAGGCATTTCAAATATAGGTGATGATAGGCATTTCAGATGTAGGTTCTGATAGGCATTTCAAAAATAGGTGCCGATAGGCATTTCAGATATAGGTGCCGATAGGCATTTCAGATATAGGTGCCGATAGGCATTTCAGATATAGTTACCGATTGGCATTTTAAAAATAGGTGCCAATAGGCATTTCAGATATAGTTGCCGATTGGCATTTTAAAAATAGGTGCCGATAGGCATTTCAGATATAGTTGCCGATTGGCATTTTAAAAACAGGTGCCGATAGGCATTTCAGATATAGAATACGATAGGTATTTCAAATATAGGTGTCGATAGGCATTTCAGATATGGTTGCCGATAGGCATTTCAAATATAGGAGCAGATAGGCATTTCAGATATGGTTGCCGATAGGCATTTCAAATATAGGAGCAGATAGGCATTTCAGATGTAGTTTCCGAAAGGCATTTAAAAAATAGGTGCCGATAGGCATTTCAGATATAGGTGCCGATAGGCATTTCAGATATAGGTGCCGATAGGCATTTCAGATATAGTTACCGATTGGCATTTTAAAAATAGGTGCCGATAGGCATTTCAGATATAGGTGCCGATAGGCATTTCAGATATAGTTGCCGATTGGCATTTTAAAAACAGGTGCCGATAGGCATTTCAGATATAGAATACGATAGGTATTTCAAATATAGGTGTCGATAGGCATTTCAGATATGGTTGCCGATAGGCATTTCAAATATAGGAGCAGATAGGCATTTCAGATATGGTTGCCGATAGGCATTTCAAATATAGGAGCAGATAGGCATTTCAGATGTAGTTTCCGAAAGGCATTGAAAAAATAGGTGCCGATAGGCATTTCAGATATAGGTGCCGATAGGCATTTCAGATATAGTTGCCGATTGGCATTTTAAAAATAGGTGCCGATAGGCATTTCAGATATAGAAGCCGATAGGCATTTCAAATATAGGTGCTGATAGGCATTTTAGATGTAGTTTCTGATAGGCATTTCAAAAATAGGTGCCGATAGGCATTTCAGCTATAGGTGCCGATAGGCATTTCAGATATAGTTGCCGATTGGCATTTTAAAAAATAAGTGTCGATAGGCATTTTAGATATAGAAGCCGATAGGCATTTCAAATATAGGTGCCGATAGGCATTCCAGATATGGTTTCCGATAGGCATTTCAAATATAGGTGCTGATAGGCATTCCAGATGTAGTTTCTGATAGGCATTTCAAAAATTGGTGCCGATAAACATTTCAAATATAGGTGCCGATAGGCATTTCAGATATAGTTACCGATTGCCATTTTAAAAATAGGTGCCGATAAGCATTTCAGATATAGAAGCCGATAGGTATTTCAAATATAGATGTCGATAGGCATTTCAGATATGGTTGCCGATAGGATTTCAAATATAGGTGCTGATAGGCATTTCAGATGTAGTTTCCGATAGGCATTTCAAAAATGGGTGCCGATAGGCATTTCAGATATAGGTGCCGATAGGCATTTCAGATATAGTTGCCGATTAACATTTTAAAAATAGGTACCGATAGGCATTTCAGATATAGAAGCCGATAGGCATTTCAAATATAGGTGCCGATAGGCATTCAAGATATGGTTGCCGATAGGCATTTCAAATATAGGTGCCGATAGGCATTTCAGATATAGAAGCCGTTAGGCATTTCAAATATAGGTGCCGATAGGCATTCCAGATATGGTTGCCGATAGGCATTTCAAATATAGGTGCTGTAGGCATTTCAGATGTAGTTTCCGATAAACATTTCAAAAATTGGTGCCGATAGGCATTTCAGATATAGGTGCCGATAGGCATTTCAGATATAGTTGCCGATTGGCATTTTAAAAATAGGTGCCGATAGGCATTTCAGATATAGAAGCCGATAGGTATTTCAAATATAGGTGTCGATAGGCATTTCAGATATGGTTGCCGATAGGCATTTTAAATATAGGAGCAGATAGGCATTTCAGATGTAGTTTCCGAAAGGCATTTCAAAAATAGGTGCCGATAGGCATTTCAGATACCGGTGCCGATAGGCATTTCAGATATAGTTGCCGATTGGCATTTTAAAAATAGGTGCCGATAGGCATTTCAGATATAGAAGCCGATAGGCATTTCAAATATAGGTGCCGATAGGCATTCCAGATATGGTTGCCAATAGGCATTTCAAATATAGGTGCTGATAGGCATTTCAGATGTAGTTTCCGATAGGCATTTCAAAAATAGGTGCCGATAGGCATTTCAGATATAGGTGCCGATAGGCATTTCAGATATAGTTGCCAATTGGCATTTTAAAAATAGGTGCCGATAGGCATTTCAGATATAGAAGCCGATAGGCATTTCAAATATAGGTGCCGATAGGCATTCCAGATATGGTTGCCGATAGGCATTTCAAATATAGGTGCTGATAGGCATTTTAGATGTAGTTTCCGATAGGCATTTCAAAAATTGATGCCGATAGGCATTTCAGATATAGGTGCCGATAGGCATTTCAGATATAGTTGCCGATTGGCATTTTAAAAACAGGTGCCGATAGGCATTTCAGATATAGAAGCCAATTGGTATTTCAAATATAGGTGTCGATAGGCATTTCAGATATGGTTGCCGATAGGCATTTCAAATATAGGAGCAGATAGGCATTTTAAATATGGTTGCAGATAGGCATTTCAGATGTAGTTTCCGAAAGGCACTTCAAAAATAGGTGCCGATAGGCATTTCAGATATAGGTGCCGATAGGCATTTCAGATATAGTTGCCGATTGGCATTTTAAAAATAGGTGTCGATAGGCATTTCAGATATAGAAGCCGATAGGCATTTCATATATAGGTGCCGATAGGCATGCCAGATATGGTTGCCGATAGGCATTTCAAATATAGGTGCTGATAGGCATTCCAGATGTAGTTTCCAAAAGGCATTTCAAAAATTGGTGCCGATAGGCATTTCAGATATAGGTGCCGATAGGCATTTCAGATATAGTTACAGATTGGCATTTTAAAAATAGGTTCCGATAGGCATTTCAGATATAGAAGCCGATAGGTATTTCAAATATAGTTGTCGATAGGCGTTTCAGATATAGTTGCTGATTGGCATTTTAAAAATAGGTGCTGATAGGCATTTCAGATATAGAAGCCTATAGGCATTTCAAATATAGGTGCCGATAGGCATTCCAGATATGGTTGCCGATAGGCATTTCAAATATAGGTGCTGATAGGCATTTCAGATGTACTTTCCGATAGGCATTTCAAAAATAGGTGCCGATAGGCTTTTCAGATATAGGTGCCGATAGGCATTTCAGATATAGTTGCCGATTGGCATTTTAAAAATAGGTGCCGATAGGCTTTTCAGATATAAAAGCCGATAGGCATTTCAAATATAGGTGCCAATAGGCATTCTAGATATGGTTGCCGATAGGCATTTCAAATATAGGTGCCGATAGGCATTCCAGATATGGTTGCCGATAGGCATTTCAAATATAGGTGCTGTAGGCATTTCAGATGTAGTTTCCGATAGGCATTTCAAAAATTGGTGCCGATAGGCATTTCAGATATAGGTGCCGATAGGCATTTCAGATATAGTTGCCGATTGGTATTTTAAAAATAGGTGCCGATAGGCATTTCAGATATAGAAGCCGATAGGTATTTCAAATATAGGTGTCGATAGGCATTCCAGATATGGTTGCCGATAGGCATTTCAAATATAGGTGCTGTAGGCATTTCAGATGTAGTTTCCGATAGGCATTTCAAAAATTTGTGATGATAGGCATTTCAGATATAGTTGCCGATTGGCATTTTAATAATAGGTGCCGATAGGCATCTAAGATATAGAGGCCGATAGGCATTTCAAATATAGGTGCCGTAGGCATTCCAGATATGGTTGCCGATAGGCATTTCAAATATAGGTGCTGATGGGCATTTTAGATGTAGTTTCCGATAGGCAGTTCAAAAATTGATGCCGATAGGCATTTCAGATATAGGTGCCGATAGGCATTTCAGATATAGTTGCCGATTGGCATTTTAAAAACAAGGTGCCGATAGACATTTCAGATATAGAAGCCGATAGGTATTTTAAATATAGGTGTCGATAGGCATTTCAGATATGGTTGCCGATAAGCATTTCAAAAATAGGAGCAGATAGGCATTTCAGATGTAGTTTCCGAAAGGCATTTCAAAAATAGGTGCCGATAGGCATTTCAGATATAGGTGCCGATAGGCATTTCAGATATAGTTGCCGATTGGCATATTAAAAATAGGTGCCGATAGGCATTTCAAATATAGGTGCCGATAGGCATTCCAGATATGGTTGCCGATAAGCATTTCAAATATGAGTGCTGATAGGCATTTCAGATGTAGTTTCCGATAGGAATTTCAAAAATAGGTACCGATAGGCATTTCAGATATAGGTGCCGATAGGCATTTCAGATATAGTTGCCAATTGGCATTTTAAATATAGGTGTCGATAGGCATTTCAGATATAGAAGCCGACAGGCATTTCAAATATAGGTGCCGATAGGCATTCCAGATATGGTTGCCGATAGGCATTTCAAATATAGGTGCTGATAGGCATTTCAGATGTAGTTTCCGATAGACATTTCAAAAATTGGTGTCGATAGGCATTTCAGATATAGATGCCGATAGGCATTTCAGATATAGTTGCCGATTGGCATTTTAAAAATAGGTGCCGATAGGCATTTCAGATATAGAAGCCGATAGGTATTTCAAATATAGGTGTCGATAGGCATTTCAGATATGGTTGCCGAAAGGCATTTCAAATAGAGGTGCTGATAGGCATTTCAGATGTAGTTTCCGATAGGCATTTCAAAAATAGGTGCTGATAGGCATTTCAGATATATGTTCCGTTAGGCATTTCAGATATAGTTGCCGATTGGCATTTTAAAAATAGGTGCCGATAGGCATTTTAGATGTAGTTTCCGATAGACATTTCAAAAATAGGTGCCGATAGGCTATTCAGATATAGGTGCCGAAAGGCATTTCAGATATAGTTGCCGATTGGCATTTTAAAAATAGGTGCCGATAGGCATTTCAGATATAGAAGTTAATAGGCATTTCAAATATAGGTGCCGATAGGCATTTCAGATATGGTTGCCGATAGGCATTTCAAATATAGGTGCTGATAGGCATTTCAGATGTAGTTTCCGATAGGCATTTCAAAAATAGGTGCCGACAGGCATATCAGATATAGGTGCCGATAGGCATTTCAGATATAGTTGCCGATTGGCATTTTAAAAATAGCTGCCGATAGGCATTTTAGATATAGAAGCCGATAGGCATTTCAAATATAGGTGCCCATAAACATTCCAGATATGGTTGCCGATAGGCATTTCAAATATAGGTGCTGATAGGCATTTCAGATGTAGTTTCCGATAGGCATTTCAAAAATTGGTGCCGATAGGCATTTCAGATATAGGTGCCGATAGGCATTTCAGATATAGAAGCCGATAGGCATTTCAAATATAGGTGCCGATAGGCATTCCAGATATGGTTGCTCATAGGCATTTCAAATATAGGTGCTGATAGGCATTCTAGATGTAGTTTTTGATAGGCATTTCAAAAATTGATGCCGATAGGCATTTCAGATATAGGTGCCGATAGGCATTTCAGATATGGTTGCCGATAGGCATTTCAAATATAGGTGCTGATAGGCATTTCAGATGTAGTTTCCGATAGGCATTTCAAAAATAGGTGCCGATAGGCATTTCAGATATAGGTGCCGATAGGCATTTTAGATATAGTTGCCGTTTGGCATTTTAAAAATAGGTGCCGATAGGCAATTCAGATATAGAAGCCGATAGGCATTTCAAATATAGGTGCCGATAGGCATTCCAGATATGGTTGCCAATAGGCATTTCAAATATAGGTGCTGATAGGCATTTCAGATGTAGTTTCCGATAGGCATTTCAAAAATAGGTGCCGATAGGCATTTCAGATATAGGTGCCGATAGGCATTTCAGATATAGTTGCCAATTGGCATTTTAAAAATAGGTGCCGATTGGCATTTCAGATATAGAAGCCGATAGGCATTTCAAATATAGGTGCCTATAGGCATTCCAGATATGGTTGCCGATAGGCATTTCAAATATAGGTGCTGATAGGCATTTTAGATGTAGTTTCCGATAGGCATTTCAAAAATTGATGCCGATAGGCATTTCAGATATAGGTGCCGATAGGCATTTCAGATATAGTTGCCGATTGGCATTTTAATACAGGTGCCGATAGGCATTTCAGATATAGAAGCCGATAGGTATTTCAAATATAGGTGTCGATAGGCGTTTCAGATATGGTTGCCGGTAGGCATTTCAAATATAGGAGCAGATAGGCATTTTAGATGTAGTTTCCGAAAGGCATTTCAAAACTAGGTGCCGATAGGCATTTCAGATATAGGTGCCTATAGGCATTTCAGATATAGTTGCCGATTGGCATTTTAAAATAGGTGCCGATAGGCATTTCAGATATAGAAGCCGATAGGCAATTCAAATATAGGTGCCGATAGGCATTCCAGATATGGTTGCCGATAGGCATTTCAAATATAGGTGCTGATAGGCATTTCAAAAATTAGTGCCGATGGGCATTTCAGATATAGTTGCCGATTGGCATTTTAAAAATAAGTGCCGATAGGCATTTCAGATATAGTTGCCAATTGGCATTTTAAAAATAGGTGCCCATAGGCATTTCAGATATAGAAGCCGATTGGCATTTCAAATATAGGTGCCGTAGGCATTCCAGATATGGTTGCCGATAGGCATTTCAAATTTAGGTGCTGATAGGCATTTTAGATGTAGTTTCCGATAGGCATTTCAAAAATAGGTGCCGATAGGCATTTCAGATATAGGTGCCGATAGGCATTTCAGATATAGTTGCCGATTGGCATTTTAAAAATAGGTGCCGATAGGCATTTCAGATATAGAAGCCGATAGGCATTTCAAATATATGCGCCGATAGGCTTTCTAGATATGGTTGCCGATAGGCATTTCAAATATGAGTGCTGTTAGGCATTTCAGATGTAGTTTCCGATAGGCATTTTAAAAATATGTACCGATAGGCATTTCAGATATAGGTGCCGATAGGCATTTCAGATATAGTTGCCAATTGGCATTTTAAATATAGGTGTCGATAGGCATTTCAGATATAGAAGCCGATAGGCATTTCAAATATAGGTGTCGATAGGCATTCCAGATATGGTTGCCGATAGGCATTTCAAATATAGGTGCTGGTAGGCATTTCAGATGTAGTTTCCGATAGGCATTTGAAAAAGAGGTGCCGATAGGCATTTCAGGTATAGATGCCGATAGGCATTTCAGATATAGTTGCCGATTGGCATTTTAAAAATAGGTGCCGATAGGCATTTCAGATATAGAAGCCGATAGGTATTTCAAATATAGGTGTCGATAGGCATTTCAGATATGGTTGCCGATAGGCATTTCAAATATAGGTGCTGATAGGCATTTCAGATGTAGTTTCCGATAGGCATTTCAAAAATAGGTGCTGATAGGCATTTCAGATATAGGTGCCGTTAGGCTTTTTAGATATAGTTGCCGATTGGCATTTTAAAAATAGGTGCCGATAGGCATTTTAGATGTAGTTTCCGATAGGCATTTCAAAAATAGGTGCCGATAGGCATTTCAGATATAGGTGCCGATAGGCATATCAGATATAGTTGCCGATAGGCATTTAAAATATAGGTGCCGATAGGCATTTTAAATATAGGTGTCGATAGGAATTTCAGATATAAATGCCGAAAGGCATTTCAAATATAGGTGCCGATAGGCGTTGCTGATGTGGTTGCCGATAGGCATTTCAAAAATTGGTGCCGATAGGCATTTTAGATATAGGTGCCGATAGGCATTTCAGATATAGTTGCCGATTGGCATTTTAAGAATAGGTGCCGATAGGCATTTCAGATATAGAAGCCGGTAGGCATTTCAAATAAAGGTGCCGATAGGCATTCCACATATGGTTGCCGATAGGCATTTCAAATATAGGTGCTGATAGGCATTTCAGATGTAGTTTCCGATAGGCATTTCAAAAATAGGTGCCGATAGGCATTTCAGATATAGGTGCCGATAGGCATTTCAGATATAGTTGGCGATTGGCATTTTAAAAATAGGTGCCGATAGGAATTTCAGATATAGAAGCCGATAGGCATTTCAAATATAGGTGCCGATAGGCATTCCAGATATGGTTGCCGATAGGCATTTCAAAGATAGGTGCTGATAGGCATTTCAGATGTAGTTTCCGATAGGCATCTCAAAAATAGGTGCCGATAGGCATTTCAGATATAGGTGCCGATAGGCATTTCAGATATAGTTGCCGATTGGCATTTTAAAAATAGGTGCCGATAGGCATTTCAGATATAGAAGCCGATAGGCATTTCAAATATAGGTGCCGATAAGCATTCCAGATATGGTTGCCGATAGGCATTTCAAATATAGGTGCTGATAGGCATTTCAGATGTAGTTTCCGATAGGCATTTCAGAAATTGGTGCCGATAGGCATTTTAGATATAGGTGCCGATAGGCATTTCAGATATAGTAACCGATTGGCATTTTAAAAATAGGTGCCGATAGGCATTTCAGATATAGAAGCCGATAGGTATTTCAAATATAGGTGTCGATAGGCAATTCAAATATGGTTGCCGATAGGCATTTCAAATGTAGGTGCTGATAGGCATATCAGATGTAGTTTCCGATAGGCATTTAAAAAATAGGTGCCAATAGGCATTTCAGCTATAGGTGCCGATAAGCTTTTCTGATATAGTTGCCGATTGGCATTTTAAAAATAGGTACCGTAAGGCATTTCAGATATAGAAGCCGATAGGCATTTCAAATATAGGTGCCGATAGGCATTCCAGATATGGTTGCCGATAGGCATTTCAAATATAGGTTCCGATAGGCATTTCAGATAAAGAAGCCGATAGGCATTTCAAAAATAGGTGCCGATAGGCATTTCATATATAGGTGCCGATAGGCATTTCAGATATAGTTGCCAATTGGCATTTTAAAAATAGGTGCTGATAGGCATTTCAGATATAGAAGCCGATAGGCATTTCAAATATAGGTGCCGATAGGCATTCCAGATATGGTTGCCGATAGGCATTTCAAATATAGGTGCCGATAGGCATTTCAGATATAGTTGCCGATTGGCATTTTAAAAATAGGTTCCGATAGGCATTTCAGATATAGAAGCCGATAGGCATTTCAAATATAGGTGCCGATAGGCATTCCAGATATGGTTGCCGATAGGGATTTCAAATATAGGTGCTGATAGGCATTTCAGATGTTGTTTCCGATAGGCATTTCAAAAATTGGTGCCGATAGGCATTTCAGATATAGGTGCCGATAGGCATTCCAGATATAGTTGCCGATTGGCATTTTAAAAATAGGTGCCGATAGGCATTTCAGATATAGAAGCCGATAGGTATTTCAAATATAAGTGTCGATAGGCATTCCAGATATGGTTGCTGATAGGCATTTCCAATATAGGTGCTGATAGGCATTTCAGATGTAGTTTCCGATAGGCATTTCAAAAATAGGTTACCGATAGGCATTTCAGATATAGGTGCCGATGGGCATTTCAGATATAGTTGCCGATTGGCATTTTAAAAATAGGTGCCAATAGGCATTTCAGATATAGAAGCCGATAGGTATTTCAAATATAGGTGTCGATAGGCAATTCAAATATGGTTGCCGATAGGCATTTCAAATATAGGTGCTGATAGGCATTTCAGATGTAGTTTCCGATAGGCATTTAAAAAATAGGTGCCAATAGGCATTTCAGCTATAGGTGCCGATAAGCTTTTCTGATATAGTTGCCGATTGGCATTTTAAAAATAGGTACCGTAAGGCATTTCAGATATAGAAGCCGATAGGCATTTCAAATATAGGTGCCGATAGGCATTCCAGATATGGTTGCCGATAGGCATTTCAAATATAGGTTCCGATAGGCATTTCAGATATAGAAGCCGATAGGCATTTCAAAAATAGGTGCCGATAGGCATTTCATATATAGGTGTCGATAGGCATTTCAGATATAGTTGCCAATTGGCATTTTAAAAATAGGTGCTGATAGGCATTTCAGATATAGAAGCCGATAGGCATTTCAAATATAGGTGCCGATAGGCATTCCAGATATGGTTGCCGATAGGCATTTCAAATATAGGTGCCGATAGGCATTTCAGATATAGTTGCCGATTGGCATTTTAAAAATAGGTGCCGATAGGCATTTCAGATATAGAAGCCGATAGGCATTTCAAATATAGGTGCCGATAGGCATTCCAGATATGGTTGCCGATAGGGATTTCAAATATAGGTGCTGATAGGCATTTCAGATGTTGTTTCCGATAGGCATTTCAAAAATTGGTGCCGATAGGCATTTCAGATATAGGTGCCGATAGGCATTCCAGATATAGTTGCCGATTGGCATTTTAAAAATAGGTGCCGATAGGCATTTCAGATATAGAAGCCGATAGGTATTTCAAATATAAGTGTCGATAGGCATTTCAGATATGGTTTCCGATAGGCATTTCAAATATAGGTGCTGATAGGCATTTCAGATGTAGTTTCCGATAGGCATTTTAAAAATAGGTGCCGATAGGCATTTCAGGTATAGGTGCTGATAGGCATTCCAGATATGGTTGCTGATAGGCATTTCCAATATAGGTGCTGATAGGCATTTCAGATGTAGTTTCCGATAGGCATTTCAAAAATAGGTTACCGATAGGCATTTCAGATATAGGTTTTGATAGGCATTTCAGATATAGTTGCCGATTGGCATTTTAAAAATAGGTGCCGATAGGCATTTCAGATATAGAAGCCGATAGGCATTTCAAATATAGGTGCCGATAGGTATTCCAGATATGGTTGCCGATAGGCATTTCAAATATAGGTGCTGATAGGCATTTCAGATGTAGTTTCTGATAGGCATTTCAAAAATAGGTGCCGATAGGCATTTCAGGTATAGGTGCCGATAGGCATTTCAGATATAGTGGCCGATTGGCATTTTAAAAATAGAAGTCGATAGGCATTTCAGATATAGAAGCCGATAGGCATTTCAAATATAGGTGCCGATAGGCATTCCAAATATGGTTGCCGATAGGCATTTCAAATATAGGTGCTGATAGGCATTTCAGATGTAGTTTCCGATAGGCATTTCAAAAATTGGTGGCGATAGGCATTTCAGATATATGTGCCGATAGGCATTTCAGATATAGTTGCCGATTGGCATTTTAAAAATAGGTGCCGATAGGCATTTCAGATATAGAAGCCGATAGGTATTTCAAATATAGGTGTCGATAGGCATTTCAGATATGGTTGCCGATAGGCATTTTAAATATAGGTGCTGATAGGCATTTCAGATGTAGTTTCCGATAGGCATTTCAAAAATAGGTGCCGATAGGCATTTCAGGTATAGGTGCCGATAGGCATTTCAGATATAGTGGCCGATTGGCATTTTAAAAATAGAAGTCGATAGGCATTTCAGATATAGAAGCCGATAGGCATTTCAAATATAGGTGCCGATAGGCATTCCAAATATGGTTGCCGATAGGCATTTCAAATATAGGTGCTGATAGGCATTTCAGATGTAGTTTCCGATAGGCATTTCAAAAATTGGTGGCGATAGGCATTTCAGATATATGTGCCGATAGGCATTTCAGATATAGTTGCCGATTGGCATTTTGAAAATAGGTGCCGATAGGCATTTCAGATATAGAAGCCGATAGGTATTTCAAATATAGGTGTCGATAGGCATTTCAGATATGGTTGCCGATAGTCATTTCAAATATAGGTGCTGATAGGCATTTCAGATGTAGTTTTTGATAGGCATTTCAAAAATAGGTGCCGATAGGCATTTCAGGTATAGGTGCCGATAGGCATTTCAGATATATTGGCCGACTGGCATTTTAAAAATAGGTGCCGATAGGCATTTCAGATATAGTGGCCGATTGGCATTTTAAAAATAGGTGTCGATAGGCATTTCAGATATAGAAGCCGATAGGCATTTCAAATATAGGTGCTGATAGGCATTCCAAATATGGTTGCCGATAGGCATTTAAAATATAGGTGCTGATAGGCATTCCAGATGTAGTTTCCGATAGGTATTTCAAAAATTGGTGCCGATAGGCATTTCAGATATAGGTGCCGATAGGCATTTCAGATATAGTTACTGATTGGCATTTTAAAAATAGGGGCCGATAGGCATTTCAGGTATAGAAGCCGATATGAATTTCAAATATAGGTGTCGATAGGCATTTCAGATATGTTTGCCGTTAGGCATTTCAAATATAGGTGCTGATAGGCATTTCAGATGTAGTTTCCGAGAGGCATTTCAAAAATAGGTGCCGATAGGCATTTCAGATATAGGTGTCGATAGGCATTTCAGATATAGTTGCCGATTGGCATTTTAAAAATAGGTGCCGATAGGCATTTCAGATATAGAAGCCGATAGGCATTTCAAATATAGGTGCCGATAGGCATTCCAGATATGGTTGCCGTAGGCATTTCAAATATAGGTGCCGATAGGCATTTCAGATATAGAAGCCGATATGCATTTGAAAAATAGGTGCCGATAGGCATTTCAGATATAGTTGCCAATTGGCATTTTAAAAATAGGTGCCGATAGGCATTTCAGATATAGAAGCCGAAAGGCATTTCAAATATAGGTGCCGATAGGCATTCCAGATATGGTTGCCGATAGGCATTTCAAATATAGGTGCTGATAGGCATTTTAGATGTAGTTTCCGATAGGCATTTCAAAAATTGATGCCGATAGGCATTTCAGATATAGGTGCCGATAAGCAGTTCAGATATAGAAGCCGATAGGTATTTCAAATATAGGTGTCGATAGGCATTTCAGATATGTTTGCCGATAGGCATTTCAAATATAGGAGCAGATAGGCATTTCAGATGTAGTTTCCGATAGGCATTTCAAAAATAGGTGCCGATAGGCATTTCAGATATAGGTGCCGATAGGCATTTCAGATAGAGTTGCCGATTGGCATTTAAAAAATAGGTGCCGATAGGCATTTTAGATGTAGTTTCCGATAGGCATTTCAAAAATAGGTGCCGATAGGCATTTCAGATATAGGTGCCGATAGGCATATCAGATATAGTTACCGATAGGCATTTAAAATATAGGTGCCGATAGGCATTTCAAATATAGGTGCCGATAGGCATTTCAGATATAGTTGCTGATTGGAATTTTAAAAATAGGTGCCGATAGGCATTTCAGATATAGAAGCCGATAGGCATTTCAAATATAGGTGCTGATAGGCATTCCAGATATGGTTGCCGATAGGCATTTCAAATATAGGTGCTGATAGGCATTTCAGATGTAGTTTCCGATAGGCATTTCAAAAATTGGTGCCGATAGGCATTTTAGATATAGGTGCCGATAGGCATTTCAGATATAGAAGCCGATAGGCATTTCAAATATAGGTGCTGATAGGCATTCCAGATATGGTTGCCGATAGGCATTTCAAATATAGGTGCTGATAGGCATTTCAGATGTAGTTTCCGTTAGGCATTTCAAAAATTTGTGCCGATAGGCATTTCAGATATAGGTGCCGATAGGCATTTCAGATATAGTTGCCGATTGGCATTTTAAAAAAAAATGTCGATAGGCATTTTAGATATAGAAGCCGATAGGTATTTCAAATATAGGTGTCGATAGGCATTTCAAATATAGTTGCCGATAGGAATTTCAAATATAGGTGCTGATAGGCATTTCAGATGTAGTTTCCGATAGGCATTTCAAAAATAGGTGCCGATAGGCATTTCAGATATAGGTGCCGATAGGCATTTCAGATATAGTTGCCGATTGGCATTTTAATAATAGATGTCGATAGGCATTTTAGATATAGAAGCCGATAGGCATTTCAAATATATAGGTGCCGATAGGCATTCCAGATATGGTTGCTGATAGGCATTTCAAATATAGGTGCTGATAGGCATTTCAGATGTAGTTTCCGATAGGCATTTCAAAAATTGGTGCCGATAGGCATTTCAGATATAGGTGCCGATAGGCATTTCAGATATAGTTACCGATTTGCATTTTAAAAATAGGGGCCGATAGGCATTTCAGATATAGAAGCCGATAGGTATTTCAAATATAGGTGTCGATAGGCATTTCAGATATGGTTGCCGATAGGCATTTCAAATATAGGTGCTGATAAGCATTTCAGATGTAGTTTCCGATAGGCATTTCAAAAATAGGTGCCGATAGGCATTTCAGATATAGGTGTCGATAGGCATTTCAGATATAGTTGCCGATTGGCATTTTAAAAATAGGTGTCGATAGGCATTTCAGATATAGAAGCCGATAGGCATTTCAAATATAGGTGCCGATAGGCATTCCAGATATGGTTGCCGATAGGCATTTCAAATATAGGTGCCGATAAGCATTTCAGACATAGTTGCCAATTGGCATTTTAAAAATAGGGCCGATAGGCATTTCAGATATAGAAGCCGATAGGCATTTCAAATATAGGTGCCGATAGGCATTCCAAATATGGTTGCCGATAGGCATTTCAAATATAGGTGCTGATAGGCATTTTAGATGTAGTTTCCGATAGGCATTTCAAAAATTATTGCCGATAGGCATTTCAGATATCGGTGCCGATAGGAATTTCAGATATAAAAGCCGATAGGCATTTCAAATATAGGTGCCGATAGGCATTCCAGATATGGTTGCTGATAGGCATTTCAAATATAGGTGCTGATAGGCATTCCAGATGTAGTTTCCGATAGGCATTTCAAAAATTGATGCCGATAGGCGTTTCAGCTATAGGTGCCGATAGGCATTTCAGATATAGTTGCCAACTGGCATTTTAAAAATAGGTGCCGATAGGCATTTCAGATATAGAAGCCGATAGGCATTTCAAATATAGGTGCTGATAGGCATTTTAGATGTAGTTTCCGATAGGCATTTCAAAAATTGATGCCGATAGGCATTTCAGATATAGGTGCCGATAGGCATTTCAGATATAGTCGCCGATTGGCATTTTAAAAGAAGGTGCCGATAGGCATTTCAGATATAGAAGCCGATAGGTATTTCAAATATAGGTGTCGATAGGCATTTCAGATATGGTTGCCGATAGGCATTTCAAATATAGGAGCAGATAGGCATTTTAGATGTAGTTTCTGAAAGGCATTACAAAAATAGGTGCCGATAGGCATTTCAGATATAGGTGCCGATAGGCATTTCAGATATAGTTGCCGATTGGCATTTTAAAAATAGGTGCCGATAGGCATTTCAGATATAGAAGCCGATAGGCATTTCAAATATAGGTGCCGATAGGCATTCCAGATATGGTTGCCGATAGGCATTTCAAATATAGGTGCCGATAGGCATTTCAGATGTAGCTTCCGATAGGCATTTCAAGAATTGGTGCCGATAGGCATTTCAGATATAGTTGCCGATTGGCATTTTAAAAATAGATGCCGATAGGCATTTCAGGTATAGAAGCCGATAGGTAATTCAAATATAGGTGTCGATAGGCATTTCAGATATGGTTGCCGATAGGCATTTCAAATATAAGTTCTGATAGGCATTTCAGATGTAGTTTCCGATAGGCATTTCAAAAATAGGTGCCGATAGGCATTTCAGATATAGGTGCCGATAGGCATTTCAGATATAGTTGCCGATTGGCATTTTAAAAACAGGTGCCGAGAGGCATTTCGGATATAGAAGCCGATAGGTATTTCAAATATAGGTGTCGATAGGCATTTCAGATATGGTTGCCGATAGGCATTTCAAATATAGGTGCCGATAGGCATTTCAGATATAGAAGCCGATAGGCATTTCAAAAATAGGTGCCGATAGGCATTTCAGATATAGGTGCCGATAGGCATTTCAGATATAGTTGCCAATTGGCATTTTAAAAATAGGTGCCGATAGGCATTTCAGATATAGAAGCCGATAGGCATTTCAAATATAGGTGCTGATAGGCATTTTAGATGTAGTTGCCGATAGGCATTTCAAAAATTGATGCCGATAGGCATTTCAGATATAGGTGCCGATGGGCATTTCAGATATAGTTGCCGATTGGCATTTTAAAAACAAGTGCCGATAGGCATTTCAGATATAGAAGCCGATAGGTATTTCAAATACAGGTGTCGATAGGCATTTCAGATATGGTTTCCGATTGGCATTTCAAATATAGGAGCAGATAGGCATTTCAGATGTAGTTTCCGAAAGGCATTTAAAAAATAGGTGCCGATAGTCATTTCAGATATAGCTGCCGATACGCATTTCAGATATAGTTGCCGATCGGCATTTTAAAAATAGGTGCCGATAGGCATTTCAGATATAGAAGCCGATAGGCATTTCAGATATAGGTGCCGATAGGCATTTCAGATATAGTTGCCGATTGGCATTTTAAAAATAGTTGCCGATAGGCATTTTAGATATAGAATCCGATAGGTATTTCAAATATAAGTGTCGATAGGCATTTCAGATATGGTTGCCGATAGGCATTTCAAATATTGGTGCTGATAGGCATTTCAGATGTAGTTTCTGATAGGCATTTCAAAAATAGGTGCCGATAGGCATTTCAGATATAGGTGCCGATAGGCATTACAGATATAGTTGCCGATTAGCATTTTAAAAATAGGTGCCAATAGGCATTTCAGATATAGAAGCCGATACGCATTTGAAATATAGGTGCCGATAGGCATTCCAGATATGGTTGCCGATAGGCATTTCAAATATAGGTGCTGATAGGCATTTCAGATGTAGTTTCCGATAGGCATTTAAAAAATAGGTGCCGATAGGCATTTCAGATATAGAAGCCGATAGGCATTTCAAATATAGGTGCCATTAGGCATTCCAGATATGGCTGCCGATTGGCATTTCAAATATAGGTGCTGATAGGCATTTCAGATGTAGTTTCCGATAGGCATTTCAAAAATAGGTGCCGATAGGCATTTCAGATATAGGTGCCGACACGCAATTTAGATATAGAAGCCGATAGGCATTTCAAATATAGGTGCCGATAAGCATTCCAGATATGGTTGTTGATAGGCATTTAAAATATAGGTGCTGATAGGCATTTCAGATGTAGTTTCCGATAGGCATTTCAAAAATTGGTGGCGATAGGCATTTCAGATATAGGTGCCGATAGGCTATTCAGATATAGTTGCCGATTGGCATTTTAAAAATAGGTGCCGATAGGCATTTCAGATATAGAAGCCGATAGGTATTTCAAATATAGGTGTCGATAGGCATTTCAGATATGGTTGCCGATAGGCATTTCAATTATAGGTGCTGATAGGCATTTCAGATGTAGTTTCCGATAGGCATTTCAAAAATAGGTGCCGATAGGCATTTCAGGTATATGTGCCGATAGGCATTTCAGATATAGTGGCCGATTGGCATTTTAAAAATAGGTGTCGATAGGCATTTCATATATAGAAGCCGATAGGCATTTCAAATATAGGTGCCGATAGGCATTCCAAATATGGTTGCCGATAGGCATTTCAAATATAGGTGCTGATAGGCATTCCAGATGTAGTTTCCGATAGGCATTTCAAAAATTGGTGCCGATAGGCATTTCAGATATAGGTGCCGATAGGCATTTCAAATATAGTTACCGATTGGCATTTTAAAAATAGGTGCCGATAGGCATTTCAGGTATAGAAGCCGATAGGTATTTCAAATATAGGTGTCGATAGGCATTTCAGATATGTTTGCCGATAGGCATTTCAAATATAGGTGCTGATAAGCATTTCAAATGTAGTTTCCGATAGGCTTTTCAAAAATAGGTGCCGATAGGCATTTCAGATATAGGTGTCGAAAGGCATTTCAGATATATTTCCCGATTGGCATTTTAAAAATAGGTGCCGATAGGCATTTCAGATATAGAAGCCGATAGGCATTTCAAATATAGGTGCCGATAGGCATTCCAGATATGGTTGCCGTAGGCATTTCAAATATAGGTGCCGATAGGCATTTCAGATATAGAAGCCGATAGGCATTTCAAAAATAGGTGCCGATAGGCATTTCAGATATAGGTGCCGATAGGCATTTCAGATATAGTTGCCAATTGGCATTTTAAAAATAGGTGCCGATAGGCATTTCAGATATAGAAGCCGATAGGCATGTCAAATATAGGTGCCGATAGGCATTCCAGATATGGTTGCCGATAGGCATTTCAAATATAGGTACTGATAGGCATTTTAGATGTAGTTTCCGATAGGCATTTCAAAAATTGATGCCGATAGGCATTTCAGACATAGGTGCCGATAGGCATTTCAGATATAGTTGCCGATTGGCATTTTAAAAACAGGTGCCGATAGGCATTTCAGATATAGAAGCCGATAGGTATTTCAAATATAGGTGTCGATAGGCATTTCAGATATGGTTGCCGATAGGCATTTCAAATATAGGAGCAGATAGGCATTTCAGATGTAGTTTCCGATAGGCATTTCAAAAATAGGTGCCGATAGGCATTTCAGATAGAGGTGCCGATTGGCATTTAAAAAATAGGTGCCGATAGGCATTTTAGATGTAGTTTCCGATAGGCATTTCAAAAATAGGTGCCGATAGGCATTTCAGATATAGGTGCCGATAGGCATATCAGATATAGTTGCCGATAGGCATTTAAAATATAGGTGCCGATAGACATTTCAAATATAGTTGCCGATAGGCATTTCAGATATAGTTGCCGATTGGAATTTTGAAAATAGGTGCCGATAGGCAGTTCAGATATAGAAGCCGATAGGCATTTCAAATATAGGTGCTGATAGGCATTCCAGATATGGTTGCCGATAGGCATTTCAAATATAGGTGCTGATAGGCATTTCAGATGTAGTTTCCGATAGGCATTTCAAAAATTGGTGCCGATAGGCATTTCAGATATAGGTGCCGATAGGCATTTTAGATATAGTTGCCGATTGGCATTTTAAAAATATGTGCCGATAGGCATTTCAGATATAGAAGCCGATAGGCATTTCAAATATAGGTGCCGATAAGCATTCCAGATATGGTTGCCGATAGGCATTTCAAATATAGGTGCTGATAGGCATTTCAGATGTAGTTTCCGATAGGCATTTCAAAAATTGGTGCCGATAGGCATTTCAGATATAGGTGCCGATAGGCATTTCAGATAGAGTAGCCGATTGGCATTTAAAAAATAGGTGCCGATAGGCATTTTAGATGTAGTTTCCGATAGGCATTTCAAAAATAGGTGCCGATAGGCATTTCAGATATAGGTGCCGATAGGCATATCAGATATAGTTACCGATAGGCATTTAAAATATAGGTGCCGATAGGCATTTCAAATATAGGTGCCGATAGGCATTTCAGATATAGTTGCTGATTGGAATTTTAAAAATAGGTGCCGATAGGCATTTCAGATATAGAAGCCGATAGGCATTTCAAATATAGGTGCTGATAGGCATTCCAGATATGGTTGCCGATAGGCATTTCAAATATAGGTGCTGATAGGCATTTCAGATGTAGTTTCCGATAGGCATTTCAAAAATTGGTGCCGATAGGCATTTTAGATATAGGTGCCGATAGGCATTTCAGATATAGTTGCCGATTGGCATTTTAAAAATATGTGCCGATAGGCATTTCAAATATAGAAGCTGATATGCATTTCAAATATAGGTGCCGATAAGCATTCCAGATATGGTTGCCGATAGGCATTTCAAATATAGGTGCTGATAGGCATTTCAGATGTAGTTTCCGATAGGCATTTCAAAAATTTGTGCCGATAGGCATTTCAGATATAGGTGCCGATAGGCATTTCAGATATAGTTGCCGATTGGCATTTTTAAAAAAAATGTCGATAGGCATTTTTGATATAGAAGCCGATAGGTATTTCAAATATGGGTGTCGATAGGCATTTCAAATATGGTTGCCGATAGGCATTTCAAATATAGGTGCTGATAGGCATTTCAGATGTAGTTTCCGATAGGCATTTCAAAAATAGGTGCCGATAGGCATTTCAGATATAGGTGCCGATAGGCATTTCAGATATAGTTGCCGATTGGCATTTTAATAATAGATGTCGATAGGAATTTTAGATATAGAAGCCGATAGGCATTTCAAATATATAGGTGCCGATAGGCATTCCAGATATGGTTGCTGATAGGCATTTCAAATATAGGTGCTGATAGGCATTTCAGATGTAGTTTCCGATAGGCATTTCAAAAATTGGTGCCGATAGGCATTTCAGATATAGGTGCCGATAGGCATTTCAGATCTAGTTACCGATTTGCATTTTAAAAATAGGGGCCGATAAGCATTTCAGATATAGAAGCCGATAGGTATTTCAAATATAGGTGTCGATAGGCATTTCAGATATGGTTGCCGATAGGCATTTCAAATATAGGTGCTGATAAGCATTTCAGATGTAGTTTCCGATAGGCATTTCAAAAATAGGTGCCGATAGGCATTTCAGATATAGGAGTCGATAGGCATTTCAGATATAGTTGCCGATTGGCATTTTAAAAATAGGTGCCGATAGGCATTTCAGATATAGAAGCCGATAGGCATTTCAAATATAGGTGCCGATAGGCATTCCAGATATGGTTGCCGATAGGCATTTCAAATATAGGTGCCGATAAGCATTTCAGACATAGTTGCCAATTGGCATTTTAAAAATAGGGCCGATAGGCATTTCAGATATAGAAGCCGATAGGCATTTCAAATATAGGTGCCGATAGGCATTCCAAATATGGTTGCCGATAGGCATTTCAAATATAGGTGCTGATAGGCATTTTAGATGTAGTTTCCGATAGGCATTTCAAAAATTATTGCCGATAGGCATTTCAGATATCGGTGCCGATAGGAATTTCAGATATAAAAGCCGATAGGCATTTCAAATATAGGTGCCGATAGGCATTCCAGATATGGTTGCCGATAGGCATTTCAAATATAGGTGCTGATAGGCATTCCAGATGTAGTTTCCGATAGGCATTTCAAAAATTGATGCCGATAGGCGTTTCAGATATAGGTGCCGATAGGCATTTCAGATATAGTTGCCAACTGGCATTTTAAAAATAGGTGCCGATAGGCATTTCAGATATAGAAGCCGATAGGCATTTCAAATATAGGTGCTGATAGGCATTTTAGATGTAGTTTCCGATAGGCATTTCAAAAATTGATGCCGATAGGCAATTCAGATATAGGTGCCGATAGGCATTTCAGATATAGTCGCCGATTGGCATTTTAAAAGAAGGTGCCGATAGGCATTTCAGATATAGAAGCCGATAGGTATTTCAAATATAGGTGTCGATAGGCATTTCAGATATGGTTGCCGATAGGCATTTCAAATATAGGAGCAGATAGGCATTTTAGATGTAGTTTCTGAAAGGCATTAGAAAAATAGGTGCCGATAGGCATTACAGATATAGGTGCCGATAGGCATTTCAGATATAGTTGCCGATTGGCATTTTAAAAATAGGTCCCGATAGGCATTTCAGATATAGAAGCCGATAGGCATTTCAAATATAGGTGCCGATAGGCATTCCAGATATGGTTGCCGATAGGCATTTCAAATATAGGTGCCGATAGGCATTTCAGATGTAGTTTCCGATAGGCATTTCAAGAATTGGTGCCGATAGGCATTTCAGATATAGTTGCTGATTGGCATTTTAAAAATAGATGCCGATAGGCATTTCAGGTATAGAAGCCGATAGGTAATTCAAATATAGGTGTCGATAGGCGTTTCAGATATGGTTGCCGATAGGCATTTCAAATATAAGTGCTGATAGGCATTTCAGATGTAGTTTCCGATAGGCATTTCAAAAATAGGTGCCGATAGGCATTTCAGATATAGGTGCCGATAGGCATTTCAGATATAGTTGCCAATTGGCATTTTAAAAACAGGTGCCGAGAGGCATTTCGGATATAGAAGCCGATAGGTATTTCAAATATAGGTGTCGATAGGCATTTCAGATATGGTTGCCGATAGGCATTTCAAATATAGGTGCCGATAGGCATTTCAGATATAGAAGCCGATAGGCATTTCAAAAATAGGTGCCGATAGGCATTTCAGATATAGGTGCCGATAGGCATTTCAGATATAGTTGCCAATTGGCATTTTAAAAATAGGTGCCGATAGGCATTTCAGATATAGAAGCCGATAGGCATTTCAAATATAGGTGCTGATAGGCATTTTAGATGTAGTTGCCGATAGGCATTTCAAAAATTGATGCCGATAGGCATTTCAGATATAGGTGCCGATGGGCATTTCAGATATAGTTGCCGATTGGCATTTTAAAAACAAGTGCCGATAGGCATTTCAGATATAGAAGCCGATAGGTATTTCAAATACAGGTGTCGATAGGCATTTCAGATATGGTTTCCGATTGGCATTTCAAATATAGGAGCAGATAGGCATTTCAGATGTAGTTTCCGAAAGGCATTTAAAAAATAGGTGCCGATAGTCATTTCAGATATAGCTGCCGATACGCATTTCAGATATAGTTGCCGATCGGCATTTTAAAAATAGGTGCCGATAGGCATTTCAGATATAGAAGCCGATAGGCATTTCAGATATAGGTGCCGATTGGCATTTCAGATATAGTTGCCGATTGGCATTTTAAAAATAGTTGCCGATAGGCATTTTAGATATAGAATCCGATAGGTATTTCAAATATAAGTGTCGATAGGCATTTCAGATATAGTTGCCGATAGGCATTTCAAATATTGGTGCTGATAGGCATTTCAGATGTAGTTTCTGATAGGCATTTCAAAAATAGGTGCCGATAGGCATTTCAGATATAGGTGCCGATAGGCATTACAGATATAGTTGCCGATTAGCATTTTAAAAATAGGTGCCAATAGGCATTTCAGATATAGAAGCCGATACGCATTTGAAATATAGGTGCCGATAGGCATTCCAGATATGGTTGCCGATAGGCATTTCAGATATAGGTGCCGATAGGCTATTCAGATATAGTTGCCGATTGGCATTTTAAAAATAGGTGCCGATAGGCATTTCAGATATAGAAGCCGATAGGTATTTCAAATATAGGTGTCGATAGGCATTTTAGATATGGTTGCCGATAGGCATTTCAATTATAGGTGCTGATAGGCATTTCAGATGTAGTTTCCGATAGGCATTTCAAAAATAGGTGCCGATAGGCATTTCAGATATAGGTGCCGACACGCATTTCAGATATAGAAGCCGATAGGCATTTCAAATATAGGTGCCGATAAGCATTCCAGATATGGTTGCCGATAGGCATTTCAAATATAGGTGCTGATAGGCATTTCAGATGTAGTTTCCGATAGGCATTTCAAAAATTGGTGGCGATAGGCATTTCAGATATAGGTGCCGATAGGCTATTCAGATATAGTTGCCGATTGGCATTTTAAAAATAGGTGCCGATAGGCATTTCAGATATAGAAGCCGATAGGTATTTCAAATATAGGTGTCGATAGGCATTTCAGATATGGTTGCCGATAGGTATTTCAATTATAGGTGCTGATAGGCATTTCAGATGTAGTTTCCGATAGGCATTTCAAAAATAGGTGCCGATAGGCATTTCAGGTATATGTGCCGATAGGCATTTCAGATATAGTGGCCGATTGGCATTTTAAAAATAGGTGTCGATAGGCATTTCATATATAGAAGCCGATAGGCATTTCAAATATAGGTGCCGATAGGCATTCCAAATATGGTTGCCGATAGGCATTTCAAATATAGGTGCTGATAGGCATTCCAGATGTAGTTTCCGATAGGCATTTCAAAAATTGGTGCCGATAGGCATTTCAGATATAGGTGCCGATAGGCATTTCAAATATAGTTACCGATTGGCATTTTAAAAATAGGTGCCGATAGGCATTTCAGGTATAGAAGCCGATAGGTATTTCAAATATAGGTGTCGATAGGCATTTCAGATATGTTTGCCGATAGGCATTTCAAATATAGGTGCTGATAAGCATTTCAAATGTAGTTTCCGATAGGTATTTCAAAAATAGGTGCCGATAGGCATTTCAGATATAGGTGTCGATAGGCATTTCAGATATATTTCCCGATTGGCATTTTAAAAATAGGTACCGATAGGCATTTCAGATATAGAAGCCGATAGGCATTTCAAATATAGGTGCCGATAGGCATTCCAGATATATTTGCCGTAGGCATTTCAAATATAGGTGCCGATAGGCATTTCAGATATAGAAGCCGATAGGCATTTCAAAAATAGGTGCCGATAGGCATTTCAGATATAGGTGCCGATAGGCATTTCAGATATAGTTGCCAATTGGCATTTTAAAAATAGGTGCCGATAGGCATTTCGGATATAGAAGCCGATAGGCATGTCAAATATAGGTGCCGATAGGCATTCCAGATATGGTTGCCGATAGGCATTTCAAATATAGGTACTGATAGGCATTTTAGATGTAGTTTCCGATAGGCATTTCAAAAATTGATGCCGATAGGCATTTCAGATATAGGTGCCGATAGGCATTTCAGATATAGTTGCCGATTGGCATTTTAAAAACAGGTGCCGATAGGCATTTCAGATATAGAAGCCGATAGGTATTTCAAATATAGGTGTCGATAGGCATTTTAGATATGGTTGCCGATAGGCATTTCAAATATAGGAGCAGATAGGCATTTCAGATGTAGTTTCCGATAGGCATTTCAAAAATAGGTGCCGATAGGCATTTCAGATATAGGTGCCGATAGGCATTTCAGATAGAGGTGCCGATTGGCATTTAAAAATTAGGTGCCGATAGGCATTTTAGATGTAGTTTCCGATAGGCATTTCAAAAATAGGTGCCGATAGGCATTTCAGATATAGGTGCCGATAGGCATATCAGATATAGTTGCCGATAGGCATTTAAAATATAGGTGCCGATAGACATTTCAAATATAGGTGCCGATAGGCATTTCAGATATAGTTGCCGATTGGAATTTTGAAAATAGGTGCCGATAGGCATTTCAGATATAGAAGCCGATAGGCATTTCAAATATAGGTGCTGATAGGCATTCCAGATATGGTTGCCGATAGGCATTTCAAATATAGGTGCTGATAGGCATTTCAGATGTAGTTTCCGATAGGCATTTCAAAAATTGGTGCCGATAGGCATATCAGATATAGGTGCCGATAGGCATTTCAGATATAGTTGCCGATTGGCATTTTAAAAATAGGTGCCGATAGGCATTTCAGATATAGAAGCCGATAGGCATTCCAAATATAGGTGCCGATAAGCATTCCAGATATGGTTGCCGATAGGCATTTCAAATATAGGTGCTGATAGGCATTTCAGATGTAGTTTCCGATAGGCATTTCAAAAATTGGTGCCGATAGGCATTTCAAATATAGGTGCCGATAGGCATTTCAGATATAGTTGCCGATTGGCATTTTAAAAATAGATGTCGATAGGCATTTTAGATATAGAAGCCGATAGGTATTTCAAATATAGGTGTCGATAGGCATTTCAGATATGGTTGCCGATAGGCATTTCAAATATAGGTGCTGATAGGCATTTCAGATGTAGTTTCTGATAGGCATTTCAAAAATAGGTGCCGATAGGCATTTCAGATATAGGTGCCGATAGGCATTACAGATATAGTTGCCGATTAGCATTTTAAAAATAGGTGCCAATAGGCATTTCAGATATAGAAGCCGATACGCATTTCAAATATAGGTGCCGATAGGCATTCCAGATATGGTTGCCGATAGGCATTTCAAATATAGGTGCTGATAGGCATTTCAGATGTAGTTTCCGATAGGCATTTAAAAAATAGGTGCCGATAGGCATTTCAGATATAGGTGCCGATAGGCATTTCAGATATAGTTGCCGATTGGCATTTAAAAAATAGGTGCCGATAGGCATTTCAGATATAGAAGCCGATAGGCATTTCAAATATAGGTGCTATTAGGCATTCCAAATATGGTTGCCGATTGGCATTTCAAATATAGGTGCTGATAGGCATTTCAGATGTAGTTTCCGATAGGCATTTCAAAAATAGGTGCCGATAGGCATTTCAGATATAGGTGCCGATAGGCATTTGAGATATAGTTGCCGATTGGCATTTTAAAAATAGGTGCCGACAGGCATTTCAGATATAGAAGCCGATAGGCATTTCAAATATAGGTGCCGATAAGCATTCCAGATATAGTTGCCGATAGGCATTTCAAATATAGGTGCTGATAGGCATTTCAGATGTAGTTTCCGATAGGTATTTCAAAAATTGGTGGCGATAGGCATTTCAGATATAGGTGCCGATAGGCATTTCAGATATAGTTGCCGATTGGCATTTTAAAAATAGGTGCCGATAGGCATTTCAGATATAGAAGCCGATAGGTATTTCAAATATAGGTGTCGATAGGCATTTCAGATATGGTTGCCGATAGGCATTTCAATTATAGGTGCTGATAGGCATTTCAGATGTAGTTTCCGATAGGTATTTCAAAAATAGGTGCCGATAGGCATTTCAGGTATATGTGCCGATAGGCATTTCAGATATAGTGGCCGATTGGCATTTTAAAAATAGGTGTCGATAGGCATTTCAGATATAGAAGCCGATAGGCATTTCAAATATAGGTGCCGATAGGCATTCCAAATATGGTTGCCGATAGGCATTTCAAATATAGGTGCTGTAGGCATTTCAGATGTAGTTTCCGATAGGCATTTCAAAAATTGGTGCCGATAGGCATTTCAGATATAGGTGCCGATAGGCATTTCAGATATAGTTGCCGATTGGCATTTTAAAAATAGGTGCCGATAGGCATTTCAGATATAGAAGCCGATAGGTATTTCAAATATAGGTGTCGATAGGCATTCCAGATATGGTTGCCGATAGGCATTTCAAATATAGGTGCTGTAGGCATTTCAGATGTAGTTTCCGATAGGCATTTCAAAAATTGGTGCCGATAGGCATTTCAGATATAGTTGCCGATTGGCATTTTAAAAATAGGTGCCGATAGGCATCTAAGATATAGAAGCCGATAGGCATTTCAAATATAGGTGCCGTAGGCATTCCAGATATGGTTGCCGATAGGCATTTCAAATATAGGTGCTGTAGGCATTTCAGATGTAGTTTCCGATAGGCATTTCAGATATAGGTGCCGATAGGCATTTCAGATATAGTTGCCGATTGGCATTTTAAAAATAGGTGCCGATAGGCATTTCAGATATAGAAGCCGATAGGTATTTCAAATATAGGTGTCGATAGGCATTCCAGATATGGTTGCTGATAGGCATTTCAAATATAGGTGCTGTAGGCATTTCAGATGTAGTTTCCGATAGGCATTTCAAAAATTGGTGCCGATAGGCATTTCAGATATAGTTGCCGATTGGCATTTTAAAAATAGGTGCCGATAGGCATCTAAGATATAGAAGCCGATAGGCATTTCAGATATAGGTGCCGATAGGCATTTCAGATATAGTTGCCGATTGGCATTTTAAAAACAAGGTGCCGATAGACATTTCAGATATAGAAGCCGATAGGTATTTTAAATATAGGTGTCGATAGGCATTTCAGATATGGTTGCCGATAAGCATTTCAAATATAGGAGCAGATAGGCATTTCAGATGTAGTTTCCGAAAGGCATTTCAAAAATAGGTGCCGATAAGCATTTCAGATATAGGTGCCGATAGGCATTTCAGATATAGTTGCCGATTGGCATTTTAAAAATAGGTGCCGATAGGCATTTCAGATATAGAAGCCGATAGGCATTTCAAATATAGGTGCTGATAGGCATTCCAGATATGGTTGCCGATAAGCATTTCAAATATGAGTGCTGATAGGCATTTCAGATGTAGTTTCCGATAGGCATTTCAAAAATAGGTACCGATAGGCATTTCAGATATAGGTGCCGATAGGCATTTCAGATATAGTTGCCAATTGGCATTTTAAATATAGGTGTCGATAGGCATTTCAGATATAGAAGCCGACAGGCATTTCAAATATAGGTGCCGATAGGCATTCAAGATATGGTTGCCGATAGGCATTTCAAATATAGGTGCTGATAGGCATTTCAGATGTAGTTTCCGATAGACATTTCAAAAATTGGTGTCGATAGGCATTTCAGATATAGATGCCGATAGGCATTTCAGATATAGTTGCCGATTGGCATTTTAAAAATAGGTGCCGATAGGCATTTCAGATATAGAAGCCGATAGGTATTTCAAATATAGGTGTCGATAGGCATTTCAGATATGGTTGCCGAAAGGCATTTCAAATAGAGGTGCTGATAGGCATTTCAGATGTAGTTTCCGATAGGCATTTCAAAAATAGGTGCTGATAGGCATTTCAGATATATGTTCCGTTAGGCATTTCAGATATAGTTGCCGATTGGCATTTTAAAAATAAGTGCCGATAGGCATTTTAGATGTAGTTTCCGATAGGCATTTCAAAAATAGGTGCCGATAGGCTATTCAGATATAGGTGCCGAAAGGCATTTCAGATATAGTTGCCGATTGGCATTTTAAAAATAGGTGCCGATAAGCATTTCAGATATAGAAGTTAATAGGCATTTCAAATATAGGTGCCGATAGGCATTTCAGATATGGTTGCCGATAGGCATTTCAAATATAGGTGCTGATAGGCATTTCAGATGTAGTTTCCGATAGGCATTTCAAAAATAGGTGCCGACAGGCATATCAGATATAGGTGCCGATAGGCATTTCAGATATAGTTGCCGATTAACATTTTAAAAATAGCTGCCGATAGGCATTTTAGATATAGAAGCCGATAGGCATTTCAAATATAGGTGCCGATAAACATTCCAGATATGGTTGCCGATAGGCATTTCAAATATAGGTGCTGATAGGCATTTCAGATGTAGTTTCCGATAGGCATTTCAAAAATTGGTGCCGATAGGCATTTCAGATATAGGTGCCGATAGGCATTTTAGATATAGAAGCCGTAAGGCATTTCAAATATAGGTGCCGATAGGCATTCCAGATATGGTTGCTCATAGGCATTTCAAATATAGGTGCTGATAGGCATTCTAGATGTAGTTTTTGATAGGCATTTCAAAAATTGATGCCGATAGGCATTTCAGATATAGGTGCCGATAGGCATTTCAGATATGGTTGCCGATAGGCATTTCAAATATAGGTGCTGATAGGCATTTCAGATGTAGTTTCCGATAGGCATTTCAAAAATAGGTGCCGATAGGCATTTCAGATATAGGTGCCGATAGGCATTTTAGATATAGTTGCCGATTGGCATTTTAAAAATAGGTGCCGATAGGCATTTCAGATATAGAAGCCGATAGGCATTTCAAAAATAGGTGCCGATAGGCATTTCAGGTATATGTGCCGATAGGCATTTAGATATAGTGGCCGATTGGCATTTTAAAAATAGGTGTCGATAGGCATTTCATATATAGAAGCCGATAGGCATTTCAAATATAGGTGCCGATAGGCATTCCAAATATGGTTGCCGATAGGCATTTCAAATATAGGTGCTGATAGGCATTCCAGATGTAGTTTCCGATAGGCATTTCAAAAATTGGTGCCGATAGGCATTTCAGATATAGGTGCCGATAGGCATTTCAAATATAGTTACCGATTGGCATTTTAAAAATAGGTGCCGATAGGCATTTCAGGTATAGAAGCCGATAGGTATTTCAAATATAGGTGTCGATAGGCATTTCAGATATGTTTGCCGATAGGCATTTCAAATATAGGTGCTGATAAGCATTCAAATGTAGTTTCCGATAGGCATTTCAAAAATAGGTGCCGATAGGCATTTCAGATATAGGTGTCGATAGGCATTTCAGATATATTTCTGGATTGGCATTTTAAAAATAGGTACCGATAGGCATTTCAGATATAGAAGCCGATAGGCATTTCAAATATAGGTGCCGATAGGCATTCCAGATATGGTTGCCGTAGGCATTTCAAATATAGGTGCCGATAGGCATTTCAGATATAGAAGCCGATAGGCATTTCAAAAATAGGTGCCGATAGGCATTTCAGATATAGGTGCCGATAGGCATTTCAGATATAGTTGCCAATTGGCATTTTAAAAATAGGTGCCGATAGGCATTTCAGATATAGAAGCCGATAGGCATGTCAAATATAGGTGCCGATAGGCATTCCAGATATGGTTGCCGATAGGCATTTCAAATATAGGTACTGATAGGCATTTTAGATGTAGTTTCCGATAGGCATTTCAAAAATTGATGCCGATAGGCATTTCAGATATAGGTGCCGATAGGCATTTCAGATATAGTTGCCGATTGGCATTTTAAAAACAGGTGCCGATAGGCATTTCAGATATAGAAGCCGATAGGTATTTCAAATATAGGTGTCGATAGGCATTTCAGATATGGTTGCCGATAGGCATTTCAAATATAGGAGCAGATAGGCATTTCAGATGTAGTTTCCGATAGGCATTTCAAAAATAGGTGCCGATAGGCATTTCAGATATAGGTGCCGATAGGCATTTCAGATAGAGGTGCCGATTGGCATTTAAAAAATAGGTGCCGATAGGCATTTTAGATGTAGTTTCCGATAGGCATTTCAAAAATAGGTGCCGATAGGCATTTCAGATATAGGTGCCGATAGGCATATCAGATATAGTTGCCGATAGGCATTTAAAATATAGGTGCCGATAGACATTTCAAATATAGGTGCCGATAGGCATTTCAGATATAGTTGCCGATTGGAATTTTGAAAATAGGTGCCGATAGGCATTTCAGATATAGAAGCCGATAGGCATTTCAAATATAGGTGCTGATAGGCATTCCAGATATGGTTGCCGATAGGCATTTCAAATATAGGTGCTGATAGGCATTTCAGATGTAGTTTCCGATAGGCATTTCTAAAATTGGTGCCGATAGGCATATCAGATATAGGTGCCGATAGGCATTTCAGATATAGTTGCCGATTGGCATTTTAAAAATAGGTGCCGATAGGCATTTCAGATATAGAAGCCGATAGGCATTTCAAATATAGGTGCCGATAAGCATTCCAGATATGGTTGCCGATAGGCATTTCAAATATAGGTGCTGATAGGCATTTCAGATGTAGTTTCCGATAGGCATTTCAAAAATTGGTGCCGATAGGCATTTCAAATATAGGTGCCGATAGGCATTTCAGATATAGTTGCCGATTGGCATTTTAAAAATAGATGTCGATAGGCATTTTAGATATAGAAGCCGATAAGTATTTCAAATATAGGTGTCGATAGGCATTTCAGATATGGTTGCCGATAGGCATTTCAAATATAGGTGCTGATAGGCATTTCAGATGTAGTTTCTGATAGGCATTTCAAAAATAGGTGCCGATAGGCATTTCAGATATAGGTGCCGATAGGCATTACAGATATAGTTGCCGATTAGCATTTTAAAAATAGGTGCCAATAGGCATTTCAGATATAGAAGCCGATACGCATTTCAAATATAGGTGCCGATAGGCATTCCAGATATGGTTGCCGATAGGCATTTCAAATATAGGTGCTGATAGGCATTTCAGATGTAGTTTCCGATAGGCATTTAAAAAATAGGTGCCGATAGGCATTTCAGATATAGGTGCCGATAGGCATTTCAGATATAGTTGCCGATTGGCATTTAAAAAACAGGTGCCGATAGGCATTTCAGATATAGAAGCCGATAGGCATTTCAAATATAGGTGCTATTAGGCATTCCAGATATGGTTGCCGATTGGCATTTCAAATATAGGTGCTGATAGGCATTTCAGATGTAGTTTCCGATAGGCATTTCAAAAATAGGTGCCGATAGGCATTTCAGATATAGGTGCCGATAGGCATTTGAGATATAGTTGCCGATTGGCATTTTAAAAATAGGTGCCGACAGGCATTTCAGATATAGAAGCCGATAGGCATTTCAAATATAGGTGCCGATAAGCATTCCAGATATAGTTGCCGATAGGCATTTCAAATATAGGTGCTGATAGGCATTTCAGATGTAGTTTCCGATAGGCATTTCAAAAATTGGTGGCGATAGGCATTTCAGATATAGGTGCCGATAGGCATTTCAGATATAGTTGCCGATTGGCATTTTAAAAATAGGTGCCGATAGGCATTTCAGATATAGAAGCCGATAGGTATTTCAAATATAGGTGTCGATAGGCATTTCAGATATGGTTGCCGATAGGCATTTCAATTATAGGTGCTGATAGGCATTTCAGATGTAGTTTCCGATAGGCATTTCAAAAATAGGTGCCGATAGGCATTTCAGGTATATGTGCCGATAGGCATTTCAGATATAGTGGCCGATTGGCATTTTAAAAATAGGTGTCGATAGGCATTTCAGATATAGAAGCCGATAGGCATTTCAAATATAGGTGCCGATAGGCATTCCAAATATGGTTGCCGATAGGCATTTCAAATATAGGTGCTGTAGGCATTTCAGATGTAGTTTCCGATAGGCATTTCAAAAATTGGTGCCGATAGGCATTTCAGATATAGGTGCCGATAGGCATTTCAGATATAGTTGCCGATTGGCATTTTAAAAATAGGTGCCGATAGGCATTTCAGATATAGAAGCCGATAGGTATTTCAAATATAGGTGTCGATAGGCATTCCAGATATGGTTGCCGATAGGCATTTCAAATATAGGTGCTGTAGGCATTTCAGATGTAGTTTCCGATAGGCATTTCAAAAATTGGTGCCGATAGGCATTTCAGATATAGTTGCCGATTGGCATTTTAAAAATAGGTGCCGATAGGCATCTAAGATATAGAAGCCGATAGGCATTTCAAATATAGGTGCCGTAGGCATTCCAGATATGGTTGCCGATAGGCATTTCAAATATAGGTGCTGTAGGCATTTCAGATGTAGTTTCCGATAGGCATTTCAGATATAGGTGCCGATAGGCATTTCAGATATAGTTGCCGATTGGCATTTTAAAAATAGGTGCCGATAGGCATTTCAGATATAGAAGCCGATAGGTATTTCAAATATAGGTGTCGATAGGCATTCCAGATATGGTTGCCGATAGGCATTTCAAATATAGGTGCTGTAGGCATTTCAGATGTAGTTTCCGATAGGCATTTCAAAAATTGGTGCCGATAGGCATTTCAGATATAGTTGCCGATTGGCATTTTAAAAATAGGTGCCGATAGGCATCTAAGATATAGAAGCCGATAGGCATTTCAGATATAGGTGCCGATAGGCATTTCAGATATAGTTGCCGATTGGCATTTTAAAAACAAGGTGCCGATAGACATTTCAGATATAGAAGCCGATAGGTATTTTAAATATAGGTGTCGATAGGCATTTCAGATATGGTTGCCGATAAGCATTTCAAATATAGGAGCAGATAGGCATTTCAGATGTAGTTTCCGAAAGGCATTTCAAAAATAGGTGCCGATAGGCATTTCAGATATAGGTGCCGATAGGCATTTCAGATATAGTTGCCGATTGGCATTTTAAAAATAGGTGCCGATAGGCATTTCAGATATAGAAGCCGATAGGCATTTCAAATATAGGTGCTGATAGGCATTCCAGATATGGTTGCCGATAAGCATTTCAAATATGAGTGCTGATAGGCATTTCAGATGTAGTTTCCGATAGGCATTTCAAAAATAGGTACCGATAGGCATTTCAGATATAGGTGCCGATAGGCATTTCAGATATAGTTGCCAATTGGCATTTTAAATATAGGTGTCGATAGGCATTTCAGATATAGAAGCCGACAGGCATTTCAAATATAGGTGCCGATAGGCATTCCAGATATGGTTGCCGATAGGCATTTCAAATATAGGTGCTGATAGGCATTTCAGATGTAGTTTCCGATAGACATTTCAAAAATTGGTGTCGATAGGCATTTCAGATATAAATGCCGATAGGCATTTCAGATATAGTTGCCGATTGGCATTTTAAAAATAGGTGCCGATAGGCATTTCAGATATAAAAGCCGATAGGTATTTCAAATATAGGTGTCGATAGGCATTTCAGATATGGTTGCCGAAAGGCATTTCAAATAGAGGTGCTGATAGGCATTTCAGATGTAGTTTCCGATAGGCATTTCAAAAATAGGTGCTGATAGGCATTTCAGATATATGTTCCGTTAGGCATTTCAGATATAGTTGCCGATTGGCATTTTAAAAATAGGTGCCGATAGGCATTTCAGATATAGAAGTTAATAGGCATTTCAAATATAGGTGCCGATAGGCATTTCAGATATGGTTGCCGATAGGCATTTCAAATATAGGTGCTGATAGGCATTTCAGATGTAGTTTCCGATAGGCATTTCAAAAATTGGTGCCGATAGGCATTTCAGATATAGGTTCCGATAGGCATTTCAGATATAGAAGCCGATAGGCATTTCAAATATAGGTGCCGATAAGCATTCCAGATATGGTTGCTCATAGGCATTTCAAATATAGGTGCTGATAGGCATTCTAGATGTAGTTTTTGATAGGCATTTTAAAAATTGATGCCGATAGGCATTTCAGATATAGGTGCCGATAGGCATTTCAGATATGGTTGCCGATAGGCATTTCAAATATAGGTGCTGATAGGCATTTCAGATGTAGTTTCCGATAGGCATTTCAAAAATAGGTGCCGATAGGCATTTCAGATATAGGTGCCGATAGGCATTTTAGATATAGTTGCCGATTGGCATTTTAAAAATAGGTGCCGATAGGCATTTCAGATATAGAAGCCGATAGGCATTTCAAATATAGGTGCCGATAGGCATTCCAGATATGGTTGCCAATAGGCATTTCAAATATAGGTGCTGATAGGCATTTCAGATGTAGTTTCCGATAGGCATTTCAAAAATAGGTGCCGATAGGCATTTCAGATACAGGTGCCGATAGGCATTTCAGATATAGTTGCCAATTGGCATTTTAAAAATAGGTGCCGATAGGCATTTCAGATATAGAAGCCGATAGGCATTTCAAATATAGGTGCCGATAGGCATTCCAGATATGGTTGCCGATAGGCATTTCAAATATAGGTGCTGATAGGCATTTTAGATGTAGTTTCCGATAGGCATTTCAAAAATTGATGCCGATAGGCATTTCAGATATAGGTGCCGACAGGCATTTCAGATATAGTTGCCGATTGGCATTTTAATAACAGGTGCCGATAGGCATTTCAGATATAGAAGCCGATAGGTATTTCAAATATAGGTGTCGATAGGCGTTTCAGATATGGTTGCCGGTAGGCATTTCAAATATATGAGCAGATAGGCATTTTAGATGTAGTTTCCGAAAGGCATTTCAAAACTAGGTGCCGATAGGCATTTCAGATATAGGTGCCGATAGGCATTTCAGATATAGTTGCCGATTTGCATTTTAAAATAGGTGCCTATAGGCATTTCAGATATAGAAGCCGATAGGCATTTCAAATATAGGTGCCGATAGGCATTCCAGATATGGTTGCCGATAGGCATTTCAAATATAGGTGCTGATAGGCATTTCAAAAATTAGTGCCGATGGGCATTTCAGATATAGTTGCCGATTGGCATTTTAAAAATAAGTGCCGATAGGCATTTCAGATATAGTTGCCAATTGGCATTTTAAAAATAGGTGCCGATAGGCATTTCAGATATAGAAGCCGATAGGCATTTCAAATATAGGTGCCGTAGGCATTCCAGATATGGTTGCCGATAGGCATTTCAAATTTAGGTGCTGATAGGCATTTTAGATGTAGTTTCCGATAGGCATTTCAAAAATTGATGCCGATAGGCATTTCAGATATAGGTGCCGATAGGCATTTCAGATATAGAAGCCGATAGGTATTTTAAATATAGGTGTCGATAGGCATTTCAGATATGGTTGCCTATAAGCATTTCAAATATAGGAGCAGATAGGCATTTCAGATGTAGTTTCCGAAAGGCATTTCAAAAATAGGTGCCGATAGGCATTTCAGATATAGGTGCCGATAGGCATTTCAGATATAGTTGCCTATTGGCATTTTAAAAATAGGTGCCGATAGGCATTTCAGATATAGAAGCTGATAGGCATTTCAAATATAGGTGCCGATAGGCATTCCAGATATGGTTGCCGATAGGCATTTCAAATATGAGTGCTGTTAGGCATTTCAGATGTAGTTTCCGATAGGCATTTTAAAATAGGTACCGATAGGCATTTCAGATATAGGTGCCGATATGCATTTCAGATATAGTTGCCAATTGGCATTTTAAATATAGGTGTCGATAGGCATTTCAGATATAGAAGCCGATAGGCATTTCAAATATAGGTGTCGATAGGCATTCCAGATATGGTTGCCGATAGGCATTTCAAATATAGGTGCTGATAGGCATTTCAGATGTAGTTTCCGATAGGCATTTGAAAAAGAGGTGCCGATAGGCATTTCAGGTATAGGTGCCGATAGGCATTTCAGATATAGTTGCCGATTGGCATTTTAAAAATAGGTGCCGATAGGCATTTCAGATATAGAAGCCGATAGGCATTTCAAATATAGGTGTCGATAGGCATTCCAGATATGGTTGCCGATAGGCATTTCAAATATAGGTGCTGATAGGCATTTCAGATGTAGTTTCCGATAGGCATTTCAAAAATAGGTGCTGATAGGCATTTCAGATATAGGTGCCGTTAGGCATTTCAGATATAGTTGCCGATTGGCATTTTAAAAATAGGTGCCGATAGGCATTTTAGATGTAGTTTCCGATAGGCATTTCAAAAATAGGTGCCGATAGGCATTTCAGATATAGGTGCCGATAGGCATATCAGATATAGTTGCCGATAGGCATTTAAAATATAGGTGCCGATAGGCATTTTAAATATAGGTGTCTATAGGCATTTCAGATATAAATGCCGAAAGGCATTTCAAATATAGGTGCCGATAGGCATTGCTGATGTGGTTGCCGATAGGCATTTCAAATATAGGTGCTGATAGGCATTTCAGATGTAGTTTCCGATAGGCATTTCAAAAATAGGTGCCGATAGGCATTTTAGATATAGGTGCCGATAGGCATTTCAGATATAGTTGCCGATTGGCATTTTAAGAATAGGTGCCGATAGGCATTTCAGATATAGAAGCCGATAGGCATTTCAAATAAAGGTGCCGATAGGCATTCCAGATATGGTTGCCGATAGGCATTTCAAATATAGGTGCTGATAGGCATTTCAGATGTAGTTTCCGATAGGCATTTGAAAAAGAGGTGCCGATAGGCATTTCAGGTATAGGTGCCGATAGGCATTTCAGATATAGTTGCCGATTGGCATTTTAAAAATAGGTGCCGATAGGCATTTCAGATATAGAAGCCGATAGGTATTTCAAATATAGGTGTCGATAGGCATTTCAGATATGGTTGCCGATAGGCATTTCAAATATAGGTGCTGATAGGCATTTCAGATGTAGTTTCCGATAGGCATTTCAAAAATAGGTGCTGATAGGCATTTCAGATATAGGTGCCGTTAGGCATTTCAGATATAGTTGCCGATTGGCATTTTAAAAATAGGTGCCGATAGGCATTTTAGATGTAGTTTCCGATAGGCATTTCAAAAATAGGTGCCGATAGGCATTTCAGATATAGGTGCCGATAGGCATATCAGATTTAGTTGCCGATAGGCATTTAAAATATAGGTGCCGATAGGCATTTTAAATATAGGTGTCGATAGGCATTTCAGATATAAATGCCGAAAGGCATTTCAAATATAGGTGCCGATAGGCATTGCTGATGAGGTTGCCGATAGGCATTTCAAATATAGGTGCTGATAGGCATTTCAGATGTAGTTTCCGATAGGCATTTCAAAAATAGGTGCCGATAGGCATTTTAGATATAGGTGCCGATAGGCATTTCAGATATAGTTGCCGATTGGCATTTTAAGAATAGGTGCCGATAGGCATTTCAGATATAGAAGCCGATAGGCATTTCAAATAAAGGTGCCGATAGGCATTCCAGATTTGGTTGCCGATAGGCATTTCAAATATAGGTGCTGAAAGGCATTTCAGATGTAGTTTCCGATAGGCATTTGAAAAAGAGGTGCCGATAGGCATTTCAGGTATAGGTGCCGATAGGCATTTCAGATATAGTTGCCGATTGGCGTTTTAAAAATAGGTGCCGATAGGCATTTCAGATATAGAAGCCGATAGGTATTTCAAATATAGGTGTCGATAGGCATTTCAGATATGGTTGCCGATAGGCATTTCAAATATAGGTGCTGATAGGCATTTCAGATGTAGTTTCCGATAGGCATTTCAAAAATAGGTGCTGATAGGCATTTCAGATATAGGTGCCGTTAGGCATTTCAGATATAGTTGCCGATTGGCATTTTAAAAATAGGTGCTGATAGGCATTTTAGATGTAGTTTCCGATAGGCATTTCAAAAATAGGTGCCGATAGGCATTTCAGATATAGGTGCCGATAGGCATATCAGATTTAGTTGCCGATAGGCATTTAAAATATAGGTGCCGATAGGCATTTTAAATATAGGTGTCGATAGGCATTTCAGATATAAATGCCGAAAGGCATTTCAAATATAGGTGCCGATAGGCATTGCTGATGTGGTTGCCGATAGGCATTTCAAATATAGGTGCTGATAGGCATTTCAGATGTAGTTTCCGATAGGCATTTCAAAAATAGGTGCCGATAGGCATTTTAGATATAGGTGCCGATAGGCATTTCAGATATAGTTGCCGATTGGCATTTTAAGAATAGGTGCCGATAGGCATTTCAGATATAGAAGCCGATAGGCATTTCAAATAAAGGTGCCGATAGGCATTCCAGATATGGTTGCCGATAGGCATTTCAAATATAGGTGCTGATAGGCATTTCAAAAATAGGTGCCGATAGGCATTTCAGATATAGGTGCCGATAGGCATTTCAGATATAGTTGCCGATTGGCATTTTAAAAATAGGTGCCGATAGGAATTTCAGATATAGAAACCGATAGGCATTTCAAATATAGGTGCCGATAGGCATTCCAGATATGGTTGCCGATAGGCATTTCAAATATAGGTGCTGATAGGCATTTCAGATGCAGTTTTTGATTGGCATTTCAAAAATAGGTGCCGATAGGCATTTCAGATATAGGTGCCGATAGGCATTTCAGATATAGTTGCCGATTGGCATGTTAAAAATAGGTGCCGATAGGCATTTCAGATATAGAAGCCGATAGGCATTTCAAATATAGGTGCCGATAAGCATTCCAGATATGGTTGCCGATAGGCATTTCAAATATAGGTGCTGATAGGCATTTCAGATGTAGTTTCCGATAGGCATTTCAAAAATTGGTGCCGATAGGCATTTCAGATATAGGTGCCGATAGGCATTTCAGATATAGTAACCGATTGGCATTTTAAAAGTAGGTGCCGATAGGCATTTCAGATATAGAAGCCGATATGTATTTCAAATATAGGTGTCGATAGGCAATTCAAATATGGTTGCCGATAGGCATTTCAAATATAGGTGCTGATAGGCATTTCAGATGTAGTTTCCGATAGGCATTTAAAAAATAGGTGCCAATAGGCATTTCAGCTATAGGTGCCGATAAGCTTTTCTGATATAGTTGCCGATTGGCATTTTAAAAATAGGTACCGTAAGGCATTTCAGATATAGAAGCCGATAGGCATTTCAAATATAGGTGCCGATAGGCATTCCAGATATGGTTGCCGATAGGCATTTCAAATATAGGTTCCGATAGGCATTTCAGATATAGAAGCCGATAGGCATTTCAAAAATAGGTGCCGATAGGCATTTCATATATAGGTGCCGATAGGCATTTCAGATATAGTTGCCAATTGGCATTTTAAAAATAGGTGCTGATAGGCATTTCAGATATAGAAGCCGATAGGCATTTCAAATATAGGTGCCGATAGGCATTCCAGATATGGTTGCCGATAGGCATTTCAAATATAGGTGCCGATAGGCAATTCAGATATAGTTGCCGATTGGCATTTTAAAAATAGGTGCCGATAGGCATTTCAGATATAGAAGCCGATAGGCATTTCAAATATAGGTGCCGATAGGCATTCCAGATATGGTTGCCGATAGGGATTTCAAATATAGGTGCTGATAGGCATTTTAGATGTTGTTTCCGATAGGCATTTCAAAAATTGGTGCCGATAGGCATTTCAGATATAGGTGCCGGTAGGCATTACAGATATAGTTGCCGATTGGCATTTTAAAAATAGGCGCCAATAGGCATTTCAGATATAGAAGCCGATAGGCATTTCAAATATAGGTGCCGATAGGCATTCCAGATATGGTTGCTGATAGGCATTTCCAATATAGGTGCTGATAGACATTTCAGATGTAGTTTCCGATAGGCATTTCAAAAATAGGTTACCGATAGGCATTTCAGATATAGGTGCCGATAGGCATTTCAGATATAGTTGCCGATTGGCATTTTAAAAATAGGTGCCGATAGGCATTTCAGATATAGAAGCCGATAGGCATTTCAAATATAGGTGCCGTTAGGTATTCCAGATATGGTTGCCGATAGGCATTTCAAATATAGGTGCTGATAGGCATTTCAGATGTAGTTTCCGATAGGCATTTCAAAAATAGGTGCCGATAGGCATTTCAGGTATAGGTGCCGATAGGCATTTCAGATATAGTGGCCGATTGGCATTTTAAAAATAGAAGTCGATAGGCATTTCAGATATAGAAGCCGATAGGCATTTCAAATATAGGTGCCGATAGGCATTCCAAATATGGTTGCCGATAGGCATTTCAAATATAGGTGCTGATAGGCATTTCAGATGTAGTTTCCGATAGGCATTTCAAAAATTGGTGGCGATAGGCATTTCAGATATATGTGCCGATAGGCATTTCAGATATAGTTGCCGATTGGCATTTTAAAAATAGGTGCCGATAGGCATTTCAGATATAGAAGCCGATAGGTATTTCAAATATAGGTGTCGATAGGCATTTCAGATATGGTTGCCGATAGGCTTTTCAAATATAGGTGCTGATAGGCATTTCAGATGTAGTTTCCGATAGGCATTTCAAAAATAGGTGCCGATAGGCATTTCAGGTATAGGTGCCGATAGGCATTTCAGATATAGTGGCCGACTGGCATTTTAAAAATAGGTGTCGATAGGCATTTCAGATATAGTGGCCGATTGGCATTTTAAAAATAGGTGTCGATAGGCATTTCAGATATAGAAGTCGATAGGCATTTCAAATATAGGTGCTGATAGGCATTCCAAATATGGTTGCCGATAGGCATTTAAAATATAGGTGCTGATAGGCATTCCAGATGTAGTTTCCGATAGGTATTTCAAAAATTGGTGCCGATAGGCATTTCAGATATAGGTGCCGATAGGCATTTCAGATATAGTTACCGATTGGCATTTTAAAAATAGGTGCCGATAGGCATTTCAGGTATAGAAGCCGATATGAATTTCAAATATAGGTGTCGATAGGCATTTCAGATATGTTTGCCGATAGGCAATTCAAATATAGGTGCTGATAGGCATTTCAGATGTAGTTTCCGAGAGGCATTTCAAAAATAGGTGCCGATAGGCATTTCAGATATAGGTGTCGATAGGCATTTCAGATATAGTTGCCGATTGGCATTTTAAAAATAGGTGCCGATAGGCATTTCAGATATAGAAGCCGATAGGCATTTCAAATATAGGTGCCGATAGGCATTCCAGATATGGTTGCCGTAGGCATTTCAAATATAGGTGCCGATAGGCATTTCAGATTTAGAAGCCGATATGCATTTCAAAAATAGGTGCCGATAGGCATTTCAGATATAGGTGCCGATAGGCATTTCAGATATAGTTGCCAATTGGCATTTTAAAAATAGGTGCCGATAGGCATTTCAGATATAGTAGCCGATAGGCATTTCAAATATAGGTGCCGATAGGCATTCCAGATATGGTTGCCGATAGGCATTTCAAATATAGGTGCTGATAGGCATTTTAGATGTAGTTTCCGATAGGCATTTCAAAAATTGATGCCGATAGGCATTTCAGATATAGGTGCCGATAGGCATTTCAGATATAGAAGCCGATAGGTATTTCAAATATAGGTGTCGATAGGCATTTCAGATATGTTTGCCGATAGGCATTTCAAATATAGGAGCAGATAGGCATTTCAGATGTAGTTTCCGATAGGCATTTCAAAAATAGGTGCCGATAGGCATTTCAGATATAGGTGCCGATAGGCATTTCAGATAGAGTTGCCGATTGGCATTTAAAAAATAGGTGCCGATAGGCATTTTAGATGTAGTTTCCGATAGTCATTTCAAAAATAGGTGCCGATAGGCATTTCAGATATAGGTGCCGATAGGCATATCAGATATAGTTACCGATAGGCATTTAAAATATAGGTGCCGATAGGCATTTCAAATATAGGTGCCGATAGGCATTTCAGATATAGTTGCTGATTGGAATTTTAAAAATAGGTGCCGATAGGCATTTCAGATATAGAAGCCGATAGGCATTTCAAATATAGGTGCTGATAGGCATTCCAGATATGGTTGCCGATAGGCATTTCAAATATAGGTGCTGATAGGCATTTCAGATGTAGTTTCCGATAGGCATTTCAAAAATTGGTGCCGATAGGCATTTTAGATATAGGTGCCGATAGGCATTTCAGATATAGTTGCCGATTGGCATTTTAAAAATATGTGCCGATAGGCATTTCAGATATAGAAACTGATAGGCATTTCAAATATAGGTGCCGATAAGCATTCCAGATATGGTTTCCGATAGGCATTTCAAATATAGGTGCTGATAGGCATTTCAGATGTAGTTTCCGATAGGCATTTCAAAAATTTGTGCCGATAGGCATTTCAGATATAGGTGCCGATAGGCATTTCAGATATAGTTGCCGATTGGCATTTTAAAAAAAAATGTCGATAGGCATTTTAGATATAGAAGCCGATAGGTATTTCAAATATAGGTGTCGATAGGCATTTCAAATATGGTTGCCGATAGGCATTTCAAATATAGGTGCTGATGGGCATTTCAGATGTAGTTTCCGATAGGCATTTCAAAAATAGGTGCCGATAGGCATTTCAGATATAGGTGCCGATAGGCATTTCAGATATAGTTGCCGATTGGCATTTTAATAATAGATGTCGATAGGCATTTTAGATATAGAAGCCGATAGGCATTTCAAATATATAGGTGCCGATAGGCATTCCAGATATGGTTGCTGATAGGCATTTCAAATATAGGTGCTGATAGGCATTTCAGATGTAGTTTCCGATAGGCATTTCAAAAATTGGTGCCGATAGGCATTTCAGATATAGGTGCCGATAGGCATTTCAGATATAGTTACCGATTTGCATTTTAAAAATAGGGGCCGATAGGCATTTCAGATATAGAAGCCGATAGGTATTTCAAATATAGGTGTCGATAGGCATTTCAGATATGGTTGCCGATAGGCATTTCAAATATAGGTGCTGATAAGCATTTCAGATGTAGTTTCCGATAGGCATTTCAAAAATAGGTGCCGATAGGCATTTCAGATATAGGTGTCGATAGGCATTTCAGATATAGTTGCCGATTGGCATTTTAAAAATAGGTGCCGATAGGCATTTCAGATATAGAAGCCGATAGGCATTTCAAATATAGGTGCCGATAGGCATTCCAGATATGGTTGCCGATAGGCATTTCAAATATAGGTGCCGATAAGCATTTCAGACATAGTTGCCAATTGGCATTTTAAAAATAGGGCCGATAGGCATTTCAGATATAGAAGCCGATAGGCATTTCAAATATAGGTGCCGATAGGCATGCCAAATATGGTTGCCGATAGGCATTTCAAATATAGGTGCTGATAGGCATTTCAGATGCAGTTTTCGATTGGCATTTCAAAAATAGGTGCCGATAGGCATTTCAGATATAGAAGCCGATAGGTATTTCAAATATAGGTGTCGATAGGCATTTCAGATATGGTTGCCGATAGGCATTTCAAATATAGGTGCTGATAGGCATTTCAGATGTAGTTTCCGATAGGCATTTCAAAAATAGGTGCTGATAGGCATTTCAGATATAGGTGCCGTTAGGCATTTCAGATATAGTTGCCGATTGGCATTTTAAAAATAGGTGCCGATAGGCATTTTAGATGTAGTTTCCGATAGGCATTTCAAAAATAGGTGCCGATAGGCATTTCAGATATAGGTGCCGATAGGCATATCAGATATAGTTGCCGATAGGCATTTAAAATATAGGTGCCGATAGGCATTTTAAATATAGGTGTCGATAGGCATTTCAGATATAAATGCCGAAAGGCATTTCAAATATAGGTGCCGATAGGCATTGCTGATGTGGTTGCCGATAGGCATTTCAAATATAGGTGCTGATAGGCATTTCAGATGTAGTTTCCGATAGGCATTTCAAAAATAGGTGCCGATAGGCATTTTAGATATAGGTGCCGATAGGCATTTCAGATATAGTTGCCGAATGGCATTTTAAGAATAGGTGCCGATAGGCATTTCAGATATAGAAGCCGATAGGCATTTCAAATAAAGGTGCCGATAGGCATTCCAGATATGGTTGCCGATAGGCATTTCAAATATAGGTGCTGATAGGCATTTCAGATGTAGTTTCCGATAGGCATTTGAGAAAGAGGTGCCGATAGGCATTTCAGGTATAGGTGCCGATAGGCATTTCAGATATAGTTGCCGATTGGCATTTTAAAAATAGGTGCCGATAGGCATTTCAGATATAGAAGCCGATAGGTATTTCAAATATAGGTGTCGATAGGCATTTCAGATATGGTTGCCGATAGGCATTTCAAATATAGGTGCTGATAGGCATTTCAGATGTAGTTTCCGATAGGCATTTCAAAAATAGGTGCTGATAGGCATTTCAGATATAGGTGCCGTTAGGCATTTCAGATATAGTTGCCGATTGGCATTTTAAAAATAGGTGCCGATAGGCATTTTAGATGTAGTTTCCGATAGGCATTTCAAAAATAGGTGCCGATAGGCATTTCAGATATAGGTGCCGATAGGCATATCAGATGTAGTTGCCGATAGGCATTTAAAATATAGGTGCCGATAGGCATTTTAAATATAGGTGTCGATAGGCATTTCAGATATAAATGCCGAAAGGCATTTCAAATATAGGTGCCGATAGGCATTGCTGATGTGGTTGCCGATAGGCATTTCAAATATAGGTGCTGATAGGCATTTCAGATGTAGTTTCCGATAGGCATTTCAAAAATAGGTGCCGATAGGCATTTTAGATATAGGTGCCGATAGGCATTTCAGATATAGTTGCTGATTGGCATTTTAAGAATAGGTGCCGATAGGCATTTCAGATATAGAAGCCGATAGGCATTTCAAATAAAGGTGCCGATAGGCATTCCAGATATGGTTGCCGATAGGCATTTCAAATATAGGTGCTGATAGGCATTTCAAAAATAGGTGCCGATAGGCATTTCAGATATAGGTGCCGATAGGCATTTCAGATATAGTTGCCGATTGGCATTTTAAAAATAGGTGCCGATAGGAATTTCAGATATAGAAGCCGATAGGCATTTCAAATATAGGTGCCGATAGGCATTCCAGATATGGTTGCCGATAGGCATTTCAAATATAGGTGCTGATAGGCATTTCAGATGCAGTTTTAGATTGGCATTTCAAAAATAGGTGCCGATAGGCATTTCAGATATAGGTGCCGATAGGCATTTTAGATATAGTTGCCGATTGGCATGTTAAAAATAGGTGCCGATAGGCATTTCAGATATAGAAGCCGATAGGCATTTCAAATATAGGTGCCGATAAGCATTCCAGATATGGTTGCCGATAGGCATTTCAAATATAGGTGCTGATAGGCATTTCAGATGTAGTTTCCGATAGGCATTTCAAAAATTGGTGCCGATAGGCATTTCAGATATAGGTGCCGATAGGCATTTCAGATATAGTAACCGATTGGCATTTTAAAAGTAGGCGCCGATAGGCATTTCAGATATAGAAGCCGATAGGTATTTCAAATATAGGTGTCGATAGGCAATTTAAATATGGTTGCCGATAGGCATTTCAAATATAGGTGCTGATAGGCATTTCAGATGTAGTTTCCGATAGGCATTTAAAAAATAGGTGCCAATAGGCATTTCAGCTATAGGTGCCGATAAGCTTTTCTGATATAGTTGCCGATTGGCATTTTAAAAATAGGTACCGTAAGGCATTTCAGATATAGAAGCCGATAGGCATTTCAAATATAGGTGCCGATAGGCATTCCAGATATAGTTGCCGATAGGCATTTCAAATATAGGTTCCGATAGGCATTTCAGATATAGAAGCCGATAGGCATTTCAAAAATAGGTGCCGATAGGCATTTCATATATAGGTGCCGATAGGCATTTCAGATATAGTTGCCAATTGGCATTTTAAAAATAGGTGCTGATAGGCATTTCAGATATAGAAGCCGATAGGCATTTCAAATATAGGTGCCGATAGGCATTCCAGATATGGTTGCCGATAGGCATTTCAAATATAGGTGCCGATAGGCATTTCAGATATAGTTGCCGATTGGCATTTTAAAAATTGGTGCCGATAGGCATTTCAGATATAGAAGCCGATAGGCATTTCAAATATAGGTTCCGATAGGCATTCCAGATATGGTTGCCGATAGGGATTTCAAATATAGGTGCTGATAGGCATTTCAGATGTTGTTTCCGATAGGCATTTCAAAAATTGGTGCCGATAGGCATTTCAGATATAGGTGCCGGTAGGCATTACAGATATAGTTGCCGATTGGCATTTTAAAAATAGGCGCCAATAGGCATTTCAGATATAGAAGCCGATAGGCATTTCAAATATAGGTGCCGATAGGCATTCCAGATATGGTTGCTGATAGGCATTTCCAATATAGGTGCTGATAGACATTTCAGATGTAGTTCCGATAGGCATTTCAAAAATAGGTTACCGATAGGCATTTCAGATATAGGTGCCGATAGGCATTTCAGATATAGTTGCCGATTGGCATTTTAAAAATAGGTGCCGATAGGCATTTCAGATATAGAAGCCGATAGGCATTTCAAATATAGGTGCCGTTAGGTATTCCAGATATGGTTGCCGATAGGCATTTCAAATATAGGTGCTGATAGGCATTTCAGATGTAGTTTCCGATAGGCATTTCAAAAATAGGTGCCGATAGGCATTTCAGGTATAGGTGCCGATAGGCATTTCAGATATAGTGGCCGATTGGCATTTTAAAAATAGAAGTCGATAGGCATTTCAGATATAGAAGCCGATAGGCATTTCAAATATAGGTGCCGATAGGCATTCCAAATATGGTTGCCGATAGGCATTTCAAATATAGGTGCTGATAGGCATTTCAGATGTAGTTTCCGATAGGCATTTTAAAAATTGGTGGCGATAGGCATTTCAGATATATGTGCCGATAGGCATTTCAGATATAGTTGCCGATTGGCATTTTAAAAATAGGTGCCGATAGGCATTTCAGATATAGAAGCCGATAGGTATTTCAAATATAGGTGTCGATAGGCATTTCAGATATGGTTGCCGATAGGCTTTTCAAATATAGGTGCTGATAGGCATTTCAGATGTAGTTTCCGATAGGCATTTCAAAAATAGGTGCCGATAGGCATTTCAGGTATAGGTGCCGATAGGCATTTCAGATATAGTGGCCGACTGGCATTTTAAAAATAGGTGTCGATAGGCATTTCAGATATAGTGGCCGATTGGCATTTTAAAAATAGGTGTCGATAGGCATTTCAGATATAGAAGTCGATAGGCATTTCAAATATAGGTGCTGATAGGCATTCCAAATATGGTTGCCGATAGGCATTTAAAATATAGGTGCTGATAGGCATTCCAGATGTAGTTTCCGATAGGTATTTCAAAAATTGGTGCCGATAGGCATTTCAGATATAGGTGCCGATAGGCATTTCAGATATAGTTACCGATTGGCATTTTAAAAATAGGTGCCGATAGGCATTTCAGGTATAGAAGCCGATATGAATTTCAAATATAGGTGTCGATAGGCATTTCAGATATGTTTGCCGATAGGCATTTCAAATATAGGTTCTGATAGGCATTTCAGATGTAGTTTCCGAGAGACATTTCAAAAATAGGTGCCGATAGGCATTTCAGATATAGGTGTCGATAGGCATTTCAGATATAGTTGCCGATTGGCATTTTAAAAATTGGTGCCGATAGGCATTTCAGATATAGAAGCCGATAGGCATTTCAAATATAGGTGCCGATAGGCATTCCAGATATGGTTGCCGTAGGCATTTCAAATATAGGTGCCGATAGGCATTTCAGATATAGAAGCCGATATGCATTTCAAAAATAGGTGCCGATAGGCATTTCAGATATAGGTGCCGATAGGCATTTCAGATATAGTTGCCAATTGGCATTTTAAAAATAGGTGCCGATAGGCATTTCAGATATAGAAGCCGATAGGCATTTCAAATATAGGTGCCGATAGGCATTCCAGATATGGTTGCCGATAGGCATTTCAAATATAGGTGCTGATAGGCATTTTAGATGTAGTTTCCGATAGGCATTTCAAAAATTGATGCCGATAGGCATTTCAGATATAGGTGCCGATAGGCATTTCAGATATAGAAGCCGATAGGTATTTCAAATATAGGTGTCGATAGGCATTTCAGATATGTTTGCCGATAGGCATTTCAAATATAGGAGCAGATAGGCATTTCAGATGTAGTTTCCGATAGGCATTTCAAAAATAGGTGCCGATAGACATTTCAGATATAGGTGCCGATAGGCATTTCAGATAGAGTTGCCGATTGGCATTTAAAAAATAGGTGCCGATAGGCATTTTAGATGTAGTTTCCGATAGTCATTTCAAAAATAGGTGCCGATAAGCATTTCAGATATAGGTGCCGATAGGCATATCAGATATAGTTACCGATAGGCATTTAAAATATAGGTGCCGATAGGCATTTCAAATATAGGTGCCGATAGGCATTTCAGATATAGTTGCTGATTGGAATTTTAAAAATAGGTGCCGATAGGCATTTCAGATATAGAAGCCGATAGGCATTTCAAATATAGGTGCTGATAGGCATTCCAGATATGGTTGCCGATAGGCATTTCAAATATAGGTGCTGATAGGCATTTCAGATGTAGTTTCCGATAGACATTTCAAAAATTGGTGCCGATAGGCATTTTAGATATAGGTGCCGATAGGCATTTCAGATATAGTTGCCGATTGGCATTTTAAAAATATGTGCCGATAGGCATTTCAGACATAGAAACTGATAGGCATTTCAAATATAGGTGCCGATAAGCATTCCAGATATGGTTGCCGATAGGCATTTCAAATATAGGTGCTGATAGGCATTTCAGATGTAGTTTCCGATAGGCATTTCAAAAATTTGTGCCGATAGGCATTTCAGATATAGGTGCCGATAGGCATTTCAGATATAGTTGCCGATTGGCATTTTAAAAAAAAATGTCGATAGGCATTTTAGATACAGAAGCCGATAGGTATTTCAAATATAGGTGTCGATAGGCATTTCAAATATGGTTGCCGATAGGCATTTCAAATATAGGTGCTGATAGGCATTTCAGATGTAGTTTCCGATAGGCATTTCAAAAATAGGTGCCGATAGGCATTTCAGATATAGGTGCCGATAGTCATTTCAGATATAGTTGCCGATTGGCATTTTAATAATAGATGTCGATAGGCATTTTAGATATAGAAGCCGATAGGCATTTCAAATATATAGGTGACGATAGGCATTCCAGATATGGTTGCTGATAGGCATTTCAAATATAGGTGCTGATAGGCATTTCAGATGTAGTTTCCGATAGGCATTTCAAAAATTGGTGCCGATAGGCATTTCAGATATAGGTGCCGATAGGCATTTCAGATATAGTTACCGATTTGCATTTTAAAAATAGGGGCCGATAGGCATTTCAGATATAGAAGCCGATAGGTATTTCAAATATAGGTGTCGATAGGCATTTCAGATATGGTTGCCGATAGGCATTTCAAATATAGGTGCTGATAAGCATTTCAGATGTAGTTTCCGATAGGCATTTCAATAATAGGTGCCGATAGGCATTTCAGATATAGGTGTCGATAGGCATTTCAGATATAGTTGCCGATTGGCATTTTAAAAATAGGTGCCGATAGGCATTTCAGATATAGAAGCCGATAGGCATTTCAAATATAGGTGCCGATAGGCATTCCAGATATGGTTGCCGATAGACATTTCAAATATAGGTGCCGATAAGCATTTCAGACATAGTTGCCAATTGGCATTTTAAAAATAGGGCCGATAGGCATTTCAGATATAGAAGCCGATAGGCATTTCAAATATAGGTGCCGATAGGCATTCCAAATATGGTTGCCGATAGGCATTTCAAATATAGGTGCTGATAGGCATTTCAGATGCAGTTTTCGATTGGCATTTCAAAAATAGGTGCCAAAAGGCATTTCAGATATAGTTGCCGATTGGCATTTTAAAAATAGGTGCCGATAGGCATTTCAGATATAGAAGCCGATAGGTATTTCAAATATAGGTGTCGATAGGCATTTCAAATATAGGTGCTGATAGGCATTTCAGATGTAGTTTCCGATAGGCATTTCAAAAATAGGTGCTGATAGGCATTTCAGATATAGGTGCCGATAGGCATTTCAGATATAGTTGCCGATTGGCATTTTAAAAATAGGTGCCGATAGGAATTTCAGATATAGAAGCCGATAGGCATTTCAAATATAGGTGCCGATAGGCATTCCAGATATGGTTGCCGATAGGCATTTCAAATATAGGTGCTGATAGGCCTTTCAGATGCAGTTTTCGATTGGCATTTCAAAAATAGGTGCCGATAGGCATTTCAGATATAGGTGCCGATAGGCATTTCAGATATAGTTGCCGATTGGCATTTTAAAAATAGGTGCCGATAGGCATTTCAGATATAGAAGCCGATAGGCATTTCAAATATAGGTGCCGATAAGCATTCCAGATATGGTTGCCGATAGGCATTTCAAATATAGGTGCTGATAGGCATTTCAGATGTAGTTTCCGATAGGCATTTCAAAAATTGGTGCCGATAGGCATTTCAGATATAGGTGCCGATAGGCATTTCAGATATAGTAAACGATTGGCATTTTAAAAATAGGTGCCGATAGGCATTTCAGATATAGAATCCGATAGGTATTTCAAATATAGGTGTCGATAGGCAATTCAAATATGGTTGCCGATAAGCATTTCAAATATAGGTGCTGATAGGCATTTCAGATGTAGTTTCCGATAGGCATTTAAAAAATAGGTGCCAATAGGCATTTCAGCTATAGGTGCCGATAAGCTTTTCTGATATAGTTGCCGATTGGCATTTTAAAAATAGGTACCGTAAGGCATTTCAGATATAGAAGCCGATAGGCATTTCAAATATAGGTGCCGATAGGCATTCCAGATATGGTTGCCGATAGGCATTTCAAATATAGGTTCCGATAGGCATTTCAGATATAGAAGCCGATAGGCATGTCAAAAATAGGTGCCGATAGGCATTTCATATATAGGTGCCGATAGGCATTTCAGATATAGTTGCCAATTGGCATTTTAAAAATAGGTGCTGATAGGCATTTCAGATATAGAAGCCGATAGGCATTTCAAATATAGGTGCCGATAGGCATTCCAGATATGGTTGCCGATAGGCATTTCAAATATAGGTGCCGATAGGCATTTCAGATATAGTTGCCGATTGGCGTTTTAAAAATAGGTGCCGATAGGCATTTCAGATATAGAAGCCGATAGGCATTTCAAATATAGGTGCCGATAGGCATTCCAGATATGGTTGCCGATAGGGATTTCAAATATAGGTGCTGATAGGCATTTCAGATGTTGTTTCCGATAGGCATTTCAAAAATTGGTGCCGATAGGCATTTCAGATATAGGTGCCGATAGGCATTCCAGATATAGTTGCCGATTGGCATTTTAAAAATAGGTGCCGATAGGCATTTCAGATATAGAAGCCGATAGGTATTTCAAATATAAGTGTCGATAGGCATTTCAGATATGGTTGCCGATAGGCCTTTCAAATATTGGTGCCGATAGGCATTTCAGATGTAGTTTCCGATAGGCATTTCAAAAATAGGTGCCGATAGGCATTTCAGATATAGGTGCCGGTAGGCATTACAGATATAGTTGCCGATTAGCATTTTAAAAATAGGCGCCAATAGGCATTTCAGATATAGAAGCCGATAGGCATTTCAAATATAGGTGCCGATAGGCATTCCAGATATGGTTGCTGATAGGCATTTCCAATATAGGTGCTGATAGACATTTCAGATGTAGTTTCCGATAGGCATTTCAAAAATAGGTTACCGATAGGCATTTCAGATATAGGTGCCGATAGGCATTTCAGATATAGTTGCCGATTGGCATTTTAAAAATAGGTGCCGATAGGCATTTCAGATATAGAAGCCGATAGGCATTTCAAATATAGGTGCCGATAGGTATTCCAGATATGGTTGCCGATAGGCATTTCAAATATAGGTGCTGATAGGCATTTCAGATGTAGTTTCCGATAGGCATTTCAAAAATAGGTGCCGATAGGCATTTCAGGTATAGGTGCCGATAGGCATTTCAGATATAGTTGCCGATTGGCATTTTAAAAAAAAAATGTCGATAGGCATTTTAGATATAGAAGCCGATAGGTATTTCAAAATATAGGTGTCGATAGGCATTTCAAATATGGTTGCCGATAGGCATTTCAAATATAGGTGCTGATAGGCATTTCAGATGTAGTTTCCGATAGGCATTTCAAAAATAGGTGCCGATAGGCATTTCAGATATAGGTGCCGATAGGCATTTCAGATAGAGTTGCCGATTGGCATTTAAAAAATAGGTGCCGATAGGCATTTTAGATGTAGTTTCCGATAGTCATTTCAAAAATAGGTGCCGATAGGCATTTCAGATATAGGTGCCGATAGGCATATCAGATATAGTTACCGATAGGCATTTAAAATATAGGTGCCGATAGGCATTTCAAAATATAGGTGCCGATAGGCATTTCAGATATAGTTGCTGATTGGAATTTTAAAAATAGGTGCCGATAGGCATTTCAGATATAGAAGCCGATAGGCATTTCAAATATAGGTGCTGATAGGCATTCCAGATATGGTTGCCGATAGGCATTTCAAATATAGGTGCTGATAGGCATTTCAGATGTACTTTCCGATAGGCATTTCAAAAATAGGTGCCGATAGGCATTTCAGATATAGGTGCCGATAGGCATTTCAGATATAGTTGCCGATTGGCATTTTAATAATAGATGTCGATAGGCATTTTAGATATAGAAGCCGATAGGCATTTCAAATATATAGGTGCCGATAGGCATTCCAGATATGGTTGCTGATAGGCATTTCAAATATAGGTGCTGATAGACATTTCAGATGTAGTTTCCGATAGGCATTTCAAAAATTGGTGCCGATAGGCATTTCAGATATAGGTGCCGATAGGCATTTCAGATATAGTTACCGATTTGCATTTTAAAAATAGGGGCCGATAGGCATTTCAGATATAGAAGCCGATAGGTATTTCAAATATAGGTGTCGATAGGCATTTCAGATATGGTTGCCGATAGGCATTTCAAATATAGGTGCTGATAAGCACTTCAGATGTAGTTTCCGATAGGCATTTCAAAAATAGGTGCCGATAGGCATTTCAGATATAGGTGTCGATAGGCATTTCAGATATAGTTGCCGATTGGCATTTTAAAAATAGGTGCCGATAGGCATTTCAGATATAGAAGCCGATAGGCATTTCAAATATAGGTGCCGATAGGCATTCCAGATATGGTTTCCGATAGGCATTTCAAATATAGGTGCCGATAAGCATTTCAGATATAGTTGCCAATTGGCATTTTAAAAATAGGGCCGATAGGCATTTCAGATATAGAAGCCGATAGGCATTTCAAATATAGGTGCCGATAGGCATTCCAAATATGGTTGCCGATAGGCATTTCAAATATAGGTGCTGATAGGCATTTCAGATGCAGTTTTCGATTGGCATTTCAAAAATAGGTGCCGATAGGCATTTCAGATATAGTTGCCGATTGGCATTTTAAAAATAGGTGCCGATAGGCATTTCAGATATAGAAGCCGATAGGTATTTCAAATATAGGTGTCGATAGGCATTTCAGATATGGTTGCCGATAGGCATTTCAAATATAGGTGCTGATAGGCATTTCAGATGTAGTTTCCGATAGGCATTTCAAAAATAGGTGCTGATAGGCATTTCAGATATAGGTGCCGTTAGGCATTTCAGATATAGTTGCCGATTGGCATTTTAAAAACAGGTGCCGATAGGCATTTTAGATGTAGTTTCCGATAGGCATTTCAAAAATAGGTGCCGATAGGCATTTCAGATATAGGTGCCGATAGGCATATCAGATTTAGTTGCCGATAGGCATTTAAAATATAGGTGCCGATAGGCATTTTAAATATAGGTGTCGATAGGCATTTCAGATATAAATGCCGAAAGGCATTTCAAATATAGGTGCCGATAGGCATTGCTGATGTGGTTGCCGATAGGCATTTCAAATATAGGTGCTGATAGGCATTTCAGATGTAGTTTCCGATAGGCATTTCAAAAATAGGTGCCGATAGGCATTTTAGATATAGGTGCCGATAGGCATTTCAGATATAGTTGCCGATTGGCATTTTAAGAATAGGTGCCGATAGGCATTTCAGATATAGAAGCCGATAGGCATTTCAAATAAAGGTGCCGATAGGCATTCCAGATATGGTTGCCGATAGGCATTTCAAATATAGGTGCTGATAGGCATTTCAAAAATAGGTGCCGATAGGCATTTCAGATATAGGTGCCGATAGGCATTTCAGATATAGTTGCCGATTGGCATTTTAAAAATAGGTGCCGATAAGAATTTCAGATATAGAAGCCGATAGGCATTTCAAATATAGGTGCCGATAGGCATTCCAGATATGGTTGCCGATAGGCATTTCAAATATAGGTGCTGATAGGCATTTCAGATGCAGTTTTCGATTGGCATTTCAAAAATAGGTGCCGATAGGCATTTCAGATATAGGTGCCGATAGGCATTTCAGATATAGTTGCCGATTGGCATTTTAAAAATAGGTGCCGATAGGCATTTCAGATATAGAAGCCGATAGGCATTTCAAATATAGGTGCCGATAAGCATTCCAGATATGGTTGCCGATAGGCATTTCAAATATAGGTGCTGATAGGCATTTCAGATGTAGTTTCCGATAGGCATTTCAAAAATTGGTGCCGATAGGCATTTCAGATATAGGTGCCGATAGGCATTTCAGATATAGTAACCGATTGGCATTTTAAAAATAGGTGCCGATAGGCATTTCAGATATAGAAGCCGATAGGCATTTCAAAAATAGGTGCCGATAGGCATTTCATATATAGGTGCCGATAGGCATTTCAGATATAGTTGCCAATTGGCATTTTAAAAATAGGTGCTGATAGGCATTTCAGATATAGAAGCCGATAGGCATTTCAAATATAGGTGCCGATAGGCATTCCAGATATGGTTGCCGATAGGCATTTCAAATATAGGTGCCGATAGGCATTTCAGATATAGTTGCCGATTGGCATTTTAAAAATAGGTGCCGATAGGCATTTCAGATATAGATGCCGATAGGCATTTCAAATATAGGTGCCGATAGGCATTCCAGATATGGTTGCCGATAGGGATTTCAAATATAGGTGCTGATAGGCATTTCAGATGTTGTTTCCGATAGGCATTTCAAAAATTGGTGCCGATAGGCATTTCAGATATAGGTGCCGATAGGCATTCGTGATATAGTTGCCGATTGGCATTTTAAAAATAGGTGCCGATAGGCATTTCAGATATAGAAGCCGATAGGTATTTCAAATATAAGTGTCGATAGGCATTTCAGATATGGTTGCCGATAGGCCTTTCAAATATTGGTGCCGATAGGCATTTCAGATGTAGTTTCCGATAGGCATTTCAAAAATAGGTGCCGATAGGCATTTCAGATATAGGTGCCGGTAGGCATTACAGATGTAGTTGCCGATTAGCATTTTAAAAATAGGCGCCAATAGGCATTTCAGATATAGAAGCCGATAGGCATTTCAAATATAGGTGCCGATAGGCATTCCAGATATGGTTGCTGATAGGCATTTCCAATATAGGTGCTGATAGACATTTCAGATGTAGTTTCCGATAGGCATTTCAAAAATAGGTTACCGATAGGCATTTCAGATATAGGTGCCGATAGGCATTTCAGATATAGTTGCCGATTGGCATTTTAAAAATAGGTGCCGATAGGCATTTAAGATATAGAAGCCGATAGGCATTTCAAATATACGTGCCGATAGGTATTCCAGATATGGTTGCCGATAGGCATTTCAAATATAGGTGCTGATAGGCATTTCAGATGTAGTTTCCGATAGGCATTTCAAAAATAGGTGCCGATAGGCATTTCAGGTATAGGTGCCGATAGGCATTTCAGATATAGTGGCCGATTGGCATTTTAAAAATAGAAGTCGATAGGCATTTCAGATATAGAAGCCGATAGGCATTTCAAATATAGGTGCCGATAGGCATTCCAAATATGGTTGCCGATAGGCATTTCAAATATAGGTGCTGATAGGCATTTCAGATGTAGTATCCGATAGGCATTTCAAAAATTGGTGGCGATAGGCATTTCAGATATATGTGCCGATAGGCATTTCAGATATAGTTGCCGATTGGCATTTTAAAAATAGGTGGCGATAGGCATTTCAGATATAGAAGCCGATAGGTATTTCAAATATAGGTGTCGATAGGCATTTCAGATATGGTTGCCGATAGGCTTTTCAAATATAGGTGCTGATAGGCATTTTAGATGTAGTTTCCGATAGGCATTTCAAAAATTGATGCCGATAGGCATTTCAGATATAGGTGCCGATAGGCATTTCAGATATAGAAGCCGATAGGTATTTCAAATATAGGTGTCGATAGGCATTTCAGATATGTTTGCCGATAGGCATTTCAAATATAGGAGCAGATAGGCATTTCAGATGAGGTTTCCGATAGGCATTTCAAAAATAGGTGCCGATAGGCATTTCAGATATAGGTGCCGATAGGCATTTCAGATAGAGTTGCCGATTGGCATTTAAAAAATAGGTGCCGATAGGCATTTTAGATGTAGTTTCCGATAGTCATTTCAAAAATAGGTGCCGATAGGCATTTCAGATATAGGTGCCGATAGGCATATCAGATATAGTTACCGATAGGCATTTAAAATATAGGTACCGATAGGCATTCCAGATATAGTTGCCGATTGGCATTTTAAAAATAGGTGCCGATAGGCATTTCAGATATAGAAGCCGATAGGTATTTCAAATATAAGTGTCGATAGGCATTTCAGATATGGTTGCCGATAGGCCTTTCAAATATTGGTGCCGATAGGCATTTCAGATGTAGTTTCCGATAGGCATTTCAAAAATAGGTGCCGATAGGCATTTCAGATATAGGTGCCGGTAGGCATTACAGATGTAGTTGCCGATTAGCATTTTAAAAATAGGCGCCAATAGGCATTTCAGATATAGAAGCCGATAGGCATTTCAAATATAGGTGCCGATAGGCATTCCAGATATGGTTGCTGATAGGCATTTCCAATATAGGTGCTGATAGACATTTCAGATGTAGTTTCCGATAGGCATTTCAAAAATAGGTTACCGATAGGCATTTCAGATATAGGTGCCGATAGGCATTTCAGATATAGTTGCCGATTGGCATTTTAAAAATAGGTGCCGATAGGCATTTCAGATATAGAAGCCGATAGGCATTTCAAATATACGTGCCGATAGGTATTCCAGATATGGTTGCCGATAGGCATTTCAAATATAGGTGCTGATAGGCATTTCAGATGTAGTTTCCGATAGGCATTTCAAAAATAGGTGCCGATAGGCATTTCAGGTATAGGTGCCGATAGGCATTTCAGATATAGTGGCCGATTGGCATTTTAAAAATAGAAGTCGATAGGCATTTCAGATATAGAAGCCGATAGGCATTTCAAATATAGGTGCCGATAGGCATTCCAAATATGGTTGCCGATAGGCATTTCAAATATAGGTGCTGATAGGCATTTCAGATGTAGTATCCGATAGGCATTTCAAAAATTGGTGGCGATAGGCATTTCAGATATATGTGCCGATAGGCATTTCAGATATAGTTGCCGATTGGCATTTTAAAAATAGGTGCCGATAGGCATTTCAGATATAGAAGCCGATAGGTATTTCAAATATAGGTGTCGATAGGCATTTCAGATATGTTTGCCGATAGGCTTTTCAAATATAGGTGCTGATAGGCATTTCAGATGTAGTTTCCGATAGGCATTTCAAAAAAGGTGCCGATAGGCATTTCAGGTATAGGTGCCGATAGGCATTTCAGATATAGTGGCCGACTGGCATTTTAAAAATAGGTGTCGATAGGCATTTCAGATATAGTGGCCGATTGGCATTTCAAAATAGGTGTCGATAGGCATTTCAGATATAGAAGTCGATAGGCATTTCAAATATAGGTGCTGATAGGCATTCCAGATGTAGTTTCCGATAGGTATTTCAAAAATTGGTGCCGATAGGCATTTCAGATATAGGTGCCGATAGGCATTTCAGATATAGTTACCGATTGGCATTTTAAAAATAGGTGCCGATAGGCATTTCAGGTATAGAAGCCGATATGAATTTCAAATATAGGTGTCGATAGGCATTTCAGATATGTTTGCCGATAGGCATTTCAAATATAGGTGCTGATAGGCATTTCAGATGTAGTTTCCGAGAGGCATTTCAAAAATAGGTGCCGATAGGCATTTCAGATATAGGTGTCGATAGGCATTTCAGATATAGTTGCCGATTGGCATTTTAAAAATAGGTGCCGATAGGCATTTCAGATATAGAAGCCGATAGGCATTTCAAATATAGGTGCCGATAGGCATTCCAGATATGGTTGCCGTAGGCATTTCAAATATAGGTGCCGATAGGCATTTCAGATATAGAAGCCGATATGCATTTCAAAAATAGGTGCCGATAGGCATTTCAGATATAGGTGCCGATAGGCATTTCAGATAAAGTTGCCAATTGGCATTTTAAAAATAGGTGCCGATAGGCATTTCAGATATAGAAGCCGATAGGCATTTCAAATATAGGTGCCGATAGGCATTCCAGATATGGTTGCCGATAGGCATTTCAAATATATGTGCTGATAGGCATTTTAGATGTAGTTTCCGATAGGCATTTCAAAAATTGATGCCGATAGGCATTTCAGATATAGGTGCCGATAGGCATTTCAGATATAGAAGCCGATAGGTATTTCAAATATAGGTGTCGATAGGCATTTCAGATATGTTTGCCGATAGGCATTTCAAATATAGGAGCAGATAGGCATTTCAGATGAGGTTTCCGATAGGCATTTCAAAAATAGGTGCCGATAGGCATTTCAGATATAGGTGCCGATAGGCATTTCAGATAGAGTTGCCGATTGGCATTTAAAAAATAGGTGCCGATAGGCATTTTAGATGTAGTTTCCGATAGTCATTTCAAAAATAGGTGCCGATAGGCATTTCAGATATAGGTGCCGATAGGCATATCAGATATAGTTACCGATAGGCATTTAAAATATAGGTGCCGATAGGCATTTCAGATATAGTTGCTGATTGGAATTTTAAAAATAGGTGCCGATAGGCATTTCAGATATAGAAGCCGATAGGCATTTCAAATATAGGTGCTGATAGGCATTCCAGATATGGTTGCCGATAGGCATTTCAAATATAGGTGCTGATAGGCATTTCAGATGTAGTTTCCGATAGGCATTTCAAAAATTGGTGCCGATAGGCATTTTAGATATAGGTGCCGATAGGCATTTCAGATATAGTTGCTGATTGGCATTTTAAAAATATGTGCCGATAGGCATTTCAGATATAGAAACTGATAGGCATTTCAAATATAGGTGCCGATAAGCATTCCAGATATGGTTGCCGATAGGCATTTCAAATATAGGTGCTGATAGGCATTTCAGATGTAGTTTCCGATAGGCATTTCAAAAATTTGTGCTGATAGGCATTTCAGATATAGGTGCCGATAGGCATTTCAGATATAGTTGCCGATTGGCATTTAAAAAAAAAATGTCGATAGGCATTTTAGATATAGAAGCCGATAGGTATTTCAAATATAGGTGTCGATAGGCATTTCAAATATGGTTGCCGATAGGCATTTCAAATATAGGTGCTGATAGGCATTTCAGATGTAGTTTCCGATAGGCATTTCAAAAATAGGTGCCGATAGGCATTTCAGATATAGGTGCCGATAGGCATTTCAGATATAGTTGCCGATTGGCATTTTAATAATAGATGTCGATAGGCATTTTAGATATAGAAGCCGATAGGCATTTCAAATATATAGGTGCCGATAGGCATTCCAGATATGGTTGCTGATAGGCATTTCAAATATAGGTGCTGATAGGCATTTCAGATGTAGTTTCCGATAGGCATTTCAAAAATTGGTGCCGATATGCATTTCAGATATAGGTGCCGATAGGCATTTCAGATATAGTTACCGATTTGCATTTTAAAAATAGGGGCCGATAGGCATTTCAGATATAGAAGCCGATAGGTATTTCAAATATAGGTGTCGATAGGCATTTCAGATATGGTTGCCGATAGGCATTTCAAATATAGGTGCTGATAAGCATTTCAGATGTAGTTTCCGATAGGCATTTCAAAAATAGGTGCCGATAGGCATTTCAGATATAGTTGCCGATTGGCATTTTAAAGATATGTGCCGATAGGCATTTCAGATATAGAAGCTGATATGCATTTCAAATATAGGTGCCGATAAGCATTCCAGATATGGTTGCCGATAGGCATTTCAAATATAGGTGCTGATAGGCATTTCAGATGTAGTTTCCGATAGGCATTTCAAAAATTTGTGCCGATAGGCATTTCAGATATAGGTGCCGATAGGCATTTCAGATATAGTTGCCGATTAACATTTTAAAAAAAAATGTCGATAGGCATTTTAGATATAGAAGCCGATAGGTATTTCAAATATAGGTGTCGATAGGCATTTCAAATATAGTTGCCGATAGGAATTTCAAATATAGGTGCTGATAGGCATTTCAGATGTAGTTTCCGATAGGCATTTCAAAAATAGGTGCCGATAGGCATTTCAGATATAGGTGCCGATAGGCATTTCAGATATAGTTGCCGATTGGCATTTTAATAATATATGTCGATAGGCATTTTAGATATAGAAGCCGATAGGCATTTCAAATATATAGGTGCCGATAGGCATTCCAGATATGGTTGCTGATAGGCATTTCAAATATAGGTGCTGATAGGCATTTCAGATGTAGTTTCCGATAGGCATTTCAAAAATTGGTGCCGATAGGCATTCCAAATATGGTTGCCGATAGGCATTTCAAATATAGGTGCTGATAGGCATTTTAGATGTAGTTTCCGATAGGCATTTCAAAAATTATTGCCGATAGGCATTTCAGATATCGGTGCCGATAGGAATTTCAGATATAAAAGCCGATAGGCATTTCAAATATAGGTGCCGATAGGCATTCCAGATATGGTTGCCGATAGGCATTTCAAATATAGGTGCTGATAGGCATTCCAGATGTAGTTTCCGATAGGCATTTCAAAAATTGATGCCGATAGGCGTTTCAGCTATAGGTGCCGATAGGCATTTCAGATATAGTTGCCAACTGGCATTTTAAAAATAGGTGCCGATAGGCATTTCATATATAGTCGCCGATTGGCATTTTAAAAGAAGGTGCCGATAGGCATTTCAGATATAGAAGCCGATAGGTATTTCAAATATAGGTGTCGATAGGCATTTCAGATATGGTTGCCGATAGGCATTTCAAATATAGGAGCAGATAGGCATTTTAGATGTAGTTTCTGAAAGGCATTACAAAAATAGGTGCCGATAGGCATTTCAGATATAGGTGCCGATAGGCATTTCAGATATAGTTGCCGATTGGCATTTTAAAAATAGGTGCCGATAGGCATTTCAGATATAGAAGCCGATAGGCATTTCAAATATAGGTGCCGATAGGCATTCCAGATATGGTTGCCGATAGGCATTTCAAATATAGGTGCCGATAGGCATTTCAGATGTAGCTTCCGATAGGCATTTCAAGAATTGGTGCCGATAGGCATTTCAGATATAGTTGCCGATTGGCATTTTAAAAATAGATGCCGATAGGCATTTCAGGTATAGAAGCCGATAGGTAATTCAAATATAGGTGTCGATAGGCATTTCAGATATGGTTGCCGATAGGCATTTCAAATATAAGTGCTGATAGGCATTTCAGATGTAGTTTCCGATAGGCATTTCAAAAATAGGTGCCGATAGGCATTTCAGATATAGGTGCCGATAGGCATTTCAGATATAGTTGCCGATTGGCATTTTAAAAACAGGTTCCGAGAGGCATTTCGGATATAGAAGCCGATAGGTATTTCAAATATAGGTGTCGATAGGCATTTCAGATATGGTTGCCGATAGGCATTTCAAATATAGGTGCCGATAGGCATTTCAGATATAGAAGCCGATAGGCATTTCAAAAATAGGTGCCGATAGGCATTTCAGATATAGGTGCCGATAGGCATTTCAGATATAGTTGCCAATTGGCATTTTAAAAATAGGTGCCGATAGGCATTTCAGATATAGAAGCCGATAGGCATTTCAAATATAGGTGCTGATAGGCATTTTGGATGTAGTTGCCGATAGGCATTTCAAAAATTGATGCCGATAGGCATTTCAGATATAGGTGCCGATGGGCATTTCAGATATAGTTGCCGTTTGGCATTTTAAAAACAAGTGCCGATAGGCATTTCAGATATAGAAGCCGATAGGTATTTCAAATACAGGTGTCGATAGGCATTTCAGATATGGTTTCCGATTGGCATTTCAAATATAGGAGCAGATAGGCATTTCAGATGTAGTTTCCGAAAGGCATTTAAAAAATAGGTGCCGATAGTCATTTCAGATATAGCTGCCGATACGCATTTCAGATATAGTTGCCGATCGGCATTTTAAAAATAGGTGCCGATAGGCATTTCAGATATAGAAGCCGATAGGCATTTCAGATATAGGTGCCGATAGGCATTTCAGATATAGTTGCCGATTGGCATTTTAAAAATAGTTGCCGATAGGCATTTTAGATATAGAATCCGATAGGTATTTCAAATATAAGTGTCGATAGGCATTTCAGATATGGTTGCCGATAGGCATTTCAAATATTGGTGCTGATAGGCATTTCAGATGTAGTTTCTGATAGGCATTTCAAAAATAGGTGCCGATAGGCATTTCAGATATAGGTGCCGATAGGCATTACAGATATAGTTGCCGATTAGCATTTTAAAAATAGGTGCCAATAGGCATTTCAGATATAGAAGCCGATACGCATTTGAAATATAGGTGCCGATAGGCATTCCAGATATGGTTGCCGATAGGCATTTCAAATATAGGTGCTGATAGGCATTTCAGATGTAGTTTCCGATAGGCATTTAAAAAATAGGTGCCGATAGGCATTTCAGATATAGAAGCCGATAGGCATTTCAAATATAGGTGCCATTAGGCATTCCAGATATGGTTGCCGATTGGCATTTCAAATATAGGTGCTGATAGGCATTTCAGATGTAGTTTCCGATAGGCATTTCAAAAATAGGTGCCGATAGGCATTTCAGATATAGGTGCCGACACGCATTTCAGATATAGAAGCCGATAGGCATTTCAAATATAGGTGCCGATAAGCATTCCAGATATGGTTGTTGATAGGCATTTCAAATATAGGTGCTGATAGGCATTTCAGATGTAGTTTCCGATAGGCATTTCAAAAATTGGTGGCGATAGGCATTTCAGATATAGGTGCCGATAGGCTATTCAGATATAGTTGCCGATTGGCATTTTAAAAATAGGTGCCGATAGGCATTTCAGATATAGAAGCCGATAGGTATTTCAAATATAGGTGTCGATAGGCATATCAGATATGGTTGCCGATAGGCATTTCAATTATAGGTGCTGATAGGCATTTCAGATGTAGTTTCCGATAGGCATTTCAAAAATAGGTGCCGATAGGCATTTCAGGTATATGTGCCGATAGGCATTTCAGATATAGTGGCCGATTGGCATTTTAAAAATAGGTGTCGATAGGCATTTCATATATAGAAGCCGATAGGCATTTCAAATATAGGTGCCGATAGGCATTCCAAATATGGTTGCCGATAGGCATTTCAAATATAGGTGCTGATAGGCATTCCAGATGTAGTTTCCGATAGGCATTTCAAAAATTGGTGCCGATAGGCATTTCAGAAATAGGTGCCGATAGGCATTTCAAATATAGTTACCGATTGGCATTTTAAAAATAGGTGCCGATAGGCATTTCAGGTATAGAAGCCGATAGGTATTTCAAATATAGGTGTCGATAGGCATTTCAGATATGTTTGCCGATAGGCATTTCAAATATAGGTGCTGATAAGCATTTCAAATGTAGTTTCCGATAGGCATTTCAAAAATAGGTGCCGATAGGCATTTCAGATATAGGTGTCTCTAAAAACTACCCTTAAAATGGTCCGATTACGCCCATTTTAAATAGGCTTCTTGCGGTGATCGATTTCAACACGTGGGCCAAATTTCGTTAAAATCAATTAACTCTTTCGAAAGTTATTGCCCGCACGGCATTTCAAATATAGGTGCCGATAGGCATTTCAGATATAGAAGCCGATAGGCATTTCAAAAATAGGTGCCGATAGGCATTTCAGATATAGGTGCCGATAGGCATTTCAGATATAGTTGCCAATTGGCATTTTAAAAATAGGTGCCGATAGGCATTTCAGATATAGAAGCCGATAGGCATGTCAAATATAGGTGCCGATAGGCATTCCAGATATGGTTGCCGATAGGCATTTCAAATATAGGTACTGAAAGGCATTTTAGATGTAGTTTCCGATAGGCATTTCAAAAATTGATGCCGATAGGCATTTCAGACATAGGTGCCGATAGGCATTTCAGATATAGTTGTCGATTGGCATTTTAAAAACAGGTGCAGATAGGCATTTCAGATATAGAAGCCGATAGGTATTTCAAATATAGGTGTCGATAGGCATTTCAGATATGGTTGCCGATAGGCATTTCAAATATAGGAGCAGATAGGCATTTCAGATGTAGTTTCCGATAGGCATTTCAAAAATAGGTGCCGATAGGCATTTCAGATAGAGGTGCCGATTGGCATTTAAAAAATAGGTGCCGATAGGCATTTTAGATGTAGTTTCCGATAGGCAATTCAAAAATAGGTGCCGATAGGCATTTCAGATATAGAAGCCGATAGGCATTTCAAATATAGGTGCTGATAGGCGTTCCAGATATGGTTGCCGATAGGCATTTCAAATATAGGTGCTGATAGGCATTTCAGATGTAGTTTCCGATAGGCATTTCAAAAATTGGTGCCGATAGGCATTTCAGATATAGGTGCCGATAGGCATTTCAGATATAGTTGCCGATTGGCATTTTAAAAATATGTGCCGATAGGCATTTCAGATATAGAAGCCGATAGGCATTTCAAATATAGGTGCCGATAAGCATTCCAGATATGGTTGCCGATAGGCATTTCAAATATAGGTGCTGATAGGCATTTCAGATGTAGTTTCCGATAGGCATTTCAAAAATTGGTGCCGATAGGCATTTCAGATATAGGTGCCGATAGGCATTTCAGATAGAGTTGCCGATTGGCATTTAAAAAATAGGTGCCGATAGGCATTTTAGATGTAGTTTCCGATAGGCATTTCAAAAATAGGTGCCGATAGGCATTTCAGATATAGGTGCCGATAGGCATATCAGATATAGTTACCGATAGGCATTTAAAATATAGGTGCCGAGAGGCATTCCAGATATGGTTGCCGATAGGCATTTCAAATATAGGTGCTGATAGGCATTTCAGATGTAGTTTCCGATAGGCATTTCAAAAATTGGTGCCGATAGGCATTTTAGATATAGGTGCCGATAGGCATTTCAGATATAGTTGCCGATTGGCATTTTAAAAATATGTGCCGATAGGCATTTCAGATATAGAAGCTGATATGCATTTCAAATATAGGTGCCGATAAGCATTTCAGATATGGTTGCCGATAGGCATTTCAAATATAGGTGCTGATAGGCATTTCAGATGTAGTTTCCGATAGGCATTTCAAAAATTTGTGCCGATAGGCATTTCAGATATAGGTGCCGATAGGCATTTCAGACATAGTTGCCGATTGGCATTTTTAAAAAAAATGTCGATAGGCATTTTTGATATAGAAGCCGATAGGTATTTCAAATATAGGTGTCAATAGGCATTTCAAATATGGTTGCCGATAGGCATTTCAAATATAGGTTCTGATAGGCATTTCAGATGTAGTTTCCGATAGGCATTTCAAAAATAGGTGCCGATAGGCATTTCAGATATAGGTGCCGATAGGCATTTCAGATATAGTTGCCGATTGGCATTTTAATAATTGATGTCGATAGGCATTTTAGATATAGAAGCCGATAGGCATTTCAAATATATAGGTGCCGATAGGCATTCCAGATATGGTTGCTGATAGGCATTTCAAATATAGGTGCTGATAGGCATTTCAGATGTAGTTTCCGATAGGCATTTCAAAAATTGGTGCCGATAGGCATTTCAGATATAGGTGCCGATAGGCATTTCAGATATAGTTACCGATTTGCATTTTAAAAATAGGGGCCGATAAGTATTTCAGATATAGAAGCCGATAGGTATTTCAAATATAGGTGTCGATAGGCATTTCAGATATGGTTGCCGATAGGCATTTCAAATATAGGTGCTGATAAGCATTTCAGATGTAGTTTCCGATAGGCATTTCAAAAATAGGTGCCGATAGGCATTTCAGATATAGGAGTCGATAGGCATTTCAGATATAGTTGCCGATTGGCATTTTAAAAATAGGTGCCGATAGGCATTTCAGATATAGAAGCCGATAGGCATTTCAAATATAGGTGCCGATAGGCATTCCAAATATGGTTGCCGATAGGCATTTCAAATATAGGTGCTGATAGGCATTTTAGATGTAGTTTCCGATAGGCATTTCAAAAATTATTGCCGATAGGCATTTCAGATATCGGTGCCGATAGGAATTTCAGATATAAAAGCCGATAGGCATTTCAAATATAGGTGCCGATAGGCATTCCAGATATGGTTGCCGATAGGCATTTCAAATATAGGTGCTGATAGGCATTCCAGATGTAGTTTCCGATAGGCATTTCAAAAATTGATGCCGATAGGCGTTTCAGATATAGGTGCCGATAGGCATTTCAGATATAGTTGCCAGCTGGCATTTTAAAAATAGGTGCCGATAGGCATTTCAGATATAGAAGCCGATAGGCATTTCAAATATAGGTGCTGATAGGCATTTTAGATGTAGTTTCCGATAGGCATTTCAAAAATTGATGCCGATAGGCAATTCAGATATAGGTGCCGATAGGCATTTCAGATATAGTCGCCGATTGGCATTTTAAAAGAAGGTGCCGATAGGCATTTCAGATATAGAAGCCGATAGGTATTTCAAATATAGGTGTCGATAGGCATTTCAGATATGGTTGCCGATAGGCATTTCAAATATAGGAGCAGATAGGCATTTTAGATGTAGTTTCTGAAAGGCATTACAAAAATAGGTGCCGATAGGCATTTCAGATATAGGTGCCGATAGGCATTTCAGATATAGTTGCCGATTGGCATTTTAAAAATAGGTGCCGATAGGCATTTCAGATATAGAAGCCGATAGGCATTTCAAATATAGGTGCCGATAGGCATTCCAGATATGGTTGCCGATAGGCATTTCAAATATAGGTGCCGATAGGCATTTCAGATATAGAAGCCGATAGGCATTTCAAAATAGGTGCCGATAGGCATTTCAGATATAGGTGCCGATAGGCATTTCAGATATAGTTGCTGATTGGCATTTTAAAAATAGATGCCGATAGGCATTTCAGGTATAGAAGCCGATAGGTAATTCAAATATAGGTGTCGATAGGCATTTCAGATATGGTTGCCGATAGGCATTTCAAATATAAGTGCTGATAGGCATTTCAGATGTAGTTTCCGATAGGCATTTCAAAAATAGGTGCCGATAGGCATTTCAGATATAGGTGCCGATAGGCATTTCAGATATAGTTGCCGATTGGCATTTTAAAAACAGGTGCCGAGAGGCATTTCGGATATAGAAGCCGATAGGTATTTCAAATATAGGTGTCGATAGGCATTTCAGATATGGTTGCCGATAGGCATTTCAAATATAGGTGCCGATAGGCATTTCAGATATAGAAGCCGATAGGCATTTCAAAAATAGGTGCCGATAGGCATTTCAGATATAGGTGCCGATAGGCATTTCAGATATAGTTGCCAATTGGCATTTTAAAAATAGGTGCCGATAGGCATTTCAGATATAGAAGCCGATAGGCATTTCAAATATAGGTGCTGATAGGCATTTTAGATGTAGTTGCCGATAGGCATTTCAAAAATTGATGCCGATAGGCATTTCAGATATAGGTGCCGATGGGCATTTCAGATATAGTTGCCGATTGGCATTTTAAAAACAAGTGCCGATAGGCATTTCAGATATAGAAGCCGATAGGTATTTTAAATACAGGTGTCGATAGGCGTTTCAGATATGGTTTCCGATTGGCATTTCAAATATAGGAGCAGATAGGCATTTCAGATGTAGTTTCCGAAAGGCATATAAAAAATAGGTGCCGATAGTCATTTCAGATATAGCTGCCGATACGCATTTCAGATATAGTTGCCGATCGGCATTTTAAAAATAGGTGCCGATAGGCATTTCAGATATAGAAGCCGATAGGCATTTCAGATATAGGTGCCGATAGGCATTTCAGATATAGTTGCCGATTGGCATTTTAAAAATAGTTGCCGATAGGCATTTTAGATATAGAATCCGATAGGTATTTCAAATATAAGTGTCGATAGGCATTTCAGATATGGTTGCCGATAGGCATTTCAAATATTGGTGCTGATAGGCATTTCAGATGTAGTTTCTGATAGGCATTTCAAAAATAGGTGCCGATAGGCATTTCAGATATAGGTGCCGATAGGCATTACAGATATAGTTGCCAATTAGCATTTTAAAAATAGGTGCCAATAGGCATTTCAGATATAGAAGCCGATACGCATTTGAAATATAGGTGCCGATAGGCATTCCAGATATGGTTGCCGATAGGCATTTCAAATATAGGTGCTGATAGGCATTTCAGATGTAGTTTCCGATAGGCATTTAAAAAATAGGTGCCGATAGGCATTTCAGATATAGGTGCCGATAGGCATTTCAGATATAGTTGCCGATTGGCATTTAAAAAATAGGTGCCGATAGGCATTTCAAATATAGTTACCGATTGGCATTTTAAAAATAGGTGCCGATAGGCATTTCAGGTATAGAAGCCGCTAGGTATTTCAAATATAGGTGTCGATAGGCATTTCAGATATGTTTGCCGATAGGCATTTCAAATATAGGTGCTGATAAGCATTTCAAATGTAGTTTCCGATAGGCATTTCAAAAATAGGTGCCGATAGGCATTTCAGATATAGGTGTCGATAGGCATTTCAGATATATTTCCCGATTGGCATTTTAAAAATAGGTGCCGATAGGCATTTCAGATATAGAAGCAGATAGGCATTTCAAATATAGGTGCCGATAGGCATTCCAGATATGGTTGCCGTAGGCATTTCAAATATAGGTGCCGATAGGCATTTCAGATATAGAAGCCGATAGGCATTTCAAAAATAGGTGCCGATAGGCATTTCAGATATAGGTGCCGATAGGCATTTCAGATATAGTTGCCAATTGGCATTTTAAAAATAGGTGCCGATAGGCATTTCAGATATAGAAGCCGATAGGCATGTCAAATATAGGTGCCGATAGGCATTCCAGATATGGTTGCCGATAGGCATTTCAAATATAGGTACTGATAGGCATTTTAGATGTAGTTTCCGATAGGCATTTCAAAAATTGATGCCGATAGGCATTTCAGATATAGGTGCCGATAGGCATTTCAGATATAGTTGCCGATTGGCATTTTAAAAACAGGTGCCGATAGGCATTTCAGATATAGAAGCCGATAGGTATTTCAAATATAGGTGTCGATAGGCATTTCAGATATGGTTGCCGATAGGCATTTCAAATATAGGAGCAGATAGGCATTTCAGATGTAGTTTCCGATAGGCATTTCAAAAATAGGTGCCGATAGGCATTTCAGATATAGGTGCCGATAGGCATTTCAGATAGAGGTGCCGATTGGCATTTAAAAAATAGGTGCCGATAGGCATTTTAGATGTAGTTTCCGATAGGCATTTCAAAAATAGGTGCCGATAGGCATTTCAGATATAGGTGCCGATAGGCATATCAGATATAGTTGCCGATAGGCATTTAAAATATAGTTGCCGATAGACATTTCAAATATAGGTGCCGATAGGCATTTCAGATATAGTTGCCGATTGGAATTTTGAAAATTGGTGCCGATAGGCATTTCAGATATAGAAGCCGATAGGCATTTCAAATATAGGTGCTGATAGGCATGTCAGATATGGTTGCCGATAGGCATTTCAAATATAGGTGCTGATAGGCATTTCAGATGTAGTTTCCGATAGGCATTTCAAAAATTGGTGCCGATAGGCATATCAGATATAGGTGCCGATAGGCATTTCAGATATAGTTGCCGATTGGCATTTTAAAAATAGGTGCCGATAGGCATTTCAGATATAGAAGCCGATAGGCATTTCAAATATAGGTGCCGATAAGCATTCCAGATATGGTTGCCGATAGGCATTTCAAATATAGGTGCTGATAGGCATTTCAGATGTAGTTTCCGATAGGCATTTCAAAAATTGGTGCCGATAGGCATTTCAAATATAGGTGCCGATAGGCATTTCAGATATAGTTGCCGATTGGCATTTTAAAAATAGATGTCGATAGGCATTTTAGATATAGAAGCCGATAGGTATTTCAAATATAGGTGTCGATAGGCATTTCAGATATGGTTGCCGATAGGCATTTCAAATATAGGTGCTGATAGGCATTTCAGATGTAGTTTCTGATAGGCATTTCAAAAATAGGTGCCGATAGGCATTTCAGATATAGGCGCCGATAGGCATTACAGATATAGTTGCCGATTAGCATTTTAAAAATAGGTGCCAATAGGCATTTCAGATATAGAAGCCGATACGCATTTCAAATATAGGTGCCGATAGGCATTCCAGATATGGTTGCCGATAGGCATTTCAAATATAGGTGCTGATAGGCATTTCAGATGTAGTTTCCGATAGGCATTTAAAAAATAGGTGCCGATAGGCATTTCAGATATAGGTGCCGATAGGCATTTCAGATATAGTTGCCGATTGGCATTTAAAAAATAGGTGCCGATAGGCATTTCAGATATAGAAGCCGATAGGCATTTCAAATATAGGTGCTATTAGGCATTCCAGATATGGTTGCCGATTGGCATTTCAAATATAGGTGCTGATAGGCATTTCAGATGTAGTTTCCGATAGGCATTTCAAAAATAGGTGCCGATAGGCATTTCAGATATAGGTGCCGATAGGCATTTGAGATATAGTTGCCGATTGGCATTTTAAAAATAGGTGCCGACAGGCATTTCAGATATAGAAGCCGATAGGCATTTCAAATATAGGTGCCGATAAGCATTCCAGATATAGTTGCCGATAGGCATTTCAAATATAGGTGCTGATAGGCATTACAGATGTAGTTTCCGATAGGCATTTCAAAAATTGGTGGCGATAGGCATTTCAGATATAGGTGCCGATAGGCATTTCAGATATAGTTGCCGATTGGCATTTTAAAAATAGGTGCCGATAGGCATTTCAGATATAGAAGCCGATAGGTATTTCAAATATAGGTGTCGATAGGCATTTCAGATATGGTTGCCGATAGGCATTTCAATTATAGGTGCTGATAGGCATTTCAGATGTAGTTTCCGATAGGCATTTCAAAAATAGGTGCCGATAGGCATTTCAGGTATATGTGCCGATAGGCATTTCAGATATAGTGGCCGATTGGCATTTTAAAAATAGGTGTCGATAGGCATTTCAGATATAGAAGCCGATAGGCATTTCAAATATAGGTGCCGATAGGCATTCCAAATATGGTTGCCGATAGGCATTTCAAATATAGGTGCTGTAGGCATTTCAGATGTAGTTTCCGATAGGCATTTCAAAAATTGGTGCCGATAGGCATTTCAGTCATAGGTGCCGATAGGCATTTCAGATATAGTTGCCGATTGGCATTTTAAAAATAGGTGCCGATAGGCATTTCAGATATAGAAGCCGATAGGTATTTCAAATATAGGTGTCGATAGGCATTCCAGATATGGTTGCCGATAGGCATTTCAAATATAGGTGCTGTAGGCATTTCAGATGTAGTTTCCGATAGGCATTTCAAAAATTGGTGCCGATAGGCATTTCAGATATAGTTGCCGATTGGCATTTTAAAAATAGGTGCCGATAGGCATCTAAGATATAGAAGCCGATAGGCATTTCAAATATAGGTGCCGTAGGCATTCCAGATATGGTTGCCGATAGGCATTTCAAATATAGGTGCTGTAGGCATTTCAGATGTAGTTTCCGATAGGCATTTCAGATATAGGTGCCGATAGGCATTTCAGATATAGTTGCCGATTGGCATTTTAAAAATAGGTGCCGATAGGCATTTCAGATATAGAAGCCGATAGGTATTTTAAATATAGGTGTCGATAGGCATTTCAGATATGGTTGCCGATAAGCATTTCAAATATAGGAGCAGATAGGCATTTCAGATGTAGTTTCCGAAAGGCATTTCAAAAATAGGTGCCGATAGGCATTTCAGATATAGGTGCCGATAGGCATTTCAGATATAGTTGCCGATTGGCATTTTAAAAATAGGTGCCGATAGGCATTTCAGATATAGAAGCCGATAGGCATTTCAAATATAGGTGCTGATAGGCATTCCAGATATGGTTGCCGATAGGCATTTCAAATATAGGTGCTGATAGGCATTTCAGATGTAGTTTCCGATAGACATTTCAAAAATTGGTGTCGATAGGCATTTCAGATATAGATGCCGATAGGCATTTCAGATATAGTTGCCGATTGGCATTTTAAAAATAGGTGCCGATAGGCATTTCAGATATAGAAGCCGATAGGTATTTCAAATATAGGTGTCGATAGGCATTTCAGATATGGTTGCCGAAAGGCATTTCAAATAGAGGTGCTGATAGGCATTTCAGATGTAGTTTCCGATAGGCATTTCAAAAATAGGTGCTGATAGGCATTTCAGATATATGTTCCGTTAGGCATTTCAGATATAGTTGCCGATTGGCATTTTAAAAATAGGTGCCGATAGGCATTTTAGATGTAGTTTCCGATAGGCATTTCAAAAATAGGTGCCGATAGGCTATTCAGATATAGGTGCCGAAAGGCATTTCAGATATAGTTGGCGATTGGCATTTTAAAAATAGGTGCCGATAGGCATTTCAGATATAGAAGTTAATAGGCATTTCAAATATAGGTGCCGATAGGCATTTCAGATATGGTTGCCGATAGGCATTTCAAATATAGGTGCTGATAGGCATTTCAGATGTAGTTTCCGATAGGCATTTCAAAAATAAGTCCCGACAGGCATATCAGATATAGGTGCCGATAGGCATTTCAGATATAGTTGCCGATTAACATTTTAAAAATAGCTGCCGATAGGCATTTTAGATATAGAAGCCGATAGGCATTTCAAATATAGGTGCCGATAAACATTCCAGATATGGTTGCCGATAGGCATTTCAAATATAGGTGCTGATAGGCATTTCAGATGTAGTTTCCGATAGGCATTTCAAAAATAGGTGCCGATAGGCATTTCAGATATAGAAGCCGATAGGCATTTCAAATATAGGTGCCGATAGGCATTCCAGATATGGTTGCTCATAGGCATTTCAAATATAGGTGCTGATAGGCATTCTAGATGTAGTTTTTGATAGGCATTTCAAAAATTGATGCCGATAGGCATTTCAGATATAGGTGCCGATAGGCATTTCAGATATGGTTGCCGATAGGCATTTCAAATATAGGTGCTGATAGGCATTTCAGATGTAGTTTCCGATAGGCATTTCAAAAATAGGTGCCGATAGGCATTTCAGATATAGGTGCCGATAGGCATTTTAGATATAGTTGCCGATTGGCATTTTAAAAATAGGTGCCGATAGGCATTTCAGATATAGAAGCCGATAGGCATTTCAAATATAGGTGCCGATAGGCATTCCAGATATGGTTGCCAATAGGCATTTCAAATATAGGTGCTGATAGGCATTTCAGATGTAGTTTCCGATAGGCATTTCAAAAATAGGTGCCGATAGGCATTTCAGATACAGGTGCCGATAGGCATTTCAGATATAGTTGCCAATTGGCATTTTAAAAATAGGTGCCGATAGGCATTTCAGATATAGAAGCCCATAGGCATTTCAAATATAGGTGCCGATAGGCATTCCAGATATGGTTGCCGATAGGCATTTCAAGTATAGGTGCTGATAGGCATTTTAGATGTAGTTTCCGATAGGCATTTCAAAAATTGATGCCGATAGGCATTTCAGATATAGGTGCCGACAGGCATTTCAGATATAGTTGCCGATTGGCATTTTAATAACAGGTGCCGATAGGCATTTCAGATATAGAAGCCGATAGGTATTTCAAATATAGGTGTCGATAGGCGTTTCAGATATGGTTGCCGGTAGGCGTTTCAAATATAGGAGCAGATAGGCATTTTAGATGTAGTTTCCGAAAGGCATTTCAAAACTAGGTGCCGATAGGCATTTCAGATATAGGTGCCGATAGGCATTTCAGATATAGTTGCCGATTTGCATTTTAAAATAGGTGCCGATAGGCATTTCAGATATAGAAGCCGATAGGCATTTCAAATATTGGTGCCGTAGGCATTCCAGATATGGTTGCCGATAGGCATTTCAAATTTAGGTGCTGATAGGCATTTTAGATGTAGTTTCCGATAGGCATTTCAAAAATTGATGCCGATAGGCATTTCAGATATAGGTGCCGCTAGGCATTTCAGATATAGAAGCCGATAGGTATTTTAAATATAGGTGTCGATAGGCATTTCAGGTATGGTTGCCTATAAGCATTTCAAATATAGGAGCAGATAGGCATTTCAGATGTAGTTTCCGAAAGGCATTTCAAAAATAGGTGCCGATAGGCATTTCAGATATAGGTGCCGATAGGCATTTCAAATATAAGTGCCGATAGGCATTCCAGATATGGTTGCCGATAGGCATTTCAAATATGAGTGCTGTTAGGCATTTCAGATGTAGTTTCCGATAGGCATTTTAAAATAGGTACCGATAGGCATTTCAGATATAGGTGCCGATAGGCATTTCAGATATAGTTGCCAATTGGCATTTTAAATATAGGTGTCGATAGGCATTTCAGATATAGAAGCCGATAGGCATTTCAAATATAGGTGTCGATAGGCATTCCAGATATGGTTGCCGATAGGCATTTCAAATATAGGTGCTGATAGGCATTTCAGATGTAGTTTCCGATAGGCATTTGAAAAAGAGGTGCCGATAATCATTTCAGGTATGGGTGCCGATAGGCATTTCAGATATAGTTGCCGATTGGCATTTTAAAAATAGGTGCCGATAGGCATTTCAGATATAGAAGCCGATAGGTATTTCAAATATAGGTGTCGATAGGCATTTCAGATATGGTTGCCGATAGGCATTTCAAATATAGGTGCTGATAGGCATTTCAGATGTACTTTCCGATAGGCATTTCAAAAATAGGTGCTGATAGGCATTTCAGATATAGGTGCCGTTAGGCATTTCAGATATAGTTGCCGATTGGCATTTTAAAAATAGGTGCCGATAGGCATTTTAGATGTAGTTTCCGATAGGCATTTCAAAAATAGGTGCCGATAGGCATTTCAGATATAGGTGCCGATAGGCATATCAGATATAGTTGCCGATAGGCATTTAAAATATAGGTGCCGATAGGCATTTTAAATATAGGTGTCGATAGGCATTTCAGATATAAATGCCTAAAGGCATTTCAAATATAGGTGCCGATAGGCATTGCTGATGTGGTTGCCGATAGGCATTTCAAATATAGGTGCTGATAGGCATTTCAGATGTAGTTTCCGATAGGCATTTCAAAAATAGGTGCCGATAGGCATTTTAGATATAGGTGCCGATAGGCATTTCAGATATAGTTGCCGATTGGCATTTTAAGAATAGGTGCCGATAGGCATTTCAGATATAGAAGCCGATAGGCATTTCAAATAAAGGTGCCGATAGGCATTCCAGATATGGTTGCCGATAGGCATTTCAAATATAGGTGCTGATAGGCATTTCAGATGTAGTTTCCGATAGGCATTTGAAAAAGAGGTGCCGATAGGCATTTCAGGTATAGGTGCCGATAGGCATTTCAGATATAGTTGCCGATTGGCATTTTAAAAATAGGTGCCGATAGGCATTTCAGATATAGAAGCCGATAGGTATTTCAAATATAGGTGTCGATAGGCATTTCAGATATGGTTGCCGATAGGCATTTCAAATATAGGTGCTGATAGGCATTTCAGATGTAGTTTCCGATAGGCATTTCAAAAATAGGTGCTGATAGGCATTTCAGATATAGGTGCCGTTCGGCATTTCAGATATAGTTGCCGATTGGCATTTTAAAAATAGGTGCCGATAGGCATTTTAGATGTAGTTTCCGATAGGTTATTCAAAAATAAGTGCCGATAGGCATTTCAGATATAGGTGCCGATAGGCATATCAGATTTAGTTGCCGATAGGCATTTAAAATATAGGTGCCGATAGGCATTTCAGATATAGGTGCCGATAGGCATTTCAGATATAGTTGCCGATTGGCATTTTAAAAATAGGTGCTGATAGGAATTTCAGATATAGAAGCCGTTAGGCATTTCAAATATAGGTGCCGATAGGCATTCCAGATATGGTTGCCGATAGGCATTTCAAATATAGGTGCTGATAGGCATTTCAGATGCAGTTTTCGATTGGCATTTCAAAAATAGGTGCCGATAGGCATTTCAGATATAGGTGCCGATAGGCATTTCAGATATAGTTGCCGATTGGCATTTTAAAAATAGGTGCCGATAGGCATTTCAGATATAGAAGCCGATAGGCATTTCAAATATAGGTGCCGATAAGCATTCCAGATATGGTTGCCGATAGGCATTTCAAATATAGGTGCTGATAGGCATTCCAGATGTAGTTTCCGATAGGCATTAAAAAATTGATGCCGATAGGCGTTTCAGATATAGGTGCCGATAGGCATTTCAGATATAGTTGCCAACTGGCATTTTAAAAATAGGTGCCGATAGGCATTTCAGATATAGAAGCCGATAGGCATTTCAAATATAGGTGCTGATAGGCATTTTAGATGTAGTTTCCGATAGGCATTTCAAAAATTGATGCCGATAGGCATTTCAGATATAGGTGCCGATAGGCATTTCAGATATATTCGCCGATTGGCATTTTAAAAGAAGGTGCCGATAGGCATTTCAGATATAGAAGCCGATAGGTATTTCAAATATAGGTGTCGATAGGCATTTCAGATATGGTTGCCGATAGGCATTTCAAATATAGGAGCAGATAGGCATTTTAGATGTAGTTTCTGAAAGGCATTACAAAAATAGGTGCCGATAGGCATTTCAGATATAGGTGGCGATAGGCATTTCAGATATAGTTGCCGATTGGCATTTTAAAAATAGGTGCCGATAGGCATTTCAGATATAGAAGCCGATAGGCATTTCAAATATAGGTGCCGATAGGCATTCCAGATATGGTTGCCGATAGGCATTTCAAATATAGGTGCCGATAGGCATTTCAGATGTAGTTTCCGATAGGCATTTCAAGAATTGGTGCCGATAGGCATTTCAGATATAGTTGCTGATTGGCATTTTAAAAATAGATGCCGATAGGCATTTCAGGTATAGAAGCCGATAGGTAATTCAAATATAGGTGTCGATAGGCATTTCAGATATGGTTGCCGATAGGCATTTCAAATATAAGTGCTGATAGGCATTTCAGATGTAGTTTCCGATAGGCATTTCAAAAATAGGTGCCGATAGGCATTTCAGATATAGGTGCCGATAGGCATTTCAGATATAGTTGCCGATTGGCATTTTAAAAACAGGTGCCGAGAGGCATTTCGGATATAGAAGCCGATAGGTATTTCAAATATAGGTGTCGATAAGCATTTCAGATATGGTTGCCGATAGGCATTTCAAATATAGGTGCTGATAGGCATTTCAGATATAGAAGCCGATAGGCATTTCAAAAATAGGTGCCGATAGGCATTTCAGATATAGGTGCCGATAGGCATTTCAGATATAGTTGCCAATTGGCATTTTAAAAATAGGTGCCGATAGGCATTTCAGATATAGAAGCCGATAGGCATTTCAAATATAGGTGCTGATAGGCATTTTAGATGTAGTTGCCGATAGGCATTTCAAAAATTGATGCCGATAGGCATTTCAGATATAGGTGCCGATGGGCATTTCAGATATAGTTGCCGATTGGCATTTTAAAAACAAGTGCCGATAGGCATTTCAGATATAGAAGCCGATAGGTATTTCAAATACAGGTGTCGATAGGCATTTCAGATATGGTTTCCGATTGGCATTTCAAATATAGGAGCAGATAGGCATTTCAGATGTAGTTTCCGAAAGGCATTTAAAAAATAGGTGCCGATAGTCATTTCAGATATAGCTGCCGATACGCATTTCAGATATAGTTGCCGATCGGCATTTTAAAAATAGGTGCCGATAGGCATTTTAGATATAGAAGCCTATAGGCATTTCAGATATAGGTGCCGATAGGCATTTCAGATATAGTTGCCGATTGGCATTTTAAAAATAGTTGCCGATAGGCATTTTAGATATAGAATCCGATAGGTATTTCAAATATAAGTGTCGATAGGCATTTCAGATATGGTTGCCGATAGGCATTTCAAATATTGGTGCTGATAGGCATTTCAGATGTAGTTTCTGATAGGCATTTCAAAAATAGGTGCCGATAGGCATTTCAGATATAGGTGCCGATAGGCATTACAGATATAGTTGCCGATTAGCATTTTAAAAATAGGTGCCAATAGGCATTTCAGATATAGAAGCCGATACGCATTTGAAATATAGGTGCCGATAGGCATTCCAGATATGGTTGCCGATAGGCATTTCAAATATAGGTGCTGATAGGCATTTCAGATGTAGTTTCCGATAGGCATTTAAAAAATAGGTGCCGATAGGCATTTCAGATATAGAAGCCGATAGGCATTTCAAATATAGGTGCCATTAGGCATTCCAGATATGGTTGCCGATTGGCATTTCAAATATAGGTGCTGATAGGCATTTCAGATGTAGTTTCCGATAGGCATTTCAAAAATAGGTGCCGATAGGCATTTCAGATATAGGTGCCGACACGCATTTCAGATATAGAAGCCGATAGGCATTTCAAATATAGGTGCCGATAAGCATTCCAGATATGGTTGCCGATAGGCATTTCAAAAATAGGTGCTGATAGGCATTTCAGATGTAGTTTCCGATAGGCATTTCAAAAATTGGTGGCGATAGGCATTTCAGATATAGGTGCCGATAGGCTATTCAGATATAGTTGCCGATTGGCATTTTAAAAATAGGTGCCGATAGGCATTTCAGATATAGAAGCCGATAGGTATTTCAAATATAGGTGTCGATAGGCATTTCAGATATGGTTGCCGATAGGCATTTCAATTATAGGTGCTGATAGGCATTTCAGATGTAGTTTCCGATAGGCATTTCAAAAATAGGTGCCGATAGGCATTTCAGGTATATGTGCCGATAGGCATTTCAGATATAGTGGCCGATTGGCATTTTAAAAATAGGTGTCGATAGGCATTTCATATATAGAAGCCGATAGGCATTTCAAATATAGGTGCCGATAGGCATTCCAAATATGGTTGCCGATAGGCATTTCAAATATAGGTGCTGATAGGCATTCCAGATGTAGTTTCCGATAGGCATTTCAAAAATTGGTGCCGATAGGCATTTCAGATATAGGTGCCGATAGGCATTTCAAATATAGTTACCGATTGGCATTTTAAAAATAGGTGCCGATAGGCATTTCAGATATAGAAGCAGATAGGCATTTCAAATATAGGTGCCGATAGGCATTCCAGATATGGTTGCCGTAGGCATTTCAAATATAGGTGCCGATAGGCATTTCAGATATAGAAGCCGATAGGCATTTCAAAAATAGGTGCCGATAGGCATTTCAGATATAGGTGCCGATAGGCATTTCAGATATAGTTGCCGATTGGCATTTAAAAAATAGGTGCCGATAGGCATTTCAGATATAGAAGCCGATAGGCATTTCAAATATAGGTGCTATTAGGCATTCCAGATATGGTTGCCGATTGGCACTTCAAATATAGGTGCTGATAGGCATTCCAGATGTAGTTTCCGATAGGCATTTCAAAAATTGGTGCCGATAGGCATTTCAGATATAGGTGCCGATAGGCATTTCAAATATAGTTACCGATTGGCATTTTAAAAATAGGTGCCGATAGGCATTTCAGATATAGAAGCCGATAGGCATGTCAAATATAGGTGCCGATAGGCATTCCAGATATGGTTGCCGATAGGCATTTCAAATATAGGTACTGATAGGCATTTTAGATGTAGTTTCCGATAGGCATTTCAAAAATTGATGCCGATAGGCATTTCAGATATAGGTGCCGATAGGCATTTCAGATATAGTTGCCGATTGGCATTTTAAAAACAGGTGCCGATAGGCATTTCAGATATAGAAGCCGATAGGTATTTCAAATATAGGTGTCGATAGGCATTTCAGATATGGTTGCCGATAGGCATTTCAAATATAGGAGCAGATAGGCATTTCAGATGTAGTTTCCGATAGGCATTTCAAAAATAGGTGCCGATAGGCATTTCAGATATAGGTGCCGATAGGCATTTCAGATAGAGGTGCCGATTGGCATTTAAAAAATAGGTGCCGATAGGCATTTTAGATGTAGTTTCCGATAGGCATTTCAAAAATAGGTGCCGATAGGCATTTCAGATATAGGTGCCGATAGGCATATCAGATATAGTTGCCGATAGGCATTTAAAATATAGGTGCCGATAGACATTTCAAATATAGGTGCCGATAGGCATTTCAGATATAGTTGCCGATTGGAATTTTGAAAATTGGTGCCGATAGGCATTTCAGATATAGAAGCCGATAGGCATTTCAAATATAGGTGCTGATAGGCATGTCAGATATGGTTGCCGATAGGCATTTCAAATATAGGTGCTGATAGGCATTTCAGATGTAGTTTCCGATAGGCATTTCAAAAATTGGTGCCGATAGGCATATCAGATATAGGTGCCGATAGGCATTTCAGATATAGTTGCCGATTGGCATTTTAAAAATAGGTGCCGATAGGCATTTCAGATATAGAAGCCGATAGGCATTTCAAATATAGGTGCCGATAAGCATTCCAGATATGGTTGCCGATAGGCATTTCAAATATAGGTGCTGATAGGCATTTCAGATGTAGTTTCCGATAGGCATTTCAAAAATTGGTGCCGATAGGCATTTCAAATATAGGTGCCGATAGGCATTTCAGATATAGTTGCCGATTGGCATTTTAAAAATAGATGTCGATAGGCATTTTAGATATAGAAGCCGATAGGTATTTCAAATATAGGTGTCGATAGGCATTTCAGATATGGTTGCCGATAGGCATTTCAAATATAGGTGCTGATGGGCATTTCAGATGTAGTTTCTGATAGGCATTTCAAAAATAGGTGCCGATAGGCATTTCAGATATAGGTGCCGATAGGCATTACAGATATAGTTGCCGATTAGCATTTTAAAAATAGGTGCCAATAGGCATTTCAGATATAGAAGCCGATACGCATTTCAAATATAGGTGCCGATAGGCATTCCAGATATGGTTGCCGATAGGCATTTCAAATATAGGTGCTGATAGGCATTTCAGATGTAGTTTCCGATAGGCATTTAAAAAATAGGTGCCGATAGGCATTTCAGATATAGGTGCCGATAGGCATTTCAGATATAGTTGCCGATTGGCATTTAAAAAATAGGTGCCGATAGGCATTTCAGATATAGAAGCCGATAGGCATTTCAAATATAGGTGCTATTAGGCATTCCAGATATGGTTGCCGATTGGCACTTCAAATATAGGTGCTGATAGGCATTTCAGATGTAGTTTCCGATAGGCATTTCAAAAATTGATGCCGATAGGCATTTCAGATATAGGTGCCGATAGGCATTTCAGATATAGTTGCCGATTGGCATTTTAAAAACAGGTGCCGATAGGCATTTCAGATATAGAAGCCGATAGGTATTTCAAATATAGGTGTCGATAGGCATTTCAGATATGGTTGCCGATAGGCATTTCAAATATAGGTGCTGATAGGCATTTCAGATGTAGTTTCCGATAGGCATTTCAAAAATAGGTGCCGATAGGCATTTCAGATATAGGTGCCGATAGGCATTTCAGATAGAGGTGCCGATTGGCATTTAAAAAATAGGTGCCGATAGGCATTTTAGATGTAGTTTCCGATAGGCATTTCAAAAATAGGTGCCGATAGGCATTTCAGATATAGGTGCCGATAGGCATTTCAGATATAGTTGCCGATTGGCATTTAAAAAATAGGTGTCGATAGGCATTTCAGATATGGTTGCCGATAGGCATTTCAAATATAGGTGCTGATGGGCATTTCAGATGTAGTTTCTGATAGGCATTTCAAAAATAGGTGCCGATAGGCATTTCAGATATAGGTGCCGATAGGCATTTCAGATATAGTTGCCGATTGGCATTTAAAAAATAGGTGCCGATAGGCATTTCAGATATAGAAGCCGATAGGCATTTCAAATATAGGTGCTATTAGGCATTCCAGATATGGTTGCCGATTGGCATTTCAAATATAGGTGCTGATAGGCATTTCAGATGTAGTTTCCGATAGGCATTTCAAAAATAGGTGCCGATAGGCATTTCAGATATAGGTGCCGATAGGCATTTGAGATATAGTTGCCGATTGGCATTTTAAAAATAGGTGCCGACAGGCATTTCAGATATAGAAGCCGATAGGCATTTCAAATATAGGTGCCGATAAGCATTCCAGATATAGTTGCCGATAGGCATTTCAAATATAGGTGCTGATAGGCATTACAGATGTAGTTTCCGATAGGCATTTCAAAAATTGGTGCCGATAGGCATTTCAGTCATAGGTGCCGATAGGCATTTCAGATATAGTTGCCGATTGGCATTTTAAAAATAGGTGCCGATAGGCATTTCAGATATAGAAGCCGATAGGTATTTCAAATATAGGTGTCGATAGGCATTCCAGATATGGTTGCCGATAGGCATTTCAAATATAGGTGCTGTAGGCATTTCAGATGTAGTTTCCGATAGGCATTTCAAAAATTGGTGCCGATAGGCATTTCAGATATAGTTGCCGATTGGCATTTTAAAAATAGGTGCCGATAGGCATCTAAGATATAGAAGCCGATAGGCATTTCAAATATAGGTGCCGTAGGCATCCAGATATGGTTGCCGATAGGCATTTCAAATATTGGTGCTGTAGGCATTTCAGATGTAGTTTCCGATAGGCATTTCAGATATAGGTGCCGATAGGCATTTCAGATATAGTTGCCGATTGGCATTTTAAAAATAGGTGCCGATAGGCATTTCAGATATAGAAGCCGATAGGTATTTCAAATATAGGTGTCGATAGGCATTCCAGATATGGTTGCCGATAGGCAATTCAAATATAGGTGCTGTAGGCATTTCAGATGTAGTTTCCGATAGGCATTTCAAAAATTGGTGCCGATAGGCATTTCAGAGATAGTTGCCGATTGGCATTTTAAAAATAGGTGCCGATAGGCATCTAAGATATAGAAGCCGATAGGCATTTCAGATATAGGTGCCGATAGGCATTTCAGATATAGTTGCCGATTGGCATTTTAAAAACAAGGTGCCGATAGACATTTCAGATATAGAAGCCGATAGGTATTTTAAATATAGGTGTCGATAGGCATTTCAGATATGGTTGCCGATAAGCATTTCAAATATAGGAGCAGATAGGCATTTCAGATGTAGTTTCCGAAAGGCATTTCAAAAATAGGTGCCGATAGGCATTTCAGATATAGGTGCCGATAGGCATTTCAGATATAGTTGCCGATTGGCATTTTAAAAATAGGTGCCGATAGGCATTTCAGATATAGAAGCCGATAGGCATTTCAAATATAGGTGCTGATAGGCATTCCAGATATGGTTGCCGATAGGCATTTCAAATATAGGTGCTGATAGGCATTTCAGATGTAGTTTCCGATAGACATTTCAAAAATTGGTGTCGATAGGCATTTCAGATATAGATGCCGATAGGCATTTCAGATATAGTTGCCGATTGGCATTTTAAAAATAGGTGCCGATAGGCATTTCAGATATAGAAGCCGATAGGTATTTCAAATATAGGTGTCGATAGGCATTTCAGATATGGTTGCCGAAAGGCATTTCAAATAGAGGTGCTGATAGGCATTTCAGATGTAGTTTCCGATAGGCATTTCAAAAATAGGTGCTGATAGGCATTTCAGATATATGTTCCGTTAGGCATTTCAGATATAGTTGCCGATTGGCATTTTAAAAATAGGTGCCGATAGGCATTTTAGATGTAGTTTCCGATAGGCATTTCAAAAATAGGTGCCGATAGGCTATTCAGATATAGGTGCCGAAAGGCATTTCAGATATAGTTGGCGATTGGCATTTTAAAAATAGGTGCCGATAGGCATTTCAGATATAGAAGTTAATAGGCATTTCAAATATAGGTGCCGATAGGCATTTTAGATATGGTTGCCGATAGGCATTTCAAATATAGGTGCTGATAGGCATTTCAGATGTAGTTTCCGATAGGCATTTCAAAAATAAGTCCCGACAGGCATATCAGATATAGGTGCCGATAGGCATTTCAGATATAGTTGCCGATTAACATTTTAAAAATAGCTGCCGATAGGCATTTTAGATATAGAAGCCGATAGGCATTTCAAATATAGGTGCCGATAAACATTCCAGATATGGTTGCCGATAGGCATTTCAAATATAGGTGCTGATAGGCATTTCAGATGTAGTTTCCGATAGGCATTTCAAAAATAGGTGCCGATAGGCATTTCAGATATAGAAGCCGATAGGCATTTCAAATATAGGTGCCGATAGGCATTCCAGATATGGTTGCTCATAGGCATTTCAAATATAGGTGCTGATAGGCATTCTAGATGTAGTTTTTGATAGGCATTTCAAAAATTGATGCCGATAGGCATTTCAGATATAGGTGCCGATAGGCATTTCAGATATGGTTGCCGATAGGCATTTCAAATATAGGTGCTGATAGGCATTTCAGATGTAGTTTCCGATAGGCATTTCAAAAATAGGTGCCGATAGGCATTTCAGATATAGGTGCCGATAGGCATTTTAGATATAGTTGCCGATTGGCATTTTAAAAATAGGTGCCGATAGGCATTTCAGATATAGAAGCCGATAGGCATTTCAAATATAGGTGCCGATAGGCATTCCAGATATGGTTGCCAATAGGCATTTCAAATATAGGTGCTGATAGGCATTTCAGATGTAGTTTCCGATAGGCATTTCAAAAATAGGTGCCGATAGGCATTTCAGATACAGGTGCCGATAGGCATTTCAGATATAGTTGCCAATTGGCATTTTAAAAATAGGTGCCGATAGGCATTTCAGATATAGAAGCCCATAGGCATTTCAAATATAGGTGCCGATAGGCATTCCAGATATGGTTGCCGATAGGCATTTCAAATATAGGTGCTGATAGGCATTTTAGATGTAGTTTCCGATAGGCATTTCAAAAATTGATGCCGATAGGCATTTCAGATATAGGTGCCGACAGGCATTTCAGATATAGTTGCCGATTGGCATTTTAATAACAGGTGCCGATAGGCATTTCAGATATAGAAGCCGATAGGTATTTCAAATATAGGTGTCGATAGGCGTTTCAGATATGGTTGCCGGTAGGCATTTCAAATATAGGAGCAGATAGGCATTTTAGATGTAGTTTCCGAAAGGCATTTCAAAACTAGGTGCCGATAGGCATTTCAGATATAGGTGCCGATAGGCATTTCAGATATAGTTGCCGATTTGCATTTTAAAATAGGTGCCGATAGGCATTTCAGATATAGAAGCCGATAGGCATTTCAAATATAGGTGCCGTAGGCATTCCAGATATGGTTGCCGATAGGCATTTCAAATTTAGGTGCTGATAGGCATTTTAGATGTAGTTTCCGATAGGCATTTCAAAAATTGATGCCGATAGGCATTTCAGATATAGGTGCCGCTAGGCATTTCAGATATAGAAGCCGATAGGTATTTTAAATATAGGTGTCGATAGGCATTTCAGGTATGGTTGCCTATAAGCATTTCAAATATAGGAGCAGATAGGCATTTCAGATGTAGTTTCCGAAAGGCATTTCAAAAATAGGTGCCGATAGGCATTTCAGATATAGGTGCCGATAGGCATTTCAAATATAGGTGCCGATAGGCATTCCAGATATGGTTGCCGATAGGCATTTCAAATATGAGTGCTGTTAGGCATTTCAGATGTAGTTTCCGATAGGCATTTTAAAATAGGTACCGATAGGCATTTCAGATATAGGTGCCGATAGGCATTTCAGATATAGTTGCCAATTGGCATTTTAAATATAGGTGTCGATAGGCATTTCAGATATAGAAGCCGATAGGCATTTCAAATATAGGTGTCGATAGGCATTCCAGATATGGTTGCCGATAGGCATTTCAAATATAGGTGCTGATAGGCATTTCAGATGTAGTTTCCGATAGGCATTTGAAAAAGAGGTGCCGATAGGCATTTCAGGTATAGGTGCCGATAGGCATTTCAGATATAGTTGCCGATTGGCATTTTAAAAATAGGTGCCGATAGGCATTTCAGATATAGAAGCCGATAGGTATTTCAAATATAGGTGTCGATAGGCATTTCAGATATGGTTGCCGATAGGCATTTCAAATATAGGTGCTGATAGGCATTTCAGATGTAGTTTCCGATAGGCATTTCAAAAATAGGTGCTGATAGGCATTTCAGATATAGGTGCCGTTAGGCATTTCAGATATAGTTGCCGATTGGCATTTTAAAAATAGGTGCCGATAGGCATTTTAGATGTAGTTTCCGATAGGCATTTCAAAAATAGGTGCCGATAGGCATTTCAGATATAGGTGCCGATAGGCATATCAGATATAGTTGCCAAAAGGCATTTAAAATATAGGTGCCGATAGGCATTTTAAATATAGGTGTCGATAGGCATTTCAGATATAAATGCCGAAAGGCATTTCAAATATAGGTGCCGATAGGCATTGCTGATGTGGTTGCCGATAGGCATTTCAAATATAGGTGCTGATAGGCATTTCAGATGTAGTTTCCGATAGGCATTTCAAAAATAGGTGCCGATAGGCATTTTAGATATAGGTGCCGATAGGCATTTCAGATATAGTTGCCGATTGGCATTTTAAGAATAGGTGCCGATAGGCATTTCAGATATAGAAGCCGATAGGCATTTCAAATAAAGGTGCCGATAGGCATTCCAGATATGGTTGCCGATAGGCATTTCAAATATAGGTGCTGATAGGCATTTCAGATGTAGTTTCCGATAGGCATTTGAAAAAGAGGTGCCGATAGGCATTTCAGGTATAGGTGCCGATAGGCATTTCAGATATAGTTGCCGATTGGCATTTTAAAAATAGGTGCCGATAGGCATTTCAGATATAGAAGCCGATAGGTATTTCAAATATAGGTGTCGATAGGCATTTCAGATATGGTTGCCGATAGGCATTTCAAATATAGGTGCTGATAGGCATTTCAGATGTAGTTTCCGATAGGCATTTCAAAAATAGGTGCTGATAGGCATTTCAGATATAGGTGCCGTTAGGCATTTCAGATATAGTTGCCGATTGGCATTTTAAAAATAGGTGCCGATAGGCATTTTAGATGTAGTTTCCGATAGGTTATTCAAAAATAAGTGCCGATAGGCATTTCAGATATAGGTGCCGATAGGCATATCAGATTTAGTTGCCGATAGGCATTTAAAATATAGGTGCCGATAGGCATTTCAGATATAGGTGCCGATAGGCATTTCAGATATAGTTGCCGATTGGCAAATTAAAAATAGGTGCCGATAGGAATTTCAGATATAGAAGCCGTTAGGCATTTCAAATATAGGTGCCGATAGGCATTCCAGATATGGTTGCCGATAGGCATTTCAAATATAGGTGCTGATAGGCATTTCAGATGCAGTTTTCGATTGGCATTTCAAAAATAGGTGCCGATAGGCATTTCAGATATAGGTGCCGATAGGCATTTCAGATATAGTTGCCGATTGGCATTTTAAAAATAGGTGCCGATAGGCATTTCAGATATAGAAGCCGATAGGCATTTCAAATATAGGTGCCGATAAGCATTCCAGATATGGTTGCCGATAGGCATTTCAAATATAGGTGCTGATAGGCATTCCAGATGTAGTTTCCGATAGGCATTTCAAAAATTGATGCCGATAGGCGTTTCAGATATAGGTGCCGATAGGCATTTCAGATATAGTTGCCAACTGGCATTTTAAAAATAGGTGCCGATAGGCATTTCAGATATAGAAGCCGATAGGCATTTCAAATATAGGTGCTGATAGGCATTTTAGATGTAGTTTCCGATAGGCATTTCAAAAATTGATGCCGATAGGCATTTCAGATATAGGTGCCGATAGGCATTTCAGATATATTCGCCGATTGGCATTTTAAAAGAAGGTGCCGATAGGCATTTCAGATATAGAAGCCGATAGGTATTTCAAATATAGGTGTCGATAGGCATTTCAGATATGGTTGCCGATATGCATTTCAAATATAGGAGCAGATAGGCATTTTAGATGTAGTTTCTGAAAGGCATTACAAAAATAGGTGCCGATAGGCATTTCAGATATAGGTGCCGATAGGCATTTCAGATATAGTTGCCGATTGGCATTTTAAAAATAGGTGCCGATAGGCATTTCAGATATAGAAGCCGATAGGCATTTCAAATATAGGTGCCGATAGGCATTCCAGATATGGTTGCCGATAGGCATTTCAAATATAGGTGCCGATAGGCATTTCAGATGTAGTTTCCGATAGGCATTTCAAGAATTGGTGCCGATAGGCATTTCAGATATAGTTGCTGATTGGCATTTTAAAAATAGATGCCGATAGGCATTTCAGGTATAGAAGCCGATAGGTAATTCAAATATAGGTGTCGATAGGCATTTCAGATATGGTTGCCGATAGGCATTTCAAATATAAGTGCTGATAGGCATTTCAGATGTAGTTTCCGATAGGCATTTCAAAAATAGGTGCCGATAGGCATTTCAGATATAGGTGCCGATAGGCATTTCAGATATAGTTGCCGATTGGCATTTTAAAAACAGGTGCCGAGAGGCATTTCGGATATAGAAGCCGATAGGTATTTCAAATATAGGTGTCGATAAGCATTTCAGATATGGTTGCCGATAGGCATTTCAAATATAGGTGCTGATAGGCATTTCAGATATAGAAGCCGATAGGCATTTCAAAAATAGGTGCCGATAGGCATTTCAGATATAGGTGCCGATAGGCATTTCAGATATAGTTGCCAATTGGCATTTTAAAAATAGGTGCCGATAGGCATTTCAGATATAGAAGCCGATAGGCATTTCAAATATAGGTGCTGATAGGCATTTTAGATGTAGTTGCCGATAGGCATTTCAAAAATTGATGCCGATAGGCATTTCAGATATAGGTGCCGATGGGCATTTCAGATATAGTTGCCGATTGGCATTTTAAAAACAAGTGCCGATAGGCATTTCAGATATAGAAGCCGATAGGTATTTCAAATACAGGTGTCGATAGGCATTTCAGATATGGTTTCCGATTGGCATTTCAAATATAGGAGCAGATAGGCATTTCAGATGTAGTTTCCGAAAGGCATTTAAAAAATAGGTGCCGATAGTCATTTCAGATATAGCTGCCGATACGCATTTCAGATATAGTTGCCGATCGGCATTTTAAAAATAGGTGCCGATAGGCATTTCAGATATAGAAGCCTATAGGCATTTCAGATATAGGTGCCGATAGGCATTTCAGATATAGTTGCCGATTGGCATTTTAAAAATAGTTGCCGATAGGCATTTTAGATATAGAATCCGATAGGTATTTCAAATATAAGTGTCGATAGGCATTTCAGATATGGTTGCCGATAGGCATTTCAAATATTGGTGCTGATAGGCATTTCAGATGTAGTTTCTGATAGGCATTTCAAAAATAGGTGCCGATAGGCATTTCAGATATAGGTGCCGATAGGCATTACAGATATAGTTGCCGATTAGCATTTTAAAAATAGGTGCCAATAGGCATTTCAGATATAGAAGCCGATACGCATTTGAAATATAGGTGCCGATAGGCATTCCAGATATGGTTGCCGATAGGCATTTCAAATATAGGTGCTGATAGGCATTTCAAGTGTAGTTTCCGATAGGCATTTAAAAAATAGGTGCCGATAGGCATTTCAGAAATAGAAGCCGATAGGCATTTCAAATATAGGTGCCATTAGGCATTCCAGATATGGTTGCCGATTGGCATTTCAAATATAGGTGCTGATAGGCATTTCAGATGTAGTTTCCGATAGGCATTTCAAAAATAGGTGCCGATAGGCATTTCAGATATAGGTGCCGACACGCATTTCAGATATAGAAGCCGATAGGCATTTCAAATATAGGTGCCGATAAGCATTCCAGATATGGTTGCCGATAGGCATTTCAAATATAGGTGCTGATAGGCATTTCAGATGTAGTTTCCGATAGGCATTTCAAAAATTGGTGGCGATAGGCATTTCAGATATAGGTGCCGATAGGCTATTCAGATATAGTTGCCGATTGGCATTTTAAAAATAGGTGCCGATAGGCATTTCAGATATAGAAGCCGATAGGTATTTCAAATATAGGTGTCGATAGGCATTTCAGATATGGTTGCCGATAGGCATTTCAATTATAGGTGCTGATAGGCATTTCAGATGTAGTTTCCGATAGGCATTTCAAAAATAGGTGCCGATAGGCATTTCAGGTATATGTGCCGATAGGCATTTCAGATATAGTGGCCGATTGGCATTTTAAAAATAGGTGTCGATAGGCATTTCATATATAGAAGCCGATAGGCATTTCAAATATAGGTGCCGATAGGCATTCCAAATATGGTTGCCGATAGGCATTTCAAATATAGGTGCTGATAGGCATTCCAGATGTAGTTTCCGATAGGCATTTCAAAAATTGGTGCCGATAGGCATTTCAGATATAGGTGCCGATAGGCATTTCAAATATAGTTACCGATTGGCATTTTAAAAATAGGTGCCGATAGGCATTTCAGGTATAGAAGCCGATAGGTATTTCAAATATAGGTGTCGATAGGCATTTCAGATATGTTTGCCGATAGGCATTTCAAATATAGGTGCTGATAAGCATTTCAAATGTAGTTTCCGATAGGCATTTCAAAAATAGGTGCCGATAGGCATTTCAGATATAGAAGCCGATAGGCATTTCAAATATAGGTGCCGATAGGCATTCCAGATATGATTGCCGTAGGCATTTCAAATATAGGTGCCGATAGGCATTTCAGATATAGAAGCCGATAGGCATTTCAAAAATAGGTGCCGATAGGCATTTCAGATATAGGTGCCGATAGGCATTTCAGATATAGTTGCCAATTGGCATTTTAAAAATAGGTGCCGATAGGCATTTCAGATATAGAAGCCGATAGGCATGTCAAATATAGGTGCCGATAGGCATTCCAGATATGGTTGCCGATAGGCATTTCAAATATAGGTACTGATAGGCATTTTAGAAGTAGTTTCCGATCGGCATTTCAAAAATTGATGCCGATAGGCATTTCAGATATAGGTGCCGATAGGCATTTCAGATATAGTTGCCGATTGGCATTTTAAAAACAGGTGCCGATAGGCATTTCAGATATAGAAGCCGATAGGTATTTCAAATATAGGTGTCGATAGGCATTTCAGATATGGTTGCCGATAGGCATTTCAAATATAGGAGCAGATAGGCATTTCAGATGTAGTTTCCGATAGGCATTTCAAAAATAGGTGCCGATAGGCATTTCAGATATAGGTGCCGATAGGCATTTCAGATAGAGGTGCCGATTGGTATTTAAAAAATAGGTGCCGATAGGCATTTTAGATGTAGTTTCCGATAGGCATTTCAAAAATAGGTGCCGATAGGCATTTCAGATATAGGTGCCGATAGGCATATCAGATATAGTTGCCGATAGGCATTTAAAATATAGGTGCCGATAGACATTTCAAATATAGGTGCCGATAGGCATTTCAGATATATATGCCGATTGGAATTTTGAAAATAGGTGCCGATAGGCATTTCAGATATAGAAGCCGATAGGCATTTCAAATATAGGTGCTGATAGGCATTCCAGATATGGTTGCCGATAGGCATTTCAAATATAGGTGCTGATAGGCATTTCAGATGTAGTTTCCGATAGGCATTTCAAAAATTGGTGCCGATAGGCATATCAGATATAGGTGCCGATAGGCATTTCAGATATAGTTGCCGATTGGCATTTTAAAAATAGGTGCCGATAGGCATTTCAGATATAGAAGCCGATAGGCATTTCAAATATAGGTGCCGATAAGCTTTCCAGATATGGTTGCCGATAGGCATTTCAAATATAGGTGCTGATAGGCATTTCAGATGTAGTTTCCGATAGGCATTTCAAAAATTGGTGCCGATAGGCATTTCAAATATAGGTGCCGATAGGCATTTCAGATATAGTTGCCGATTGGCATTTTAAAAATAGATGTCGATAGGCATTTTAGATATAGAAGCCGATAGGTATTTCAAATATAGGTGTCGATAGGCATTTCAGATATGGTTGCCGATAGGCATTTCAAATATAGGTGCTGATAGGCATTTCAGATGTAGTTTCTGATAGGCATTTCAAAAATAGGTGCCGATAGGCATTTCAGATATAGGTGCCGATAGGCATTACAGATATAGTTGCCGATTAGAATTTTAAAAATAGGTGCCAATAGGCATTTCAGATATAGAAGCCGATACGCATTTCAAATATAGGTGCCGATAGGCATTCCAGATATGTTTGCCGATAGGCATTTCAAATATAGGTGCTGATAGGCATTTCAGATGTAGTTTCCGATAGGCATTTAAAAAATAGGTGCCGATAGGCATTTCAGATATAGGTGCCGATAGGCATTTCAGATATAGTTGCCGATTGGCATTTAAAAAATAGGTGCCGATAGGCATTTCAGATATAGAAGCCGATAGGCATTTCAAATATAGGTGCCATTAGGCATTCCAGATATGGTTGCCGATTGGCATTTCAAATATAGGTGCTGATAGGCATTTCAGATGTAGTTTCCGATAGGCATTTCAAAAATAGGTGCCGATAGGCATTTCAGATATAGGTGCCGATAGGCATTTGAGATATAGTTGCCGATTGGCATTTTAAAAATAGGTGCCAATAGGCATTTCAGATATAGAAGCCGATAGGCATTTCAAATATAGGTGCCGATAAGCATTCCAGATATAGTTGCCGGTAGGCATTTCAAATATAGGTGCTGATAGGCATTTCAGATGTAGTTTCCGATAGGCATTTCAAAAATTGGTGGCGATAGGCATTTCAGATATAGGTGCCGATAGGCATTTCAGATATAGTTGCCGATTGGCATTTTAAAAATAGGTGCCGATAGGCATTTCAGATATAGAAGCCGATAGGTATTTCAAATATAGGTGTCGATAGGCTTTTCAGATATGGTTGCCGATAGGCATTTCAATTATAGGTGCTGATAGGCATTTCAGATGTAGTTTCCGATAGGCATTTCAAAAATAGGTGCCGATAGGAATTTCAGGTATATGTGCCGATAGGCATTTCATATATAGTGGCCGATTGGCATTTTAAAAATAGGTGTCGATAGGCATTTCAGATATAGAAGCCGATAGGCATTTCAAATATAAGTGCCGATAGGCATTCCAAATATGGTTGCCGATAGGCATTTCAAATATAGGTGCTGATAGGCAATTCAGATGTAGTTTCCGATACGCATTTCAAAAATTGGTGCCGATAGGCATTTCAGATATAGGTGCCGATAGGCATTTCAAATATAGTTACCGATTGGCATTTTAAATATAGGTGCCGATAGGCATTTCGGGTATAGAAGCCGATAGGTATTTCAAATATAGGTGTCGATAGGCATTTCAGATATGGTTGCCGATAGGCATTTCAAATATAGGTGCCGATAGGCATTTCAGATATAGAAGCCGATAGGCATTTCAAATATAGGTGCCGATAAGCATTCCAGATATGGTTGCCGATAGGCATTTCAAATATAGGTGCTGTAGGCATTTCAGATGTAGTTTCCGATAGGCATTTCAAAAATTGGTGCCGATAGGCATTTCAGATATAGGTGCCGATAGGCATTTCAGATATAGTTGCCGATAGGCATTTAAAATATAGGTGCCGATAGACATTTCAAATATAGGTGCCGATAGGCATTTCAGATATATATGCCGATTGGAATTTTGATAGGCATTTCAGATATAGGTGTCGATAGGCATTTCAGATATAGTTGCCGATTGGCATTTTAAAAATAGGTGCCGATAGGCATTTCAGATATAGAAGCCGATAGGCATTTCAAATATAGGTGCCGATAAGCATTCCAGATATGGTTGCCGATAGGCATTTCAAATATAGGTGCTGATAGGCATTTCAGATGTAGTTTCCGATAGGCATTTCAAAAATTGGTGCCGATAGGCATTTCAAATATAGGTGCCGATAGGCATTTCAGATATAGTTGCCGATTGGCATTTTAAAAATAGATGTCGATAGGCATTTTAGATATAGAAGCCGATAGGTATTTCAAATATAGGTGTCGATAGGCATTTTAGATATGGTTGCCGATAGGCATTTCAAATATAGGTGCTGATAGGCATTTCAGATGTAGTTTCTGATAGGCATTTCAAAAATAGGTGCCGATAGGCATTTCAGATATAGGTGCCGATAGGCATTACAGATATAGTTGCCGATTAGAATTTTAAAAATAGGTGCCAATAGGCATTTCAGATATAGAAGCCGATACGCATTTCAAATATAGGTGCCGATAGGCATTCCAGATATGGTTGCCGATAGGCATTTCAAATATAGGTGCTGATAGGCATTTCAGATGTAGTTTCCGATAGGCATTTAAAAAATAGTTGCCGATAGGCATTTCAGATATAGGTGCCGATAGGCATTTCAGATATAGTTGCCGATTGGCATTTAAAAAATAGGTGCCGATAGGCATTTCAGATATAGAAGCCGATAGGCATTTCAAATATAGGTGCCATTAGGCATTCCAGATATGGTTGCCGATTGGCATTTCAAATATAGGTGCTGATAGGCATTTCAGATGTAGTTTCCGATAGGCATTTCAAAAATAGGTGCCGATAGGCATTTCAGATATAGGTGCCGATAGGCATTTCAGATATATATGCCGATTGGAATTTTGATAGGCATTTCAGATATAGGTGTCGATAGGCATTTCAGATATAGTTGCCGATTGGCATTTTAAAAATAGGTGCCGATAGGCATTTCAGATATAGAAGCCGATAGGCATTTCAAATATAGGTGCCGATAGGCATTCCAGATATGATTGCCGTAGGCATTTCAAATATAGGTGCCGATAGGCATTTCAGATATAGAAGCCGATAGGCATTTCAAAAATAGGTGCCGATAGGCATTTCAGATATAGGTGCCGATAGGCATTTCAGATATAGTTGCCAATTGGCATTTTAAAAATAGGTGCCGATAGGCATTTCAGATATAGAAGCCGATAGGCATGTCAAATATAGGTGCCGATAGGCATTCCAGATATAGGTGCCGATAGGCATATCAGATATAGAAGCCGATAGGTATTTCAAATATAGGTACTGATAGGCATTTTAGATGTAGTTTCCGATAGGCATTTCAAAAATTGATGCCGATAGGCATTTCAGATATAGGTGCCGATAGGCATTTCAGATATAGTTGCCGATTGGCATTTTAAAAACAGGTGCCGATAGGCATTTCAGATATAGAAGCCGATAGGTATTTCAAATATAGGTGTCGATAGGCATTTCAGATATGGTTGCCGATAGGCATTTCAAATATAGGAGCAGATAGGCATTTCAGATGTAGTTTCCGATAGGCATTTTAAAAATAGGTGCCGATAAGCATATCAGATATAGGTGCCGATAGGCATTTCAGATAGAGGTGCCGATTGGCATTTAAAAAATAGGTGCCGATAGGCATTTTAGATGTAGTTTCCGATAGGCATTTCAAAAATAGGTGCCGATAGTCATTTCAGATATAGGTGCCGATAGGCATATCAGATATAGTTGCCGATAGGCATTTCAAATATAGGTGCCGATAAGCATTCCAGATATGGTTGCCGATAGGCATTTCAAATATAGGTGCTGTAGGCATTTCAGATGTAGTTTCCGATAGGCATTTCAAAAATTGGTGCCGATAGGCATTTCAGATATAGGTGCCGATAGGCATTTCAGATATAGTTGCCGATTGGCATTTTAAAAATAGGTGCCGATAGGCATTTCAGATATAGAAGCCGATAGGTATTTCAAATATAGGTGTCGATAGGCATTCCAGATATGGTTGCCGATAGGCATTTCAAATATAGGTGCTGTAGGCATTTCAGATGTAGTTTCCGATAGGCATTTCAAAAATTGGTGCCGATAGGCATTTCAGATATAGATGCCGATAGGCATTTCAGATATAGTTGCCGATTGGCATTTTAAAAATAGGTGCCGATAGGCATTTCAGATATAGAAGCCGATAGGTATTTCAAATATAGGTGTCGATAGGCATTTCAGATATGGTTGCCGAAAGGCATTTCAAATAGAGGTGCTGATAGGCATTTCAGATGTAGTTTCCGATAGGCATTTCAAAAATAGGTGCTGATAGGCATTTCAGATATATGTTCCGTTAGGCATTTCAGATATAGTTGCCGATTGGCATTTTAAAAATAGGTGCCGATAGGCATTTTAGATGTAGTTTCCGATAGGCATTTCAAAAATAGGTGCCGATAGGCTATTCAGATATAGGTGCCGAAAGGCATTTCAGATATAGTTGCCGATTGGCATTTTAAAAATAGGTGCCGATAGGCATTTCAGATATAGAAGTTAATAGGCATTTCAAATATAGGTGCCGATAGGCATTTTAGATATGGTTGCCGATAGGCATTTCAAATATAGGTGCTGATAGGCATTTCAGATGTAGTTTCCGATAGGCATTTCAAAAATAGGTGCCGACAGGCATATCAGATATAGGTGCCGATAGGCATTTCAGATATAGTTGCCGATTAACATTTTAAAAATAGCTGCCGATAGGCATTTTAGATATAGAAGCCGATAGGCATTTCAAATATAGGTGCCGATAAACATTCCAGATATGGTTGCCGATAGGCATTTCAAATATAGGTGCCGATAGGCATTTCAGATATAGAAGCCGATAGGCATTTCAAATATAGGTGCCGATAGGCATTCCAGATATGGTTGCCGATAGGCATTTCAAATATGAGTGCTGTTAGGCATTTCAGATGTAGTTTCCGATAGGCATTTTAAAATAGGTACCGATAGGCATTTCAGATATAGGTGCCGATAGGCATTTCAGATATAGTTGCCAATTGGCATTTTAAATATAGGTGTCGATAGGCATTTCAGATATAGAAGCCGATAGGCATTTCAAATATAGGTGTCGATAGGCATTCCAGATATGGTTGCCGATAGGCATTTCAAATATAGGTGCTGATAGGCATTTCAGATGTAGTTTCCGATAGGCATTTGAAAAAGAGGTGCCGATAGGCATTTCAGGTATAGGTGCCGATAGGCATTTCAGATATAGTTGCCGATTGGCATTTTAAAAATAGGTGCCGATAGGCATTTCAGATATAGAAGCCGATAGGTATTTTAAATATAGGTGTCGATAGGCATTTCAGATATGGTTGCCGATAGGCATTTCAAATATAGGTGCTGATAGGCATTTCAGATGTAGTTTCCGATAGGCATTTCAAAAATAGGTGCTGATAGGCATTTCAGATATAGGTGCCGTTAGGCATTTCAGATATAGTTGCCGATTGGCATTTTAAAAATAGGTGCCGATAGGCATTTTAGATGTAGTTTCCGATAGGCATTTCAAAAATAGGTGCCGATAGGCATTTCAGATATAGGTGCCGATAGGCATATCAGATATAGTTGCCGATAGGCATTTAAAATATAGGTGCCGATAGGCATTTTAAATATAGGTGTCGATAGGCATTTCAGATATAAATGCCGAAAGGCATTTCAAATATAGGTGCCGATAGGCATTGCTGATGTGGTTGCCGATAGGCATTTCAAATATAGGTGCTGATAGGCATTTCAGATGTAGTTTCCGATAGGCATTTCAAAAATAGGTGCCGATAGGCATTTTAGATATAGGTGCCGATAGGCATTTCAGATATAGTTGCCGATTGGCATTTTAAGAATAGGTGCCGATAGGCATTTCAGATATAGAAGCCGATAGGCATTTCAAATAAAGGTGCCGATAGGCATTCCAGATATGGTTGCCGATAGGCATTTCAAATATAGGTGCTGATAGGCATTTCAGATGTAGTTTCCGATAGGCATTTGAAAAAGAGGTGCCGATAGGCATTTCAGGTATAGGTGCCGATAGGCATTTCAGATATAGTTGCCGATTGGCATTTTAAAAATAGGTGCCGATAGGCATTTCAGATATAGAAGCCGATAGGTATTTCAAATATAGGTGTCAATAGGCATTTCAGATATGGTTGCCGATAGGCATTTCAAATATAGGTGCTGATAGGCATTTCAGATGTAGTTTCCGATAGGCATTTCAAAAATAGGTGCTGATAGGCATTTCAGATATAGGTGCCGTTAGGCATTTCAGATATAGTTGCCGATTGGCATTTTAAAAATAGGTGCCGATAGGCATTTTAGATGTAGTTTTCGATAGGCATTTCAAAAATAGGTGCCGATAGGCATTTCAGATATAGGTGCCGATAGGCATATCAGATTTAGTTGCCGATAGGCATTTAAAATATAGGTGCCGATAGGCATTTTAAATATAGGTGTCGATAGGCATTTCAGATATAAATGCCGAAAGGCATTTCAAATATAGGTGCCGATAGGCATTGCTGATGTGGTTGCCGATAGGCATTTCAAATATAGGTGCTGATAGGCATTTCAGATGTAGTTTCCGATAGGCATTTCAAAAATAGGTGCCGATAGGCATTCTAGATATAGGTGCCGATAGGCATTTCAGATATAGTTGCCGATTGGCATTTTAAGAATAGGTGCCGATAGGCATTTCAGATATAGAAGCCGATAGGCATTTCAAATAAAGGTGCCGATAGGCATTCCAGATATGGTTGCCGATAGGCATTTCAAATATAGGTGCTGATAGGCATTTCAAAAATAGGTGCCGATAGGCATTTCAGATATAGGTGCCGATAGGCATTTCAGATATAGTTGCCGATTGGCATTTTAAAAATAGGTGCCGATAGGAATTTCAGATATAGAAGCCGATAGGCATTTCAAATATAGGTGCCGATAGGCATTCCAGATATGGTTGCCGATAGGCATTTCAAATATAGCTGCTGATAGGCATTTCAGATGCAGTTTTAGATTGGCATTTCAAAAATAGGTGCCGATAGGCATTTCAGATATAGTTGCCGATTGGCATGTTAAAAATAGGTGCCGATAGGCATTTCAGATATAGAAGCCGATAGGCATTTCAAAAATAGGTGCCGATAAGCATTCCAGATATGGTTGCCGATAGGCATTTCAAATATAGGTGCTGATAGGCCTTTCAGATGTAGTTTCCGATAGGCATTTCAAAAATTGGTGCCGATAGGCATTTCAGATATAGGTGCCGATAGGCATTTCAGATATAGTAACCGATTGGCATTTTAAAAGTAGGTGCCGATAGGCATTTCAGATATAGAAGCCGATAGGTATTTCAAATATAGGTGTCGATAGGCAATTCAAATATGGTTGCCGATAGGCATTTCAAATATAGGTGCTGATAGGCATTTCAGATGTAGTTTCCGATAGGCATTTAAAAAATAGGTGCCAATAGGCATTTCAGCTATAGGTGCCGATAAGCTTTTCTGATATAGTTGCCGATTGGCATTTTAAAAATAGGTACCGTAAGGCATTTCAGATATAGAAGCCGATAGGCATTTCAAATAGAGGTGCCGATAGGCATTCCAGATATGGTTGCCGATAGGCATTTCAAATATAGGTTCCGATAGGCATTTCAGATATAGAAGCCGATAGGCATTTCAAAAATAGGTGCCGATAGGCATTTCATATATAGGTGCCGATAGGCATTTCAGATATAGTTGCCAATTGGCATTTTAAAAATAGGTGCTGATAGGCATTTCAGATATAGAAGCCGATAGGCATTTCAAATATAGGTGCCGATAGGCATTCCAGATATGGTTGCCGATAGGCATTTCAAATATAGGTGCCGATAGGCATTTCAGATATAGTTGCCGATTGGCATTTTAAAAATAGGTGCCGATAGGCATTTCAGATATAGAAGCCGATAGGCATTTCAAATATAGGTGCCGATAGGCATTCCAGATATGGTTGCCGATAGGGATTTCAAATATAGGTGCTGATAGGCATTTCAGATGTTGTTTCCGATAGGCATTTCAAAAATTGGTGCCGATAGGCATTTCAGATATAGGTGCCGGTAGGCATTACAGATATAGTTGCCGATTGGCATTTTAAAAATAGGCGCCAATAGGCATTTCAGATATAGAAGCCGATAGGCATTTCAAATATAGGTGCCGATAGGCATTCCAGATATGGTTGCTGATAGGCATTTCCAATATAGGTGCTGATAGACATTTCAGATGTAGTTTCCGATAGGCAATTTAAAAATAGGTTACCGATAGGCATTTCAGATATAGGTGCCGATAGGCATTTCAGATATAGTTGCCGATTGGCATTTTAAAAATAGGTGCCGATAGGCATTTCAGATATAGAAGCCGATAGGCATTTCAAATATAGGTGCCGATAGGTATTCCAGATATGGTTGCCGATAGGCATTTCAAATATAGGTGCTGATAGGCATTTAGATGTAGTTTCCGATAGGCATTTCAAAAATAGGTGCCGATAGGCATTTCAGGTATAGGTGCCGATAGGCATTTCAGATATAGTGGCCGATTGGCATTTTAAAAATAGAAGTCGATAGGCATTTCAGATATAGAAGCCGATAGGCATTTCAAATATAGGTGCCGATAGGCATTCCAAATATGGTTGCCGATAGGCATTTCAAATATAGGTGCTGATAGGCATTTCAGATGTAGTTTCCGATAGGCATTTCAAAAATTGGTGGCGATAGGCATTTCAGATATATGTGCCGATAGGCATTTCAGATATAGTTGCCGATTGGCATTTTAAAAATAGGTGCCGATAGGCATTTCAGATATAGAAGCCGATAGGTATTTCAAATATAGGTGTCGATAGGCATTTCAGATATGGTTGCCGATAGGCTTTTCAAATATAGGTGCTGATAGGCATTTCAGATGTAGTTTCCGATAGGCATTTCAAAAATAGGTGCCGATAGGCATTTCAGGTATAGGTGCCGATAGGCATTTCAGATATAGTGGCCGACTGGCATTTTAAAAATAGGTGTCGATAGGCATTTCAGATATAGTGGCCGATTGGCATTTTAAAAATAGGTGTCGATAGGCATTTCAGATATAGAAGTCGATAGGCATTTCAAATATAGGTGCTGATAGGCATTCCAAATATGGTTGCCGATAGGCATTTAAAATATAGGTGCTGATAGGCATTCCAGATGTAGTTTCCGATAGGTATTTCAAAAATTGGTGCCGATAGGCATTTCAGATATAGGTGCCGATAGGCATTTCAGATATAGTTACCGATTGGCATTTTAAAAATAGGTGCCGATAGGCATTTCAGGTATAGAAGCCGATATGAATTTCAAATATAGGTGTCGATAGGCATTTCAGATATGTTTGCCGATAGGCATTTCAAATATA